>VXBI01001822.1:410764-614596 GCA_013397375.1 Toxostoma redivivum | reverse complement strand
CCGGCCCGGAGGACCCGAGCCGGATTCCCCCCCCCACTAGATTTATCAGTTTAAAAGAAAACCGAATAAAACCCAAATATTATTTTGTTCTGAAATCAGACTGCTGCATCTCGCACCTCAAAATTCCCACTCATGTAACAGAAGGCAACTGGGAAAACATCACTTGTAAATTGTGCTTGGGAATCTCCCCTGCTAGGGAGAAGGGAGGTTCAGGTTGGATATTGGGGAAAATTTCTTCCCTGAAAGAGTGAAAAGGTGAAAGGCACTGGCACAGCTGCCCAGGGAGGTGCTGGACTCACCATCCCTGGAGGTGTTCAAGAAACAACTGTACATGGCAATTCATGAGACAGTTCAGAGGGCACAGTGGGGTTTGATCAGGGGTTGGACTTGATTATTTTGGAGGTCTTTTCCAACATTAATAATTCTATGATTCGACCATCAGGGTGTTGAAAAGGTGTTGGCTGAAGGTGGAGAGGAAAGCAAGCTGTGGAACGCTGTCAGCTGACCGTGCACCAACCTATCAAGGTGTGTTTTTATCAAGAAGAGCTTCATGGTGCATGTTTGGAGCAAGCCCAGCCCTGCCCACAAAGGAGGCACAGCCAAGACAGAGGCTCCGTTTATTTCAGGGTAGTTCCACCAGGGGTGAACATTTTCTGCAGCTGAAAGGCAAACCACACTCCTGGCATCTGCCAGCTGCTGTTCCTCTGCACTGCTTGCTCTTCTGGTCCAGGATCTTGCACCTCTCCAAAGCCAAAGCTTCTTTCTATGAGTGGAGTCTGCCTGGAGCCAGCAGCAGTGGCCACCTCGAGCACCCACTGCACCACCTCACCTTGCCCATCCCCAGGGTCCAAAGGCACAGTCCCCGTGGGCTGGCTCAGCTGTACTCATCCCCAGGGATGTTCACGCTGCTGCTCTGTCCTGGCAGCATCAGGAGAGGTTTTGGTGAAGGTGTCCCCGAGGCTGGTGCAGGAGAGGTCAGAGCAGGGAGCCACAAGGCCGGTGGGAGCCCTGCACTAGCAGCCTCCCCCCTCTGGCAGCTGGGAGGCGTAGAGAGCTAGTGTGTGATGGAGGAACTGGTACTGCTCACTCGTCTGGATCATCCCACCTCTGCAAGGGAAAGGCAGGGCCCACTGACACTTCACCAAACACACAACCCTGTCCCCAGCTCCTGCTCCCAGGGCACAAATATTCCCACTGTGTCACCAGCCACGTCAAGGTGCCTCTGAAACAGGCACCAGAGCAGCCCAAAGAATAGGGGGGTTCAGAAGCATTGCTGGGCTGTTCAAAAGGAGATTAACACCTGATTTAGTGCTAATTTTCACCTGTAATTCTTGAAAGATGGCCAGGTGGAGTGTTCTGGATTTAATGGCTGAGCTGGAAAGGAGGAGTAGATGGCTGCCAGGTTCACAGCCCCTCTCCTCTCCCTCATGTCCTCAGGTCAGAGCTACAACAGCTCTGACAGCAGGACCAGCCTGGCACTGGGAATTGTTTGCTATCCACACAACTGCATCCTCCAGCCACCTTTCTGGTTCCATCAGAAAGAGTCCCCATGCCCCCTTGGGATGCCCATCCCATGTCTGCCACAGCCCTCCCACAGCCCTGCTCTCAGGCTTGGCACCCAGCAGGACCCTCCAAGGAGCCCCTGCTCTGTGTACCCACCTGTCTATGCGGAGGCGGCACACAATTCCCAGGATATCCACCTCGCCCTTGTCCTGCAGCTGCTGGCACCCGATCCTGGTGGCAATGAAGGAGCCGGTGCGGCCAATGCCAGCGCTGCAGGACAGACAGACACCACAGACACAGCTGTGTGAGCTGTGACAGCATCCACTGCCACACCTGCACCCTGCTGAGCTGCATGCACTCCTGGACTGGTTTGCTGTGATTCCTTCCTAGAGGGATTCTGGGCTCCTGGCCCCAGCTGCCAGACCAAGCTTCTTAGCCATGGGCTGGGGTCACTCATGGCAAGAAGTCCTTGCTGTGTTGCACAGCCTGGCTGAGGCTGCTCTGGAAGCACAAAACCAGTCTGTGCCCATCCTTGTGCAGTGCAGGGGGCTCTGCAGCCCCATCCCCAATCCCCTGCAGACCAGTGGCTTGCACTCTGCCCTGCAGCAGTGCATGCTGCATGTTCCATAGGGACAACCAAGTGTTCTGCTCCACTGTCCCCAAATTCACTCAGCAAGGAGAGAAAATAAGCAGAAGCCACCTCCTGCAGGAGGGCTGTCCTGAAACATGGCTCCACATCCAAGCCACAGGCCATGCTTGGTGGCACAGGGACAGGAATCACGGAATTACAGAATGGGTCAGGTTCAAAGGGACCCAACCGTGGGGTCACCTGGTTCCATGTCCCTGCTCAAGCAGGACCTTCCAGAGCTGGAGCTGAGGGTGTACGGTGGAGCTGGTGGCTGGGTCCCAAATGCAGACTCTCCCTGCTCCCACCCTGCTGCACCCAGGTGTAGGATACACCACCATCCTGCTGCCATGACAGGAGCTGCTGATTGTCACTCTGCTGTGGGGTGGCTGTGCCTGGCATTTCTGCACCACAGTGGATGAGGACTCATGTAGGATTTCTCCTCAGGTATTTGCAGACTGACCCCAAGGAGAAGCACAGACAGGGCTCAGGTGAGGTGCACTCTTACCTGCAGTGCACCACGATGGGCCCGGGGCTGGCTGCAGTCTGCAGAGCCTCCTCCACCTTGGACACCAGGTGCAGCAGGGGCTTGGCTGACTCAGGTGTTTGTTGGTCGGGCCAGGAAGGGAACAGGATGTGTTTGACCTTGCGGCGTTCCTTTCCAAGCTTTTCCAGCACAAACAAAGAGAAATGGGGATGTGAGAGCACGGGCCATGTGAAACAGGGAGTTCAGCTCAAGCAGAGGCCAAGCAGCCCATACCCATCTCAGCCACTCTCCTCCTGAATCCCTCTATGAGCCTCTGCCAGACATGAGGGAGAGACCCCTGGGCCAGAGGCAATGGATGTGTCCCATCCCAGAAAATGAGAACAGATACAGAGTGTTCCAATTCTGTCACCAGAGTCCAGGCAAAGCAAGCAAGATCCTTTAGGCTGGTGTCAGCCCAGGGTGACTACAGAGAGCCCATGGGGTAGAGCTCAGTGTCACAGTGCACAAACACTGGGCTGGTGGTGCTGCTCTGCCCAGCTGGCCCCTTCTCCTCTGTAGCCCAGGGCTGGGTCCTGCTCCCTCCCAGCCTCTCCAGGCAGGAGGGGCTCTGCAGACCCTGAGAATCATGAATCCTCCTCTTTCCTGTCACACAGCATTGCCATCTCACCAGAGATCCCAGGGGTGTCAGGGGCACTGCTGGCCCCCGTGTGCTCCCTCTCTGACCCCAGGAGGAGGCTCAGACCCACCTGGATGGAGAGATCCCGCACCACGTACTCCACAGACTCGCTCACCCCCTGCACATGGATGGTGAAGGGGCCATAGGTGCCCTCCTTCTCGGGCCAGTAGTGGACACATTTCTGGAGAACAAGGCAGGTTTGTGGCTGTGGACATGCTCAAGGCACCCACTGAACGTTTGAGCTGTGCTTGAGTCAGTGCTCTTGGGAGGGGGCATCACCTTGGGGGTGGTGGGGAGCAGGGGAGGTGGATTAGAGTGATAAAGATGGAAAGCAAAAGAGGGATAAATCCCTACCCCTGCATCTGCTGCCCTGCACCCTCTCCCATGCCCTGCCCTGGCTTTCAGGCCCCAGGGACGCATATCCCTGCTCAGCCCAGGAAGCTTCCAGATGCAGCAGGACCCAGGGCACAGGGAGGCTGTCAGCTGGGAGAGGAGGGAGCAAGGACATGGCCAGGAAAGAGAGTTTCCAGTTCTCAGTTCCCCAGGCAGATGCTATTGGCTCCCATCCCAGGAGCAGAAGCAGTGGGCAGCAGTGCCCCTCTGGCCCTCCAGACCCTGGGCTGGATCCCCTGGCTGAGAGCTCAATGCCAGAGAGGCACTGCTGCCCACTGCTTCTGCCCCATCCCTGGGGGTTGCCCTAAACCCTTTATCCTATTATCCAGCTGGGGATCTCCTCCTCCACTTGTGATTCATCAGGGAATAGTCTGAGATGAAAGCACAGTAAGTGGGTGCACAGACCCCCATTTGGCCTCGCACAACCCTCCCCTGTCATCAGTACCCCAGTACCCCACTCCCCCCTGTGCCCCTGGGTCTGGGCCTGGGCAGGGTCAGTGGTACCTGGGCAGGGTAGTGGTACCTCCCTGGACAGGGACAGTGGTACCTCCTGGGGGAGGGTCAGTGGTACCTCCTTGCTCTCCTGGAGCTCGGTGATCATGACGATGAGAGGAGCCTCCTCCTGCCACACCATCTCCCAGAAGTCAGTCACGGTGTTCAGCATGGGTCCCTGTGTGGCAATGTACTCCCGGGGCCGTCCTGCGTAGCCCTGTGAGCACACACCCATCAGGGACCCTGGGGGGACCCTGAGGGCACTGGGGACTGTCCCCAGGTCACTCCAGCCCTCATGAGGCTTTTCTCCTCTATGGTTTAGGGGCTGAGCCACACATGCTGTTTCCTACTAAACCTGTCCTTAAAATGCTGTTCTAGATCTGCTGAGGAGCCACCAGGCACTGGTCCTGCTGGTCCATCATCCCATCCCATCATTGGCCTTGTACACCCAAGTTCCTGCAAGCATCTCCAGGCTATCAGTGTGACAACAGCCAGTGTGAAGGATGCCTTGGACAGACAAAGCTCACATCAGGAGCTGCACTCCTCACTGTGGGCATTTCCATAAGGACAAGCAGCAATCCCTGTTTCACAGCTCCAAGCATCCTCTGTCTCAAGACATTTCTCCTAGTATAAAATTGCCAAAGGTATCCAAAATCCAGGCCTTTCCAGCAATCTGTTAATGGTTTGGTCTCACAAGAAGTTGCACTGGCCCAGCTAAGGGACAGGAATATTTTCAGGAATATTTTGCAGATCTCTATTTTCATGCCTTGAGATTATTAATTTTTCCTAGGAAATATGATTTTCCATTCAGGAGACTTGGAGGTGTCAACCCTGGGAATTCTACCTTTCCCCCACACCCACTCTAAAAAACATTTCATGGAACACCCTCAGCAGGAAGAGCATCAATCCCAGGTGGGGCTGATGTGATCAAACACCTGGAGAGCCCTCCCAGATTCCTGTGCCTCCCAGGCATGTCCAGGCAGGCTGGGTTGTCAATTTTCTGATGTGCCCACAAATTCCTGCACCGATACACTTTTGGAGAGGCAAGGGGAAGGAAGGGGTCAGGAAACAGCAGCTGCACTCAGGGGTGTCTGGGCACAGGTGTGTGTGCCACAGGGATGGGCAGCGCTGCTGCACTGTCAGGTGAGACAGAGGGGATGCCACCCCACCCCGGGGTGTAGGGACAGAGTGCCAGTGTCACCTGATGTGCAGCTGCACGCTGCCCTGGGAGGACACAGCTCCTCTGCTGCCCATGGTCAAACTGCCCTTGGAGCTCCCAGCAGCTCTGAGCACGGTGCTCCTGTCTCCAAGGACCCTCCCTGCTGGGTGCTGGTTGCTGCTGCCTCGGTGGATCTCAGCCACAAGCACCATCAGAAAAGAAATGTCCTTAACTGCCCTCCAGCTGCACCCTGCTCCCTCCCAGCACCTCCCAGGGGTTTGTCTGTCACCTCTGATAGCATTTTTTGTTGGCTGCTTTTCCAAGTCCTTCTAAGCACTCACAGCATCCATGGCCCCACCACTGCTTCCCAGTGCCCTGGCCAGTGCCAAGGGAAGGGTGCTGCAGTGAGATGCAAAGCTGGCACCTGGCTCACACGAGATCCCATTCTGGCAGAGACTGCAGCCTGGGAGGGTTTGCACAGGGATGGAAAGCAAAGCCAAGCTGTCTAAGTAACACCTTAGGGTCTGGGGATTTCTCAGTGTCTGGAAAGGAGCCCCACCTGGTGCCAAAAATAAGCCACACCCCATCTTCATTAGCTGTCTTCCTGGGAAATTGCAACAAGCTCCCTGAGCAGAGAGGAAATACCAGGATGTGTGAGGTTTGAGGATCTCTGAGTTGCCATAATCTGCTGAACTCCCATGGCTTTACCAGAAGTGAGTGGGCCAGTGTGTGAGGAGGAGATGGAGAAGCCACTGCAAGGGAGCTTTTTGGGGTGCTCAATCTGCCCAGGAGCTGAGAGCAGCTCCCTCATGAGACTCTCCCACCAACAGGAGCAGTGGATCTGCCCTGTGCAGATGGAGCCACATCCCTCCAGCTCCAAAAGGGGTAGCAGGTAAAGTCTGCTGCCCCAGGGCAGCCCCAGGAGAGCAGGTGACAGTGCCCCAGCATGTGTGACCCAGTGTGGCACCTGCAGCCTCGTGCCTGGTGAGCCCTGGGCTGCAGGCCCTGCAGGACACTCACTGTGATGTAGTTGGCATTGATGTAGCTGTCCTCCTCCTGGCTCCCAGCCCTCCTGAGGCAGACTCGGCTCTCAGGATCTGAAAGATGTCACAGGTGTTACCAAGGGACTGATCCTGCCTGTCCACCCTGGGCTGGAGGCTGAGTCCTCCTGCTCCATGCCATGCTCAGAGCAGTCTTCACCCTCCCTCAGGTCTGTTCTTGTCCCCCTGCAGCCTCACACTGCAGGTACCATAGTGAGCAGGGGGTGGCTGACCTGCAGTGATCCCCCAGCACATCCCCACAGACCCTGACTGGAGCCCAGCTGAGCCCTCCCAGAACATCCTCAGCTTTTACACTCTTAGGGCCATGCTTTGGGACAAGCAAAGCCCCACCTTACTTGTGTAGGACACCCCGGGGAGCAGCTCCCCATGTACCCACAGCACTGTGTGCACCCCTGGAACACAGCACCCAGCTCCTGCAGCACAGGCAGAAGAAGCAGCATGGCAGGAACAGCAACAGCACCCAGGGGTGCCCATGCCAGTGCCAGGGCTGCTTGAGTCATCCCTCACCCACAGGCAAACACAGGCAAATGGGAGGCAGAGGGACACAGAGGCACGTACTGGGGAGAATGGTTTTGTATCTGTCCTTGAAAGCACGTCCAGGGATTTCCAGCTCCTCTGGACTCACGAAGTTGGGTGGGATTTTCTGCAGGGGGAGAAAACAGCCATGAGGAGAAGCCCATTGCCGCCACTTGTGTCCCCTGGTGGTGGCAGACCTCATCACAGAGATGCCAGCTCCTGGGATGAGTGCTGCCTTTACTCCAGTTGTGGTGGGACTCCTTCCAGAGGGACAGCCCTGGGAGAAGAGTGTGGCATGGGAGGGCAGGACAGGGCTTTCCAGGGGCCCCAATAGGACACGTGTGCACCAAGGAGCAGGTGGCACGTGGGCACCCTCCCCTCTGTTTGCCCACACTCCTGCCCTTCCACTGAGGCTGGGGGGCACAGCTGGGTTCAGAGCCTGATGTTCACCCCTGTCAGTCCCACCACTGCCCCTGCCACCCCCCTGTGAGGAGGGAGAGGGAATCATCGCACCGAAAACTCCTCCTGGAGCTGTGCCAGGCTCTGGGCGTGCTGCTGGAGCTCCTGTTTCCGCAGCACGTGGCTGGATGTCCTCAGAATCTTCAGGGTGATGTCCCGTGGTGTGCAGACAGGCTGGATGGGCTCCACATTCCCTAGAGAGCTCATGTCCAGCACCAGCGAGACATTGGAGCCCCTCCTGAAAGGCAAAGGGGTCCCTGGCTGACCAACTGCCACCCTGGGACAGAAGGACAGCCCATCTCACTGTTAAATCAGTTAAAACCACCCCACACTGAGCAAAAGCCAGATGGAGCCCCCAGTAGATGGGAGGCTGAGGAACAAGGATCTAGCTGATCGTTTTGCCTTTTTGCTGGGAGGCCCCTGAAGGACGGTGTGGAGATTTGTCCTGGGCAGGGTGAGGGCTCAGAGCTGGCATCTGCACATGCTGGCAGGAGGGGATGTTAGGGGAGCCCTGGGATGAGCAGTGCCATCGTACCCTGGCCAGGGCTGAGGCACACTCACCTCTCCTGGAGCCGCACGTGCTTCTTGGCAGAGGGGCTGGGCTTGTCTGGCTTGTCCATGTTGGCTGCAGCTGCCTGGGCTGCCAGGCTGCCCTTATGAACTCTGGAGCACACCAAGCAGGCTTGGACCATGCTGCAGCAACCACAGAGCCCTTGTCCTGAAGCACAGCAGGGGCACACGGGGGGCCCTCAGCTCCTGGGAAGTCATGGAGCCATCAGAGGAAAAGCAGCTGGAAAAGAAAAGTCAGATCTGAGAGATACCACAAGGCTGGGTGGAGCCCCTGACAGATGCTCCTCAAGCAAAGGATGGGTTTCAAATCCTCAGCTGTCCTCTAACCAGGAGCACCAGCCCCTCTATCCAGGCAGATGGAGAGCTCCCAGCACATTCACCCTAGCTGGGTGCCCTCGTGGGCACCACTGGTGACCCTGGGCATGGCACCAAGGGCCACCTGCTTCCCCTGAGGGGACAACACCCACTCTGTGGTGGCAGGGCACAGTCTGGTTTGGGGGAGCCCCAGGTGCTCTCCACCTCCATGGAAGCACATGCTCTGTGTTTCCAGCCCTTCCCCATCACATCCCCCTGCTTCGTCCTGGGGACATGGTGGGGAAGAGTGAGAGCTGGAACACAGCAGCGTTCAGCAGGTGACACGAGGTGGCTGTAGCCACTGCATGCAGTCTGGCCCTCTCCTGCTGCAGGGAGACACAGACCAGGCACCCTCCACAGCCTCATGGCTCTAGCAAGGGAGGGATGGCCCTGGGACTGCCTCCTCCTTCCTGCAGGTCACAGCAACTGTCGAGAGGAAACTTCTTTATCTGGGTGGTTGAGCAAAAGGCAATGGGGCAGCCCAGCTGGGGAAGGTGCCAGACATTCTCCATCCCCAGTGATGGGTCAGCCCCTGGCAGGGCTGGGGAGATGCAGGAGATGCTGATTCACCTCTGGACACAGCAGCACCCTGGGATCCTGAGCCTCCTTCCCATCCCCAGCTTCCTCTATGAGGAGGAGACAGATGCACAGAGACAGGGAATGATGCAGAGCCCGAGCTCTTGGCGGGCAGCGTGGGATCCCAGACAGCCCATTTGCTCAGGGAGGTCTTGTGGAGAGCCGGGGTCCCCATGGTGGTTGGGAACACAGCGAGGGCAGGAGCTGCTCCCTGTGATTCCCCACTGCCCAGTGGCATTTTTGGGAGTGGCAATGCCACCACGGCCACTCACACCATCCCCATGCCCCTGCAGGGTGTCCTGGTGCTCTCCATCCAGCAGGACAAGAGCAGCACCAGGAGAGATCCTGACCAGAGACAGCCCAGGCTCCCATCCCAGCAGCTGTTTGGCCAGGAAACACCTGGGAGAGGGGCCCAGGGAAGTGCCAGAGCTGCCAACACCTGCAGGGAGAGCGCTCACATCACCTGCCCAGCACCCAGCCCTGCCTGGGGCTGCCCATCCATGCCCACCACATGCCCACCGCCCCAGGGCACCAGGACCCAGCGCTGCCCGGGCTCTCCTGCCCAGCGTGGTGGGCTGGGGGCAGCACGGGTGGGCTGGGGGGCTCCTACCTGTGCCCTGTGCCCTGGGCTTGTCGGTGCCGGCCCGTGGGCACCGCGCCTGTCGGTCTGACACCACGGTTTGAAAGTGCTCAGGAAGCTGCTTATCAAAGGAGCTGCTGCCTCTGCTGCTTCCTCTCCCTCCTTCTCCCCCACCCCGCTGCCGCCCACACACATACCGGCCACATCTCTGCAGCTCGGCTCTGCCGGGCCGCCTGCACGCCCAGCCCAGCTCCTCACCCACCAGCCTCAGTCCTGTGCCCGTGGGCACGGCCTGGCCTCCCCATAAACCCGGGGTGTGTCCACAGGCCCCTCCGGTGGGGCTGGTGGGGTGTGCTCCATGCCCTCTGTGACAAGCCATGGCCAGCATGGTGCCACCCACGGGCACGGAGGGATGGGCAAGGCCCAGCCTTGGGGAGGTGAGGCAGGGTGCTCTGCTCTGGGGTACCACAGCCCTGCTGCCCCACAGGAAGCCGGAGTGGATCCTCTTGTGCCTGCTGTTCTGCCCAGGCTGTGCCCTGACTGCTCCCCATCCCGCTGTGCAATGTGCCAGGGCTCACTCAGTGCCACCTGCCCGTGTGCAGTGTGCTCCTTGTGCCACCCCACTGTCCCCCAATCCCTGTCCACGTGGGGACACCCCTCTGCACCCACCACCATCCCTGGGTACCTGAGGGTAAGATAGGTGGGCTCCCCCTCCCCAGCAGGGAAGGGCAGGGATGTATTTGGGGTGAAGGTCCCTGGGCCTGGCTCAGGTAGGCCAGGTCTGCCCTTAGGGCACTGCACATCCTTCCTGACACATCCCCACTGCTCTTCCTGTTTGCTCTTGCCCAGGCTCTGCACACTTCCTTCCTCCTCACAGCAGCTCCTGCTGCACCCCATTGGACCCCAAACACCTTTCCCGTGTCTGCTCTGCCCAGAGCCACCCCAGCCCAGCTCACTGAGGTGACTGTGCTGTCCCTGGGCTGTGCTGGCACTGTCACTCACCTCTCTGCATGTCTGTGCACACCTGTGTGTTTGCAGGTGTGCCAGAACAGCTTCCCTGGGAGACCCTGCTAGTGCCACCTTCTACCCAAGAGCTAGGACATCAGAGGGCCCAAGCTCCAGAGCAAAGTGTTGGGCTTGGCCAGCAGCAGAACAGCCTTATCCTGGAGAAAAGGCACCCATGTCTTACCTGCAGATCCTAGAGTGGCTGGAGGATAGACTGAGGAATTGCTCCCTGCCCTACATGGGATGAAAGAACACATCTGTAAGGTCTAGGTGTGCAGCCCCACCACACACTGTCCTTCCTTCCCACCTGTCCCTGACAGAACTCAGGAATTCCTGGGATGACCAGCACTGCAGGACTTAACAAGGTGTCTGCATAAACTTGCTCCCAGTAGCAACCAGAGTAAACAAGCAGGGCTCTGTGCTGGAGTAACAGGCTGCCAGACATGCAGAAGCTTCCTGAGGCTGGGACTGTATCTGCCCTCTGAGTGTGTGGGACACCTGTCCCATGGGAGTGTCTTGGAGCTTAAGGGATTCCTGAGGATAGAGATGCAAACCCCTGGAGCTGTTTTTCCTGCCTTTTGCTGGCCTGACCTTGCTGCCTCCTCACTGTTCTGTTCCTCTGCCGCTGATGGACAAGTGAGGGACAAGCTCAGTGTGGCACTGGGGCAGATACCACAGGGCCACCAGCATATGCAAGTCACCAGGAATGTGTCAGTGACATCTGTGCACTCCCTCCCAGCCTCCCCAGCTACCTGTGACAGGGAGGATGGAGATAGCTGGACCCTCACAAACCTCACAGGCTCCAGGGAACGTCCACGAATCTGCCAGCACCCCAAAGGAGCAAAGTAATGGGGCTGCGACAGCTGGGCTGTCCAGGGTCCCATGCTGGACCCAGGAGGCACCACAGCACATCAGGCTGAGCAGGCACTGAGCTGGCACCCAAAGCACAGACCCTGCCCCTGTTTCATTTCACTCCCCAGGATTGCCAACCACAAAGCACGGCTTTGTCCCATCAGTCCCCGTCACCTCTGGGTCCGGCGCTCAGGAAGGGATGGTTCTGCTTCCGTAGACACGCCTGGGAGTCAGGATGTCCTGCAGGCTTTTGGAAATTAGCCCATGTCCTCCGCTGCCTGAACATCGCTCGCAGGCTCCAAGGTGCAGCAGCTGCCTGGGGACTGAGCAGACTCTGTGCACAGCGGCAGGGCACGGCAGGACGGCGCGGTCATGCCGAGCATCCCGCAGAGCTCCCGGCCGTGCGGGAGCCACCCTTGGGCACCTTACCTGGGCTCCGCGACACCCTGGGGACCGCCAGCACCCGGCAGCCGAGGGAGGCAGCTCCGCAGATCGCTTTTCCAGAGAAGAGCGGCTCGCTATTCCCGAGTCCTCCACGGCAGCGCGTTCCCAAGGACGGCCCCGGCTGGAGCATCCTCCTGGCGGGGCTGCGGGAGCTCAGAGCCCGCAGCAGCGCTGCCGGCGGGCCCGGAGCTCGGGCATCCCGCGGGACGGAGCCCAGCTGCCCAGGGGATGGGTGACCTTTCTCCCCGTGCCGGTGAAGCTCCGTGCACAGTTTGCTTCTGCTGCTGCCTGCCTTGAGCTGGGAGCAATCAAGCAATCGCTGGTTCGTTTTGCCGAGGCATTGCCGCTGATCCTGCCAGCCCCTGTGCTTCTGCCCTCTCCTCAAGGAGAACCAGAAGAGGAGTTTAGGACCTGGATTTCCTGCTTAACTGGTGGATTGTTTTCTTTGAATCACTCGGTTTGTTCAGCTTAGAGAAGAGGAGGGGGGACCTCGAGGAGCTTTTCAACATCCTCATGAGGAGCAGCTCCAGTCTCTGCTCTCTGTGACCAGTTACAGGACTAGAGGAAACAGCTGGATCTGTGTCAGAGGAGGTTTAAATTATAGAAGGAAAAGGTTTTTCATGCTAAGGGTGGTTGAGTGCTGGAATGGGCTCCCCTGGGAAGTGGTCACAGCTCCAAACCTGTCTGAGCTCAAGGAGCATTTGGACCAAGCTCTCAGGAATGTACAGAGTGGGATTATTGGGGTGTCTGTGGAGGGCCAGGGGTTGGACTTGATAACCCTGATGGATGCCTTCCAACTCAGCATATTCTATGATTCTATGACTGCTGAGTAGAACCATGTTTGGTTTCTGGAATTAGATACTCTCCTGTATCTCCTGCAAACAAGCTGAGCTTTCCTCTAAATTTGTCAGCAGAAAAGCAAAGCTGGTGAACCAGCAGCACCACTGGGCTGGGCTAACACTGGTGTTGCTGTGGACTAAAGAAGGTGCCTGGGCACAGGAATACTTCCCCTGGGAAAGATGATCTCCCAGAGTGAAAGTGCTTTATATCAGCTTGGGTTGTTCCTCTCCTCATGTGGGAAGAAGCTCCTCCTCTTCATTTGACAGTGGAATAATCACATGGAGGACTGTTCCTAAGCCAGGTGTATAGAATCAGGAAATGACAGAAACATTAAGGTTGAAAAATCCCTCAAAGATCATTAAGTCCAGCCATTAACTGACCACTGCCACGTTCACCACTAAATCATGTCCCCAGAGGGTGAGGGTAAAGGGGATCTAAGCCAACACATGGGACCAGACCTCCAAGGTGCTGAGACTTTGACTAACAAATGCCAGTGGAGAAGCCACAGAGGGACAAGAGCCACAGAGTGACATGGTTACCAGGACAGCCTGCTGGGGATGCAGCCCCAGCACCTGCAGCCCCATCCTGCCATGGCAGGGACACCTTCCACTGTCCCAGGGTGCTTCAGCCTGGCCTTGGACACTGCCAGGGATCCAGGGGCAGCCACTGCAGCTCTGAGCACGCTGTGCCAGGGCCTGACCACCCTCACAGGGAGGAATTTCCTCCTTACATCTTGTTGGGTGCAAGCCCATGCTCCTGGGGACGTTCTTGCCCTGTCCCATCCATGTGTCACTTGGGCTTGTCCTGTGCTTCCCTGGTGCCTCCAAGAGAGCTGTGTTTTTAGAAATGCTGTCTGGAAAATGCTGTGTGCTTCGTTTCCCTTGGGGAGTGAGCCTTGCTTGGACACCTGTGGGTTGGCAGGAGGCACACACACATCCTCCAGACCACAGATCTGCCTGCAGAACCCCGAGAGCTGTGTGAGCAGGGAGAACTCTCCTAGAAACAGGACAGCCCCCAGCTCCTCTCTGTCCTTCCAGCACGCAGGGCAAAGCAGGTCTCAGTGATAAAGGCACAAAAAGGCCTGGGGACAGCGAGCCTGGTGACCTCTCAGGGTGCAGGGGCCATAATCAGTAACAGGAAACAAGCTGGGCATGAGGGGCAGGAGACAGAGACCCAGAAAGAGAGGAAGTGGTTAGAAAAGCCACCACTTCCATTTCTGCTGCACAAGAACCTGCACCCACGCACCCAGGGGTGCTGGGGAACAGTGCTGCCCTTCCTGGGCTGAGCCAGTCTGGGGAGTGTTTGTGATGAAGGCACAGATCCTCTTCTAGCCTTTGATAACAGCTAGAAGGGTGTTGTGTGTTAAAATAGCCCCTACACAGTCAATGTCTGCTGCAGAAATAGGTGTGGTGAGTCCAGCCGATGGCACGTGAGGCACTGCTCAGGGTTAAGATTCTTAACCTGGCTAAAGACAGACTGCACTGGTGCTGCCTGTATCCTACCCAGCACAGCATGGGTCTGTGGGTGCAGCTGCCCAGGGAGGATGTGCCAGCAGCTTGTATTTTAGGAAAAATATCTTCACTGAAAGAGTGATCAGACACTGGCACAAGCTGTCCAGAGTGGAGACAAAGGCATGGAAATGTGGCACTTGGGGACATGGCTTAGTGGTGAACATGGCAGTGGTTGAACTTGATGATCTTAGAGGGCTTTTCCAAGCTGAACAATTCTCTGATGATTCTTGCATGGCAGGAGGCAGAGCCCCTGACAGCCATGGCAGGTCCAGCTGTCCAGCTGGAGGAGACTGGCTGTGGATAAGCAGAGGCAGCCAGAGGGCAGCAATGCAGAGATGATGGATCTGCCCAATGCTGCTCCTCCAGCTCCCAGCCGTAGCAGAAAGTGGGCTGTCTGCTTTTGAAAGCTGTTCTGGATTGTTTCTGACCTCAGAAATTCAGGAAGCTGCCATGTTGGGCCATGCATGCTCTTCCTGGGTTTCCTCTGAGCCCAGCCCCTCACCCCTCAGCCAAAATCTCAGGGTATCTCTGTCCTTCCCACAAGACAACCTCAGCTAAGAGAGGAGCCAGCTGCACCCTTTCCCCCACCTTGGTCACTTCTTTTGTCTCTTAAGTAGTGGTTGGTATAATCTCTTATGCAACAGATGAGACAAAATTCTCTGAGAGAAAGAAAAAAAAAAAAAGAAAAAAATCCTAACCTCCAGCACTCCTGCTGCAGGTCTCTGGCAAAGGTTGCAGCCGATCTTTTGCAACCTCTTCCTCTGCCAGATGTCAAGCAGCAGAACTTGCCTCCCAGACAGGGGTCTGCCCTGGGACCAGGCTCTGTGCAGGCAAGTCCTCTGCCCCAGAGGTGCTGGAAGAGCTCCTTAGAAAACAGGAAACCACTCAACCAGAAGAAGCAGTGAAACATTCCCTTATTCTGCGATGTTTGTTGTTTTAGGCTCTCCCAGCCAAGTGGCTCAAGCTGAACAGCAGCCCGGCTGATCCCTCTGAGCCTTGGGGCTGTTCCTGCAGGCCTTGCAGTGAGCCCAGCCTAACCCAACCCAGCCACCACCCACGAGAGATGCAGGACAGCGTGGCTTTGCAGCCCAGATGCAAAACGTGCTGCTAATGAGTGCCCAGGAGAGGATGAGAAGGTCAGAAAAGCTTGATGTGTCACCGTTACCAGTTTGCTCTCCCTTCCCTCCAGTAGCAGAGCAACTCTGCTTCCTGGTGTGTGGATGGTAAACTGAGGCAAGGCAGGTGTGTTCCAGATCAGAGGTGAAAAGAGCTTCTGCCAGCACTCCAAGTCTGGCATCTGGGCAGGTCTCCAAGCCTTACAAATGCTCCATGCCCCCAAACACTCAATTCAGGATGTCCAATTCAATGGACACTTTATTGGGGACTCCTGGAGAGAGAAGGCTGAGCTCTGTGGCACTCTGGAAGACCCGGTGAATGTTCCCACTGACCCTAGTCAAGCAGTAGAAGTTGTGGTTGAAAGGACAGACAAAATTGTCAGCAGGCAACAGCGGTGGGTGCTGATCCTGCATCCCCCTGTGACCACTTCACCCATGCTCCAGAACTGCAGCAGCTCCAGTCGAGGCTGAGCATGTGCCAGCAGAGCCTTTGGCAATCAGTGGCTGTGGGACCAATGCCTGTGACCAAGATGTGTCCCAAGAAGCAGCTACTGCTGGGATGTGCGGCTGCCCACAGCAGTGCCCTGGAGAGCAGCCAGGCTGTGCCAGCCCCAAACGTGCCTCAGCCTGAGGAGGGTTGTGCTGGGGCTCCCTGAAGCTGGGCTGGGGGAGTAGAACCCAGAAGGGGTCCCCCAGCTGCTACTGTGAAGAAGCAGAGCTGCTTGTTCTGGGGGCTGGATGCAGAAAGCAGCAGGCATGCTGGCAGTCTTCAAGATGGACTCGTGTTGTGTTTGGCTTCAGGAGCCGTGGGAGATGCCAGGGAGAAGCTGAGGAGCTGCATAAGCAGGCACTGCCAAGGCTGCAGCCACACTACGGGACAGGGCTGCCACACCACAGCCTCCCAGGACCACTGCAGGGCAAAGGCCTGTCCCCATGCTCTGGGACACCCAAAGGTGTCACTGCTACAGGAACAGGTGTGAAAAGTCTCAGTCCAGGGCTTGCCACTGGATATGGTGGTGGTGGTGGCATTGATGGGGGCATTGGTGTTGGCACTGGCACAGGTCAGGGCACATGGAAGAGGGACAGTAGCTGGGCAGTAAGAGGGGTCAATGCCCTGCCTGTGACCTCAGCTGCCAGGCAGATCTCCTTCCTACCCTGTGACATGAAAGATGGGCAGGCTTTGTGTTTACTCCTCTGAAAAGAAACCTTCCTCCTGAAAACAAAACCTTTTGTGTGCAAATGCAGCTGTCTGCAGGTTTGTTTTTATACAGGAAACTTTGAACCAGAGGCTGGGGCTGGTTTCATTTTGACTTGGGATTTTCAGCTCATGGCAGTGTTTGGAAACTGAGCTGCTTTCCAAATTTGGAGGCTGGGTTTCCACATCACTGTGGAGTGTGGCACAGTGTCCAGGGCTTCTTGCTGCTGTCCCTCTCCCTGTCTGCAGAAAGCTTAGCCCAGCTGAGGTGGGGATAGGTGCCCTTTGGGGGAAGGCTGAATACCTTGAGTGGCAGCTGAAATATGTGACCCACCTTTGTGGGACTGGGACTGGCAAGGGTTGAGTGCAGAACTCCTCCACTGTGCACTGCACAGTGCAGGAACCCACTGCTCCCAAGCAAGGCTAAGCTGGGTTCATCCTGCCAGCCTCCAGCAAGGAGATGGGACCTGTGAGGTGCAGATCTTGTCCACAGCTGGGACAGGAGTCCTCACACTCAGTGCCATGGCTATTGCACCTCCTCCTGCCACATCCACCAAGATGGGAGTAGAAGCGCCTTGGGACCTGCTCCCAGCTTTCCTCCAAACCCACTGGCAAGACCCTTCTCCTTGTCCCCAGAGACCAGCTGCCAGCCGTTCAGCAGGGTGAGGATATGTGCCATTCTGGGCACACTCTTGGAATGCTCTGCACCTCCTGAGCCAGTGCAGCAGCTCCTCTCCATCCTCCCTGATGAGGCACTGAAGGGTCAGGATGCCTTTGCTCCAGGATGGTGCCTGGTCTGATGGGGCTCCGGGCAGCAAAGCCTTTGGCAATCGCAGCCCACAGACACCTTCAGGGCTGGTACATGGGCTGGATGCCTGTGCTGTCTTCAGCACTGTCCTGGGGCTCTGTTCCTCTTTGCAGAAGACCCAAGGGTCTCCAGCATCTGGCTGAAACCACAGCAAGTGGCAAGGTGCAGGGAGGAATGAGCCATGCCCAACCTGCAGTGTTGGCACACAGCTCCTGCTCACGGAGTGCAGACCCTTGCCCTCAAGGGGCCACGGGAGACATCCCTGTCCAGCTGATCCCTCCTCCCCAGCATCCTGCAGCTGAGAGCTGGGCGAGCCCAGGCGGGCCTTCCTGCCGGTCCAGCCCAGACTTGAACGTCAGGGCCGTGCACAAGCAGAGTAAACGGGTGAGTGTGAGCGTGCCAAGTCAACACCACACGCGCCAGGCGCGCAGGAACGGGCTGTGGACCACGCCAGGGACAGCCAGCAGCTAAGGTACGGGTCCCATGCCTTGTCCCCCTCCCTCTTCCCAGACACCTGGTCAAAGCCAGGATGTGTGCAGCGGGGAAAGGAGCGCGGAGCCTCCTGTGCCCTGGCACGGTGCAGGCAAACCTGATGCCACAGCCCCGGGACGGGGGGAGGCAGGGGTTGGGCAGCCTCTGAGCACGGCTGTGCCAGGAGCAGAGCCTGGCACTCAATGGAGGTGCCTGCACAGGGGGAATCTCGTGCTATGGTGCAGCATAGGTGGGCACTGGGAGCTGCTTCATGGCTACTTCTTGGCTCTATGTGCACGGCATCCCTGCAGCATTGGGCACCCTTGCTGCCAGCCTGTACTGGCACTGCAGAGCCCCACAGGATCCCACAGGCTGTTGGCAATGGGGTGGGTGATTTTGGAGCCAGGTGCTGCCCCACTGCTTGCAGTAGGTCTGGGGCCGGCACTATCCAGGCTGCTCTCAGCCCTCCCCAGTGAGTGTCTGTTGCCTGGCCAGGGGAAGCGGAGCCTGCTCAGCCCCAGGGGCGGCACCCACGCCCCGGGGGTGCAGAGCAGGTCTGCCCGGCTCTGCCGGCTTTGGGCGTGCTCTGCATCACCACAGCCCTGCGCTCCCAGCTCTGCAAGGCGCCTGGCTTGCACCCGCAGGCATCCCGGGCTCAGCTGCCAGGGCTTCAGCAGCGGGTGGGGGGAGCGAAGAGCATCACCCAGGTGATGGTAACAGAGTCATTCCTGCCCCTCCTCGCTGTCCCCCAGCCTGGACAGTGTGGCTGCGCCCTGCCCTGCAGAGGGGTGACGTCCCCCACTGCCTGCCCGCCCTCCCGCCTCTGCAAAATGGGAAGAGCTCCAAGGTATCAAAGCGTGGGTCAGAAGGCGGCAGCGGCGCTGGCAAGGCTCCATCTGAGAATGATTAAACGCTTGCCAGGGGTTGGAGAAGGAGCATCCCAGTGCTCTAGGGTTTAGGGTTGGAGAACCATGGCGTGTGAACCTTGCAAAGCAAGAGGTCCCATTGGCACCTGCATCTTCTGCAGGTTCTGCCCTGGGAGCAGCCTGTTCCTCTTGTTCCTCCCTCACAGCCCTGGGCAGAACTCAGCACCTCAGAGTGGCAGAGGGGAGAAACTGTGGCCTGGGGCAGTTCACAATGCTGGTGGGCACTGGGAGGGACTGAGAGACAGGGACCAAAGGGTTGGTGTTGGCCTGAGGCAGGATAGGAGCTCCAGAGCTGTTTCCAGCCCAGTCCCAGTGACATTAGTACCCCTGGGCATATGTTGTTGTGGGGTGCCAGGCTGGATGCACAGAATCCTGCCCAGGGAGGGATGGCGGAGCTCCCATAGAGACATCAGGGCTGCATGTCCAGACAGCGGTAGAGGCTCCTCTGTGCAGTGCCAGCATTGCCCACAGCACCAGGTCATGGCTGTGCCCTCTGAGTGACAGGTTGAGTTCCTGTGGGAGTGTCCTCAGCCACATGCTGTCCCCTGGCAGAGGCCTGGCAAGGCTCTGCCCGTGCCCAGCCTTGGGAGCATCACCTGCCACTGTCACCTCACACAGACCCTGTGACACAACTGGGACCCTTGGGTGAGGTGGGCACTCTGCTGTCCACGCTGCCCATCCTCACCCCAGCAGGTGCTGCCAGGTGTGCAGGACCATGCTCAAGTCTAGGAGATGCCTTAGCAGAGACAATGCTGCCAGCTCCATGCCCAGGGCACCTGGACAGGAGGCCAGCATATGGAGTGCAAGGTGGGTGGACCCTGCTCTGCTCTGGGGTTGGCTCTGCTTGGGAGAACAGCCCAGAGCCTTTGCCAGGCAGGGCCTTTGCCACTGCACTGTGGCTGTTGTTCCTGACACCACAGTGACAGGCATGCTGTCGGGGGTCCCCTTTCCATCTTTGCTCCTGGGTGATCCTCCTGGAGTACAGGGCACGAGCAGTGCTGGGGTTCTGCCCCTTGCCAGAGGCGGTGGCTTGTCTGCACAGCCCCAGTCCCCTCCCAGCCTGAGCCCTGCAGCCATCCCGGGCGCGGGGCGTCCCCATCCCCCTGCGCCTTGCGGTAGCGTTCACTGCTTCGCGGAAAATGTGATGACTCGGCAGCCCCTGAGTTTCCAGGCCTGGTTCCAGCTGCTGGGTGGAGAAAATTCTGAAGTTGTCTTTAGGTTTGGCACAGCTGAAGGCTGAAGTCAGGGGGGACTGGAGGGGAGATCTGGTATCCCCAGCCGAAGGAGGGCTCTCTGTCTCTCTGTGTCCCTGCCTAAGGTGGCACAGTGTCACTGAGGTGGCCGTGGGGAAGGCAGGGCTGGCACAGGATGAGCAGCTTCTGTCCCGGCTGGAGGCTGCTGAGCCCTGCGGCGCCAGGGATGGGGCCTGGGCTTGGCTCCCAGCAGTGCTTTGGGCTGTTTCCACTGCAGCCACAGCCCAAACTCCCTGAGCTGAGGGAGCACAGGCACTGGGACCGGAGGTTAAATAAGTGGGGCTGGTATACACACGTCCCCATGGCAGGGGGTGACAGCTTGCTGTGCTACCAGGACATGCAGAGGCTGAGAAAGCTGCTGGGATGTCTCCTGGTCCATGCTCAGAGCCACTCCCATCCTGGTGGGCTTGAGCAAGGCATCCCCCAAGCCCGTCCTCATGTTGAGTGAGGTTATCTCATCTCCTGGTTGGGGAGGTGTGGGGCAGCGGCACAGCATGGCAGCAAGATCCAAGGGAACACTGTGTTCCAGAAATTCCTGCTTGGCTGCTGAGCCCAGAGACCAGAGCAGGTAGAACAGACCCTTTGCTCCTTGGGCAAGCCAGTGTCCAGAGCATCTGCCTCTGTGGAGGAGCTGTGCCCCTGTGTAGGGCCACAGCAGCAAAGGAGGTGGAGATGGCTGGCTTTGCAGAGGCTGGTGCAGGGGCAGGTGCAGTAAGTATGCACAGACTCGGATTCTCTCCAGCTGGGCCAGGCAGGCACAACCCAGCTGGAGTGTCCCAGGACTCCAGTGGCTGGGTTTGTCCTCTTGTTGGCCTGGAGCTGCTCTTTGGCATGCTTTGAAGCTGCAGGAGCCCCACCTTGACTCTAGCCTGGGAAAATCTCCTGTCCATGCCACCACTGCAGGGGACACTGCCTTTGACACTGGGGCACACAACATCTTTTTCCATGATTTTCCTTCAAAATCAAGGGTTCCTCCTGTCCCATGTCCCTGGATCACAATTCTCAGCCCAGCAAGGCCCTCCAGCCCCTGCTTCATCAGCCAGGGGCTCCTCAAATTCAGCTCTTCCACCACCTGCCACACTCCAGGGACACCACAGTCCCCAGAACTCCTTGCACTACCTCTATCCCAGCCACCCTCCAGGCTGCTAATGGCAGCAAACAACCCCATGCTCCCCATCCACAGTGGGTCACCTGTGCTGGCAGCCTGCACCTCACAATAGATCTACATGGGGACAACCATTGAAAGCCTCTTTGCAAAAGTGTTTTGGGGACCAGCCAGCTGTAACCTCCTTGGTCCTCCTTGGTCCTGCCCTGGGCCCCCGGGTGAACCTGGCAAACCCTCACTGCAGTGAGCAGCTCCAGCCTCCTCCCAGCCGGCTGCAGCTGCCCAGCTCTGGAAAGGGGCCTTTAAAAACAGTCCCCAGCCCAATGGAGACGACAGCAATCAGGCCCAAATCTTCCCCGTCTCATTTTTGGGGAGGTACTCCATCTCAGGGTCTCAGGGTGCAGGGGAAGGCTAGGTCCGGAGGCAGAGTGAGACGAAGAGGCTCTGGTGGCAGAGCTGTACCTTTCTGCTGGGGGAACACCTGAGTCCTGGACAAAGTGACAAACAAGCCCTCACTGCTGGGCTGAGCTACAGGGCCAGGGCTTCTTTATCCTCAGCCCACTCCAGGCAGGGACCTCTGCAGAGACGTGACTGTGACCACGGACCCAGACTCCTGGCACCAGTCCCATTTGGCCAGGACCTGGGAAATTAACTGTTGCCCATGCAAAGGGAAGGGGATTCATGTTCACTGTCCCCTTTCCCAGCTGGCTCCATCAGCCTGGGGGTTGTCAGAAGGGTTCGGGGGTTGGAGATGGGTCCTAAACCAGGTCCCCCATGTCCCCCTCTTCTTAATTGCATGCAAGAGCTGGAGCTTTCCCATGTCTTTGTCCAGATACTGGTTGTTCTGTCTGTCACAGGTCTCACCTGACAAACTTCTGAGTCTCTTGTCGTGGGATTCTGGTGTTCTAGAAGACAGGTGTGGGATGTGTCCTACTCTGACAGCTCGGTGGCTCACAGTAATGAGCAGAGCTTGAATAGCCCCCATAGGTGGCCGTGCTGGCCACTGGGATAGACTCCCACGGCCACAAAGGCTGTACTGGCTTCCGGACTGATGCATCACTGAACCTCTTCCAGCACTGTCCCAGATCTCCAGCGCTGATGTGAAGCCAATGGCATCTCTGCTCTGAATGCGAGCTGGCACTCGGCCACGCATTGCTCATACACCGCACAGCACCGCAGAGCACGGCTCGGCACAAAGCCCGGGGGCACAGCCTGATCCCCGGGCAAGCCCCCAAAGGACAGCGCCTTCCCACCCGGGCACAGCTCGCTTCAGCCACCCCCTCGGATGGGCAAAGCGTGGTTTGGGCACCTCTGTGCCACGCCTAGGAGCCTCTCCGAGTGTGCACTGCCCCCGCCGCAGCCTGCGGGCCTCCGTGCCATGGGCACGGCACAGGAACACCCCAATCCCTGCCCTCGGTGTACCCAAACCCCACTCCCCAGCCGCACCTGCGCGGGAATTAAAGCACACGGACCTGAAGGGTGCCTGAAGGTGCAGCAATGAGAGAGCCGAGGGTGCACAGCACTCCACGGCCACACTCGTGCCCCGGCTCCCTCCAGCATCCCAGCCCACCTCGGCTCGCTCTTTGCCTCCCTGCCCGCGCTGGGGGCTGGTTCGGGCGCGCCCATCCAGCCTGGAGCCGCCATCAGTCCAGTGCTGTCTCCTCCCCTCCGCTCCTCCCGCCCCTCCCGCCTCTCCCGCTCCAGCTCCCGGAGCTGCTGCTGCCGCTGCCGGAGCGGGCTCCAGCCCGGCAGAGCCCCCGCCGCAGAGCTCTCCCGGGACCCCGGCCAGCAGCGAGCATCCCACCCGCAGCCGGCAGCTCTGCCCGCAGCCAGCAGCTCTGCCCGCAGCCGCTCTCTCCGGGCCAGCTGCGGAGTCACCGCAGAGGACACGGACCTGCGGCGACAACAGCAAATGCGCCCAGCGAGAGGCAGCCGCCCCCGCTGTGCTTCTCCCGGGCCGGAGGCGAGCTCTGCCCTGGCCCGGGGAAAGCGGGCCCGGCCGACGTGCCACGCGCTGGCCGGTCCCCATTGATGCTGTCTTGTCACCGGCGCTCGGAAAGCATGTGGGGATACGGCTCCTGGCTGCCGTGGGACAAGGGACTGGCTGGGGACAGCTGCTGCTAAGAAACTGCCCCCCCATCTCAACTTGTCCTCCCTCTGATCTGCTGCCACCAGGTCCCCCATGAGGTCACTGCTGCTGCCGCTGCTGGTGCTGTGCGTACCGCGGCTCCCAGGGACCCTGGCAGAGGTAAGCGCTTGGCTCCCCAGCCCCCGCTTTGGCTCCGCAGCTCTTGGCTCGCAGCGAGGGGCTGCCCCGCCGGGGGACCCGGGGCTGCGGGTGCCTCTCTCTGGCCATGCTGCTGCGCCACATCAGCGGCATTCGCCATCCCGAGCGGCGCTTCCCCCGCTGCCCCTCGCTCTTGGGACCCTGGGCCACTGCCTGGGACCGCAGCGTGTCCTTGTTGCCGTGGCTGCGCGACTCCTCGCCCGGAATGGCCCGGCTGCTATTCCCAGGGGTCCCCAGCCGCTTCGCTCTCCTCTGCCAAAAGCCCCACGATCTCTGGGGAGCCGGAACGAGTCTGCCCGCAGAGCCGAGCTTAAAGAACGCCAGGAAGATGATGGTTCTGCTGCGGCTTGTTGCAGGACAGGGAGTGGGCAGGAGACATTTCCTTTAACGTGGGGGGAACTGACGCCAGTCCGAAGCCAGGCACACCCTGCTGGGAGCAGGCTGTGAGAGAATGGGTGTCCTAACTGCCGGGGAGGGTGCCAGGGGCTCCGGGGACTCTGTTCTGCCCGTGGCGGGTGGCAGCTGAACTGAGGTCTGTGGTCCCTCCATCCTTTCCCCTTGATAGTGGGAAGGGGGTGTGCCTGTAGAGGGAATGAGATTGCCAGGCCCTGTCCAGAGTCAATCCCTCCCTCTCTCTCCAGCTCTTCTGTGCCTTGGCTGGTTTGGTGGCTTCTTCCCCTGTGGGCATGGCCCCGTGCTGGTTGGTGTGCAGCCCCAGGACTGGTGCAAAAGGCCAGGGCAGCCCTCAAGCTGCATGTGCCAAGTCTGTCTCCCTGCCTTGGCTAAGGGAGGTCTGAGAAGTGACCCAGGCTCTCCTAGGCAAATGGGTCACAGCCCCCAGATGCCATGTCAGGGTGGGACCTGTGCCTGGCCAGCACGACCCCATGCCTGGCACAGGGCACCTCTCCCAAGTGTTGGTTTCAGCTCAGCCCCCCTCATCCTGCCCCTCTCTCACTTGACACCTTCAATCCTCCAGGGCAAGGGATGCAACCACACAGCACAGGCAGGACTGGAGGGCCAGGATGCACGTGGTGAAAGAGGTGAGCCACAGGAATGAGATTCCCCAGCTAAGAAGGGTGGGATGGTCTCAGTGCCTGGAGGGGTGGCATGAGCACATGTGCTGCACCAGGACTCTTGGAGTTAGGAGTAGCTTGTAAATACTCTGCTTTAGGCTAACTACAGGCTACAGATCATGCCCAGGGAACAGGAAGAGTCAGTCCCATCCTTCTCCAGCAACCAACTGCATGGGGGCACTGTGAGAGGTGGACAAGGCTCCAGAGGTCCCTGCTTCCACAGAGCACTGGGTGGGCTCAGCAGCAGCACAGCTGCAGGTGCCCTTCTCAGAGCTTGGAGTTGCCTGGGTAGGATCAGAATCTGTAAGGCAGACCCACAGCTGCTGTAGGCCTGAGCCAGCACAGTGCCCACATGGCATCAGCCTGTGCCAGTGAGAAATCACCTGGGTGATCCACAGGCACCTGTCAAGGCATGACGTGTATCTGGACGTGCTGTCTGTGGTGTGGTTAGTGGGAACATGAACAATGCTGGGGTCACAGGCCTCTGGCCCATTTCAGGTACATTTGTGCTGCAGATGTGAGGAAGATGACAGAGGGAGGCAGGTGCTGAGGCTGCTGGAAACTCAAGAGAAGCAGAGAAACATGGGCTGAGAAGTCATACCTTCAGGAGATAAGAAAGAGTTTGCAGTACCAAACCATCCCCGCCTGAACACCAGGCAGGACAGTGACCTGTGGGTTGCCTTCAGATCAGCTGTGCCTGGTTCTCCAGGTGTCTGCTGATGGCCAGGGTGGCCTAGGGCACCCAGCTACGCTGAGCTAACCCTTCCTAAGCTGTCTGATCCTAAATATGCACTTGAACTTCTCAGGGATGGCACTGAGAAGGCCTTTCCCAGGGGCACTACGTGCTCCTGCTTATGTCCATCTGATGTCCTCTGGTCCCTTTGCCCTCACCAGCAGCTCCAAACCACAGCATTGCATGGAACAGAAGTTGCACATAGTTCTGAAAGTGTTCAGCTCTGGGAAAATCACACTCAGCTCCTGAGCAGTGCCAGCAGTGTCCTTGCGCCTGGCTCACGCCACACTGCTCCTCCCTGGCTGTGTAAAGGGTGCCCATGGCAGGCCTCTGGGGCACTCATTGTGCTTGGTTCATGCTGTCTCACTGTGCCAGACCCTAGGTAAGCCTGACACGTTGTACACCATAAATTTTAAGTGCTAATTATTACACAAATGTCTTATTAGCACTAGAGCTATTCTGGCATTTTCCAAAGACTGAGAGCAGTAGAAAGCTCATGGAGGTGGCACCTGGGGACTTGAGTTAGTGCTGGACTTGGCAGTGCTGGTGGAACAGTTGGACTCAATGATCTTAAAAGGCTTTTCCAATCTAAATGATTCCATGACTGACAGCAAGGCTGAGGATGGGTGTGTGTAACAATCTGCTGGAGTTATTGTGGGGCAAAGATGGACCCTCCCCAAGTCACCACCACCTTGGGCCTGACAGACAGGCTCTGCCTGGCTCCTGTTGTGTAGGTGACTCCTGAGCAGCTCTAAGGGCAAGAATTCAATACCAGTTTCAACCACTGACCCACCAATCAGGCCAAGCCCTGTGTGCCACTTCCCTGTCCCCATTCTCCACTGGGATGCCACAGCACCGTCCCCACACTGACCTCACCACTGAAGCACAACCCAGGCAGGAACACACCTCAGCAGGGACTGGGGCCAGATTGGTCCCACGTTCCCTCCCTGTATGCAGTGTCCCACTCTTCCCGTGTCACCTCTGAACTGGGCAGGATGGGGACTCATTGTCTGGATCCCCCCAAAGCAGCCTTTGCCCCCTCCTCTGTCAGAGCCCACACAGAGGCAGAGACTATTGTGGGGAGCATAATGCCCCCCCCTGCCATATCCATCCTTCCCCCTAACTGTCTTGCCACTGTCTTGCTTCTCCATGGTGGACCCAGAGCCTTCAACATCTTTTGGGCAGGTTTAAAGGTGATGACCAAGGTGATGAGCAATGGATTATACCCAGCCAGGGAGCTTCTCTGCCTTAAACCAGGACAAAGCACATGATGACCTGAAGCCTTCTGGTCTTTCTCCAGTGGAGCAGATGCTCCATACTTAGGAGCATCTCTTTGACAGCTTACTTTGACCCGAGTCCACGAAGGTTTCTGAACATTGTTGTGTTTCCCAAAGGCTGTTTAGAGCCCTCTGGGTCAGGGCAGTGGCCAGTGCCTGTTGTACCCCAGCAAGGGTGGGTGGCTGGGAGCTGGTCCTGCAGGCTGGCACCTAGCACCACCAATCCCTGCTGAGAGTTTTGGATTTGCCTCTGCAGGTACCCTGCTGAATGTCAGTGTGAGTGACCATGACCGCTCAGACTCCCTCCTTCTGTCCTGGGATGAGCCAGAGGGAGGTGCCAAGGGATATTTGCTTGCCCTCTCCTCGCTGGGGTCAGACACACTGCTGCAGAATGGGTCTGCTGGACCCAACACCACCAGCTTCTGGTTCCATGGGCTGACTCCTGGCACACGCTACGAGATCGAGGTGACAGCCACACTGGCCTGCATGGACACCACCAGCCAGACCATCACAGCACAGACAAGTAAGGGCTCCCCAGGGCTTGCCAGCTCAGGCACTGCCAGGTAGGTGGCCAACAGTGCCTGTGCCATTGCCATGCAGGTCCAGCAGCTGTCCGTAACCTGAGCCTGAGCAGCGCTGGGAGCTCAGCCTCGCTGCGGGCAGCCTGGGCACACGGGCACGGCCGGCGGGACGGCTACAGCCTGGCACTGTGGCACAGCGAGTCCCAGAGCCTGGTGAGGAACGTGTCCCTCCTGCCCAGCGCCTCCACCTTCCTCTTCGATGGGCTGCTGGCTGGCAGTGAGTATGCCCTGAAGGTCAGCACGCTGGCTGGGTCCAGCCAGGCCAGCACCAGCATCCACCAGTGGACAGGTAGGGAGTGATTGGTGTGCCTCCTCAGGGAGGGAGGGGTGGTTGAAAGGATGCAGCACATATACCAGGCTGGCAAGGGGAGGAGGTGTCCAGGTTTGGGACAGAGAGCTTGTGTATGGTGGGAAACAGGTGGAGTATTTCACATCCCCACTGTGAGCCAAGTGCCTGGGCCAAGGGGAAGACTTTGCACCTTGCTCCTGCCTTCCAGCCCCCATGGCTTGGATTTGTCTGTTCCCAAGGGAGAGGGGTAGTCTGGGGATCCTGGATCTCTTGGCTGCTGAGAGCTGCAGGAGTGCTGTAGTACCCAGTCTGCCACCCCTCTGCCCTGCAGCCTGAAAAACACAATTATGTGGAGGGACCTCAGGGGCCCTCCAACCTGTGTGGGAGGTGGCACAGGAGGGACGTCTCTCCGTAGACCCCTACCAGACCTTCAGCCCCCATGCCACAGAGAGCAGCTGTGGGCACAGGGGCCTCTGGGGAGAGAGGAGGGTCCAGGGAGCTGCAGCCCTGTGCTGAACTTTGTGTGTCCTGCTCTTCCCCTCAGCTCCCTCCATCCCCACCCAGCTGAGGCTCAGCCCAGGTTCCAGCACCAGCCTTGTTGCCTCCTGGGCTGGTGCTGCAGGGGCCGCCTGGCTCCACCTTGAGCTCCGTGACCTCCTCAGCCAGAAGGTCAGCACGACCCTGTCAGCCAGGAGGGGCCTCAGCAGCTACACCTTCCAGCACCTCCAGCCTGGCACTCAGTACTGGCTGGGGCTCAGTGCCACAGCTGGCTCCTACACCGTAGTGGGACCCAATGCCACAGCCTGGACATGTAAGTATGAACTTGGTGGCCCCAGCTTTCTCCCTGCCTCTGGTCCAGCCTCTGAATCCAAATCTCCTGACAAAGCCATGGGTGCACAGGGTGATTTTGCTTGGACCTGGCTGAAAGCTGCTCCAGAACCCAGCTCTGGGGCACTGCTGTAGTGAGGCCAGTGAATCTGTTCAGCTGGTGGTTTCCCTGTGCTGCTGCTTCTCCCTGGGATGCAGTGGGAGCAGCTTGTGGCCTCTCCCCTAGAAGGAGGATGGAAAGGCAGCAGGTCCCACTGGTGTTCATTGCTGCTGGGGTTTGGCTCTCCTGTGCCTCAGGGTTGTACAAGGGCAGCAGAAAAATGGGGCAAGGGGCAGCAGTTGAGCTGGTTTGAACTGGAGGCCTCTGGGAGGGGTTTATAGAAGAATGAGAAAAACGTTTTACGTGGGCATCATTTTACAGTGATAGGACAAGGGGTGAATGGTTTTAAACTAAAATAGGAGAGATTTAGATTAGATGTTGGGAAGAAATTCTTCTCTGTGAGGGCAGTGAGGCCCTGACACAGGTTGCCCAGAGAAGCTGTGGCTGCCCCACCCCTGGAAGTGTCCAAGGCCAGGCTAGGGCTGAAGGGCTGGGATAGTGGAAGGTGTCCCTGCCTGTGGCAGGGAGGTGAAATGAATGAGCTTCAAGGTCCTTTCCAATCCAAACCATTCCATGATTCTATGATTCTATGAAATGGATTTTCAGTGCTCTTTGATTATTTTCAAGGATATGTTGTGATAGCACCTGATAACCTCGTCCTGATAGATATTCCCAACATGATGAGTGCTGTGCAAATACGGCCAAAGAATCCAAGAGCCTCTGGCAGGTCAAAACAGTGAGGCCAGCCCTCTCTTTCCATTCCTCCAGCCCACTCTCTGCTCTGGCCTCAGGCTGATGAGGGCCCTGAAAGAGAGGGATATTGCTGGTCCATAGCCCAGTAAAAAGTTCCAGTCCTGAACTTGCTGTCCCAGATGTTTCCAGGAAAACCAGAAGGGAAATAGAGAGGGCAGAGCAGATTCACACGGAACACCAGGGTAGCATTGGTGCTGAAATGATGGAGGTGCCAGGTGCAGACTCAGAGCTGCTGTGGTCAGTGACTTATCCTGGCACTGGCCAAACACTGGTGATGTGTGTGCTGGAAGGACCCGGGTGCCACCAGGTGTCAGGTCCCCAGCTCCTTCCTGCTCTACCTGCCAGCCTGGGAGGCTGGTGCTTGCTCCCTGCTAACTCTGCAGATGGGATTTTGGAAGGCCTCCAGAGCTCCAGCTGGTTCGTGTCTGCTCTGGAGTGAGGCTGATCCCTGCTGTTGCTGTCTGCAGCTCTGACCTGCTCCACTGAACAAAATTCCCCCATGCCAGACACACGAGCCAGGGGCGTCTGGCCAGGAGTTTGGTCCAGGCCAGTTCCTGGGAATATCAGCAAGCTCATGATGGGATGTGAATGGAGTGGAGGGAGACTTTTAGGAATTTCTCAGCAAGGCTGCCAGCTTTGTCTGGACTCTGTTAGTCCAGGAATGCTTGTGCTGAGGAGTGCAGATGACTCGCTCCGAAAGGATGTGTGAGGCTGGATGTAACCCTGCCAGGAATGAGGCTCAGGAGGGTAAGGGGTACAGAGTAGCCCATAACCCTGACTCACACAATCCTATTCCCTTCCAGACCCCCTGAGCCCTGGTAACGTGACCCTGAGCAGTGCAGAGGAGCAGAACTCCTTAGAGGCTCGCTGGAGTATCCCAGAGGGACAGAGGGAGTTCTACCTGGTGACACTGCGAGAGGGAGAGGACAGTGCTCCAACGAGGAACATCTCTGTTGGTGGGGACAATGACCATGTCACCTTCCATGGGCTGAGCCCTGGCCAGCAGTACTCTGTGCAGGTGGTGGTGGTGGCAGGGCCGCACAGAGCATCAGCACACAGCACAGCAGCCTGGACAGGTGAGCAGAAAGGCCATGCATGGCCCTTGAGGCTGCTCCTGCTGCCTGATGAAGGGGCTGCTGCCTGGAGGGGGCTGGGGGTGAGGCAGGGACAGGGACAGGGCAGCTGGGACACCTGGTCTCAAGAGTAGGTTGTGGATCAGAGCAGCAAAATCTGCCTCCCCACAGTTTATGGTGAGGGGGAGCTGGTCTGGGGCAGTCTTGTGCCAGCAGGTGTCGGGCACAGATCAAGACCAGATCCTTCTTTGTGCCTTTTGGACTCTGTTTGGTGTGCTGCAGGCAGCTTCCTCTCTTCCCCTCACCACAGCTGGATAGGTGGGCAGGGAAGCACCACCAGCCCCCCAGAGGGGGCATCTCCCTGTGCTCAGTCTCTCCTGGGTGACTTGTGGAGCCACAGCTGGTGCTGTCCCAGAACTGCCACTCTGGGAAGGGACAATTGGAGCTGTACACAGTGTGGGGAGGTACCCACCCAACCCGTGGTGCTGGGGGCACTAAGAGCTCTCCCTGCAGCCCCTTCTGCCCCATGTGGGATGGAGACAAGTGCAGTGTCACAAAATCACAGAACTGTTTGGAAGGGACCTCTGGAGATCATCTAGTCTAGGGTCACCTAGAGCAATTTGAAAAGCAGAAAATACCTTGTGAAAGCAATCTTCCTGCCTGATGCACTGCCCTGTGTCATGCTGTCCTTGTCCCTTGCAGAACCACGAGCACCATCTGGTGTGAGCCTGTCCAGCCAGGGTAGCCCCCACAGCCTGCTGGCCAGCTGGGAGGAGGCCACAGGGGAGGGCTATCTGCTGGTCCTCAGCCTTGCAGAGCACCCTGTGAGGAACAGCTCCTTGCTCAGGGGTGTCACGAGCTTCACCTACAAGGGCCTCCACCCTGGCACCCTCTACACCCTTGAGGTCAGCACCGTGGCTGGTCCCTACACGTCCTCACCCCAGCGCATCTCCAACTGGACATGTGAGTGCCACAGCCCCAGGTTCCCACTGCATCCTGCCCTTCCCCTGATGTCATACCTCAGGGCACTGACAGCACATATCTTCTACAGCTTCATCCAATAACTGGGCAAAAGCCTCGGGAGGAGGCAGAGGTGCTGCTGGATGTGTCTGACCCTGCTCTGTTTCCCAGGCACAGGGGGCAGCTGAGCCCAGTGCCCTTCTCCTCCTTTTCCCACCCTCCTGTGGCACTGCTCAGGCTGACACTGCCTTGAGTCACCCCCTCCACCACCAACCACCTCCTCCAGCACCAGAACAATTTTTTCTCTGTGCCAGTTTGAGCTGTGCTGGCCCAGTCCCTGATGGAGTGGTGTGTGGGTGTCAGCAGGGCTGACAGAGTTCAAGGCACCTGGATGTAGGTTTTCCCAGGGAAGGGACTCCTGCCCCAGCACATTTGGAGTTGCACTTCTGCCAGGTGATTCTAGACCTTTCCTTTTCTAGACCCTTTGCCCCCAGAGCAGCTGACCCTCAGCAATGGGGGCCACAGCACCTCTCTGCAAGCCTCCTGGAGAGCAGTTTCCTCTGGCAGCACTGGCTACACAGGGACCCTCCGAGAAACCAAGTCTCAGGAGCAGGTCAGGAATGTGACTGTGGGGAGTGACTGGACAAATGTCACCTTTGAGAACCTGGTCCCTGGGCGACAGTACACACTGGAGATGGCTGCTGTGGCTGGGCCTTACAGATCCCCTGTGCGATCAGCCACTGACTGGACATGTGAGTGTGACAGTCCCACCTCACCCTACTGCAGGTCACAGCCACCACCTGCCCACAAGAGCAGAATCCTCAGAGCGTGAGAGTGTGTGGGGAGGAGGGGAATCAGAGACAGGGGTGCATAGACAGACAGAATGGGCAGTCAGCTGGAGCCACATTCAGCCATGTTGGAAGTAAAAGGGTGCACAGTGCAGGAGGAACCCATCACTGAACAGAAAGCATTGCCAAATGTCACCTGGGGAAGGTGGGGACCTGCTCCCATGTCTGCTGTGCAGCAGGAGCTCTGGCTGCTCTGGGTTTGGTGTGCTGACTCCTGACCTAACCCCCGCAGGCACAGACAGTGGAGGGTGCCCAGGATAAGCGTGTGCAGCCCCCACAGCACACCCTACCTCCTCTCACTGCCTGGCTGTCTCTTCTCTGTCAGACCCCCTGGCTCCAGCTGGCGTGACACTGACCAACACCCGGCGCCCAATGGGGCTCTCGGCCTTCTGGGACAAGGCTGCTGGTGATGTGGACCAGTTCCACCTCCAGCTCTACAGCAAGAGCCATGCAGCACAGAGGAACATCTCAGTGGGGCCAAACACGCACAACTTCACATTCCTGGGGCTGTCCCCTGGCACTCAGTACTTCCTGAAGGTGACTGTCCTTGCTGGCCCATACAGATCCTCGTCACACTTTGCCACTGAGTGGACATGTGAGTCAGAAGTATTCCCAGTCTCTTGCAGGGATGGGACATCCTGGCACTGCCTGCAAGACTAGCAGTGACACAAACTTGTCTGGGTGGAGGGAGGGCTCTGGTGAGACCTGCATGCTCCCTGTCCTGGAAGACAGAGCACATATCCTAAGTTAGGTGCTGTGTGCTAGGCCCCAAAAGACCCTTTTCCCCAGCTTAGATTTTCCCCAGTCAAGTTGAACCTGCCTAGACCACTGCTGATCTCAAGGCCAGCCAGGGTCTGGTGGGAGAGGGATGTGATAGAGGAAGCACAGAGACTCGTTGCTGCTCCCTGTCCCAGTGTCAGCCCACTGGGAGCTGAGTGCTCTCAGCACCTGCCTGCCAGCAGCACCCTGGGGACATGCATGTCCCCGGGCAGCTTGCATGTCCCCCAGGAGAACAGGAGATCCAGTGGTCAGGTGATTCCACTTCTCTTTCAGCCCTGTGCAGAGGTGCAGGCTGTACTCTGGCTTCTCCAGGTGGCTCCTCCACCACCTCATGGGTCTCCATGCTCTGCTTTCCTCCAGATCCACTGTCCCTGGCTAATGTGAGTGTGCAGCCTGGCCAGAAACCCCAGGAGCTGCATGTGAGCTGGGTGGAGTCCGGAGGTGGCAGAGATCACTTGGTCCAGCTCTCAGTGGCTGAGTCCCTGTCCATCATCAGGAATGTGTCTGTCCCCCGTGGAGTCACCCAGCTGGACCTGGAGGGGCTGGTGCCAGGCTCCCGGTACCGCGTGGAGATCATTTCCCAGGCTGGGCCTCATCGCATCTCCTCCCAGACTGCCATCGGCTACACTGGTAGAACACAGCTCCCCTGCTCCCACAGCCTTAGCCACTGTGTGGATGCCCACAGTCCTCAGCTCCCAGCTCCATTCCCAAGCTAGAGTCAGCTCTGAGCACCCCAGGTTTGTCCCCAGTGACGCTGTTTCTCTCCCGCAGTCCCACTGCCTCCTCGTTCCCTGTCTGCCAGCCCCGTCAGCATGGCCTGGGCTCTGGCTGTGCACTGGGACACTGCTCCTGGGCACAGGGATGGATACCTGCTCAGCGTGCTCCAGGAGGGCTCTTCTGCACCTCCAAGGAACCTGGAAGCAGGGAAGGACAGCACCAATGTCACTGTGGCACAGCTGGAACCAGGAACGTGCTACCTTGTCAGGATCTGGGCAGTGGCTGGGCCTTACCGCTCGCTGCCTGAGAATGTCACCAGCTGCACAGGTCAGCATCTGTGACTCCCCTGGGTAAAGGATCAATGTTGGCACTTNAAGCTGGCCTGTGGTCACATCCTGCCTGTCACAGCCTCCTTGTACAAAGGTGGCTGCATGTTCAGAAGTGGATCTTTCCCTCTCTGACTCGTGTCTTTTTTCTCTCGCAGCTCCTGCTGCACCAACAAACGTGAGCCTTACCAACCCAGGCAGCTCCTCAGAGCTTTACACATCCTGGAACAAGCCCCCTGGCAGGAGGGACCACTACCATGTTACTCTGTATAGCCTCAGCACCCAGAGCAGGATTCAGGTCCAGACTTTGAGTCCAGGTGCCCTGAACAGCAGCTGGACTCACCTGGAAGCAGGCAGCAAGTTTGCTGTGCAGGTCACTGCTGTGAAAGGCTCATTAGAAGCCTCTTCCATCAACATCAGCCAATGGACATGTGAGTCTGATTGGTTGGGTTGGGCACAGTGCCACTGTGAGCCTCCACCTTCCAGAGCACTCACCACCACCTTCCCCATCCCAAGCCATGGCCACAGCTTCTATGGGATGATTCCACCTTTCTGCTCACTGCCCTCACTCCATCCTTGACACAGAGCCAATCCCCCTATCCACCCCAGAGGCTCTGGTTATCTCCTGCCACATCCAGCTGCAGAGCCCAGGCATGACATGCTCAAAGTCATGCCTGGCCCGTTGTGCCCAGGCTTCTCTCCAGAGGATCTCTGTCCAGCCTGCCCACCTGGAGGAACCCTAGGCACAGCAGCCAGCTCTCAGCACTGACCAGGAGGGCTAACTGTCTCCCTGTTGCTTTCTAGATCCCTTGGCCCCTGTCAACCTCACCCTGAGCAGCCCCTCAGGCTCAGTGCTGGTGGTGTCCTGGGCAGTGGTGGCTGGAGGGGCAGAAGGCTTCGTGGTGGATGTCCATGATGCAGCATCTGGCACTCCTGTCAGGCACACAGTGCTGGGTGGTGATGCCAGGAGTCACATCCTGAGGAGCCTGAGCCCTGGCACCCACTACAGCGTGGCAGTGAGTGCCACAGCTGGGCCCTTCCATGCCAGCACCTCCAACTTCACCCACTGCACACGTGAGTGTGATGCTCTCCTTGCAGCCAGGTGTTCTTCACCAGATCTCCCCTTCCCAGTTAGTCAGAGACCTTACTGGTGCAGCTGTCCTGCTTACCTCTGCCACAAATGCAAGTACCCAGTGCTTATTCTCTGCTGGATGCAGCATGAGGGGTCTGTGCCTGATCCTGGTAGCCATCTACAGCGATCCACAGTCTCAGACAGCAGCCAGGTGTAGCTGCCTGGGGCCTGGGGTCAATCAGCCCCGGCTGCCACCGACGTTCCCGGATAGAAGTCCCACAAGGAACAGCCTCCCCTGGTGTCTCAGGCAGGCTTCAGCCACAAGGTGCCAATATGCAAGCGAGGCCTGGAGTTCAGAGCGAGTTCAGCTTGGCTTGCAAGGTACCTTCAGCTGGCACAGAGAGATGAGACCGAGCCTGTGCTGTGCAGAGGTTCCACAGAGTTCTTTATTCTTCTGCAAAGGGGAGTCCAGGGACAGCAGCAGTCCACTGAACTGGGTAAAAGCGGGGTTTTTATAGGGTCAGTGTGGCTTGGCTTATGCACCAATAGTTTAGGGTTTTGGAAATATGACCAATAGTTTTACAAGGAGATAAAGTGGGGGGCTTGAAAACGGGGAAAGGTTTCTTAGCCTAGTCACCATGACTAAGCAATTCTTATCTAGGGGATAGCTCTGCAAGGAGGCCTCGCTAGGGTCTCTGCTCCCTCCACAGCCAGGGAGGCGGCAGAGTTACAGCCAGGCTGTGGGACCCTGCTGCTGACCCAGCTCCTGCAGCACAGGCTTGGCACAGATGTGGAACGTGTCCTGTGCTGAGCCCAGCTGTGGCTCCTGGCAGTGACCTGTGTTTTCTCCCCAGGCCCACTACCCCCAGCCCCTGTGCACTGGCTGAGCACAGAACACCCCAACAGGCTGAGTGTGGCCTGGGGAGCCACGGCTGGGAGCAGGGATGGATACACCCTGACCCTGTACCATGCACCACTGGGCACTGTGGCAGCTACAGCCTCACTTGGGAGAGACACCCACAACTTCACCTTCATGGGACTGGCCCCAGGACACAAGTACTCCCTGGAAGCCACTGCCACAGCTGGACAGTACCAGGCAGCAGCACCCAAAATCAGTGGCTGGACATGTGAGTACCTGAAGCAGTGTCCTCTGCAGAGGGGTGGGAAATGTCACACCACTGGGCTGTCCTGAGGAGAGTTGGGAAGTTCACGAGGCACCTGGTGGCTTTGGAGATGTGCACACACCTCTGCACAGGTGTGACACACAGCACTTACTGCAGGGGCACACTGCTGGCTGTGTGGCACTGCCATGTTCAGCCCTAGGCTTGCACAAGGACATGCTGATGAAACAGGGCTGCCCAGATGTGCCTGTGCTGACCCATCTCCCTGTGTTCAGGAGCACAGAAGTGTACTGTACCTGTACTGTACCCGTGTACAGGAGGCTGAGTCTCTTCCCACAGGTAGAAACCACCTTACCATAAAGGTTCATGAAATTAATCAGTGTAGAACAAGAAGCCACTCCACAGTCCTCCCAGGAGAGCAGGTCTTTGCTCTGGAGATGGGCTAATCCAGCACTTGGCCCCACCCAGAAAGATTCTAGGGCTGGTCAGAGGACAGAAGCTGTGCCAGTGCTGTCTGGGTTCCTGCACAGCAGCTGGGTGTGGGAGCACACCTCTGCTCATGGCAGGGGTGTAGGTGTTCCCACTGGGCTGTGGGAATGAACGTGGCCTGGATGAGGAGGGCTTGGCATGGGAGAGACCAGGAAGGGTGAGCATCATTAAAGGTGAGGTGAGATGGGAGTGGAAAAGCAAAAAGTGAGGATGAGGAGGCAATTTCCAGAGGGGATCCTCCCTCAAGGAGCACCTGTCCTGCTGCATGATGACACCATGGGATGTCTGTTTCCTTTTGCTCAGTGTCCTGTCCCTAACACGAGCTGTGCTGGTTCCCCAGGCCCACTGCCCCCAGCCCCTGTGCACTTGCTGAGCACAGGACACCCTGACAGGCTGAGCGTGGCCTGGGGAGCCACAGCTGGGGACAGAGATGGATACACCCTGACCCTGTACCATGCACCACTGGGCACTGTGGCAGCTACAGCCTCGCTTGGGAGAGACACCCACAACTTCACCTTCATGGGACTGACCCCAGGAAGCAAGTACCTGCTGGAGGTGGCATCTGTGGCTGGGTCCTGCAGGGCACCTGCAGGGAATGTCAGCAACTGGACGTGTGAGTTATCTTTTCTGAGGGGATGTGGGCCTTGCTGGGCAGTCACCAAAGCTCATGGCCAAGAACATGGCCCTGCTGACCTTCATAGCAGACCCGACACCCTGCCATGACACTGAGCAGGGCTCTGCCCACTCTCATCATCAGCTCCACCAGTCTGGGTGAGGGCAGCTGGAGCTCCAGAGCCACAGAGGAGGGAGCAGCAGGCAGGGTGTTCACCTTCTCCTGTCCTCTAGCTGGCTTTGTGTTCCCTCCTCACCCCTCCCCAGATGTCTCACTTCATCTGGGACAGGGCTGTCCCTGCTTGGACAAGCACACAGAAAGTTGCAGAAGGTTTGAGCTGTCTCTGGGCTGGTGGGTGGAGTCACACAGTCGAGGCTAAGTGTGGTGCATCCCTTCTGATGGCACCAAGAGACCCAGGCAATGTTCTTGGGCCCTTGGCTGATGTGTCTCCTGTCCTGTCTCGGCAGACCCCTTGGCACCCCGTAATGTGTACATGACGAACCAGGGGTACCCCAACAGACTGAGTGCATCCTGGAGAGCTGAACCCCAAGGACAAGACAGTTACAGGCTCCTCCTGTATCACTCGGGGTCAGGCATTGTGGCAGCCAATGTCTCTGTTGGGAAAGGCACCAGCAAATTTACCTTTTCTGGCCTGGCTCCAGGACACAAATACCTGCTGGAAGTGCTGTCCATGGCAGGGCCCTATGCAGCCTCCGCAGGGAACATCAGTGACTGGACAAGTAAGTGTCAGAGCTGGAAATTCTGCATCTTGAACAAGGCTCAGCCTGCCCATCTGGGTGGGCTCAGCACCTGGAGTGGGAAGGGGCAGAGACTCAGCCAGCACCTCTGTGTGGGAGCTGTAGGGTCAGAGAATGGTTTGGGTTAGAAGGGACCTTTTAAAGGCCATCTAGTCCAACCCCCTTGCTAATGGCAGGGACATCTTCAACTACATCGGGTTGCTCAGAGCCCTGTCTAACCTGACCTTGAATATTTCCAGGGATGGGATGAGGTGGGATGGGATGTACCAGTGCAGCAATGGGATCATGGGCTGGGCAAGCCCTGGTGTATGGGAGAGTCGGGCAGGGCAGTCCTGCTGCCCGTGGGAGGGCCTGGCAGCCACAAGTGCTGTTTCAGGAGGCAGCCTCCAGCCCGTGTTTGAAGTCTGGCTCCTCCAGGGGTGACTGAACCAAGAGCAGGGGATCCCATGGCAGTAGTGCTGCCCTGGTAGATGACACCCACAGCCTCAGAGACCATGAGGCCTCACAGCCAGGGGGGACATCCCACCATTCCTACTGCCTTTTTTCCAGGCACTCAGAGAATTGCTGGCATGGGGTATAAGGGGAGGATGGGCTTTTTTTTTTTCTTTTTATGGAATGTGGAAATGCAGATAAGCACAATAAGCCTTTTCATGTGCTTGTCCCCACAGTCCATGCACTTTGCCTGGGGAATCCAACGGTCCCTGGTCCCACGCTCAGCCCTCCCCTGGCAGGGTGCAGGGAGTCATGTGCAGAGCCCTTCGGGCAGGTCTCTAATGAAACTTGCTAATTAGCAGGAAGAAGAATCCATCTCCTCACACTCCTCACTCTGTATGTCCTTCAGCTGCCATTTTAAAGGTCATTTCTGGCAAACAGCAGCTGCAGGAATGTTATCACTGAACACGTGGAATCTCCTTGTGTCACCCATCTCCCACTTGTGTCTCTGTAGAACAGAAGAGAGCACATGCATACCAGTAACTCTTCCTGATGTGATTTTTGTTGTAGCCCCCTCAGTTCCCCAGAATCTCTCGGTGGTGGCTGAAGGGAACAGCACGATGCTCATCTCCTGGGGCAGTGTCTCTGGACAGCAGGACGACTGCCAGCTGTGGCTGCGGGACCCCCGGAACAGCTCACTGCCCTGGAGGCACTCCCTGGGCAGGGGACAAGTCCAGCACCTCCTCCAGGGGCTGATCCCAGGCAGGAACTACTCTGTGTCCTTGAGCTGCGTGGCTGGGCCCTACTGGAGCAGCACCAAGCCCTTGGCAGTGCCTGTGGGTGGGTACACGCTGCCATGGGGAGGGAGCAGGGCAGGCTGGAGTAGGGGCAAACACCTGGGTGGCCTCAAGTCTGGATCAACCCCTGAGTGTCAACAGAGGCATGGGAAGTCTTGTGGGAAATAGGGAAACCCAGCAAGGTGACCCTCTGGTAGCCACTGGCTCCCTAAGCTAGCCCCACCACAGAGCCACCTGACCCCTGGCTACCTGTGAAGCAGAGCAGGCTTTGCAGATCTCCATTAGTTGATGTCTTCTGTAAGACCTGGGCTCAGGCCCTGCCCATTCACACTGTCCTGTGGCCCATGGCACAGCAGGCTCCCAGGGGACAAGTGTCTGGCTCTGCTCGTCTCACTGGCCTCAGGAGCAGATGCTGACAGGGCAGAGGTTGGGATTTCTCTGATCTGCCCTGTCTCCTTTGCAGAGCCAAATCCAGTGAAGGATGTGCAGTGCCTACCAGAGTCAAGGAGCCTTTACCTGAACTGGACAAGCTCTCCTGGAGATGTGGAGGCTTATGAGGTGGTGACAGAGAGACTTTCTGAAGGACCCTCCACCTCCAGGCACACCATGAGCATCCCTTCAAGCGAGGCCAGTCTGGAGGGGCTGGAGCCAAACTCCTCCTACCAAATCGTTGTGAGCACTGTGGGCATGAACACACTGAGGAGCCAGGCTGTGACTGTGCTCTGCAGCACAGCAGTGGAGCGTGAGTCCCCTCCTATCCCACAGCCCTGCCACAGACCCCAGGAGAAAACACCCAGTGGTGCTGGTTAGAGCTGGGGACTCTTGGAGGTGCCTGTGAGCCCCAGGGCTGCACTGCCCTGCTGTGGGTTGGTGCTGCTGGGACCAGGCTGAGCAAAGAGGGGGTTTAGGAGCAGGGACATGCTAAGAGGCTGTGCCTGCTGGTTCCTCTTGCAGCCCTGCCCCCTCCCCTGCGTGCAGACGTGTTCCCAGTGGAGGCCAGTTCCACGGTGGTCATTTCACCCGAGCTGTTCAGTGAGGAGAACGGCCAGATCCAGTACTATGGTGTCATTGCCACCACTAATGAGTCATGTAAGTGTCCCTGCATGTCCCAGGCTGTGGTGCCCTTTGTGCCAAGGCTCCCCAGAGGGCAGCAGGGCCCCTGGATGTCACTTTGGGACTATCACTGTCACCTTGCACATTCCCCTGCAGTGCTGAGGCCCACCCAGGAGATCATGTCTAGCACATGGTACGACCATTACTATGGGACAGAGGACTCCTACCTGGCAGTGCTCATACCCAACCCCTTCCATCAGAGGAGCTCCCCCGAAACCTGGCGGGTGCCAGTGGGAACAGAGGAGTGTGGCCAGTCCAGGGCAACCTGCAATGGGAAGCTGAAAGCCAATGAACAGTACAGGTGAGAGATGTTGGTATCCCTCCTGAGGGGAAGGGGCTGGAGGAGAAAAAGGACTGTATGTGGCTGTACTGGTTTGAAAGCAAAACCAGTGAGAGACTCCAAGTCAGAAATACAATTTAATGGGAAAAAATAAAAATACATGCAATAGTACAAAAGAAAAGCACTGACACAGTCAGAATACAACCTGACACCCCGCTAGTTAGGGTGGTGGTAGCAGTCCAGATGAAGTGGTCTTGTTGAAGTTGTGATCCTGTAGAAAGGTCTGGTAGCTCCTGTCCTCTGGAAACCAGTGGGTAAGGGCTGCTTGTTCTGTCCCAAAGCCCAGATGATATCCAGGTGAGGATGCTTGGCTCCTCCCCCCCGGGCAGAGCATCTCACAATGGGATGATGTCCTTCTATGAGGCATGGAGTGGGTCCTTGATTGCCCATGAAACAGAAATGGCTCCCAAGGGACCTATCTATGAGTTGTCTATAAGTCATGATGAGCCCATTAACAGGAGATATTCTGGGGGAAGTAGGCAAGGAAAACACTGCCCCTCCTGGTTTCAACAGTTCATGAAGATGATGATAGAATACATACTTTTGGGCACATCTTTATGTTGTAACCTAGGACAGTGGCCCTGCAAGAATGCTACCAGCTCCCTGGATGTCACCTCAGCCTCACACCCCCAAATCCCCAGCAGGGGACACCAAGGGTTCTCCACCAAGCAGCATTTGAGGAAGGCAGGGACTGGCATGCAGGCATTATTAGGCAGCATAGTGGGCAGGGAGAGGGAAAGCTGAGGCTGCCAAGGGCTGTGTGTGTTGTCTGAGGAGCTGAGCAGATGTCCAGCCCCAGGATAGGAACTAAAACAGATGCTGTTATTTGTTGGACCTCCGTGTGTGACTCAGAACCTCAGTGTGCAGACAGTGCAAAAATGAAACCGATTTGGAAACAGTTCGAGTGCTGTCTACTCAGTGAGGGGCCCAGAGGTTGGGGGTAGCAAACACTCAGGCTAAGGTCCAAGTTCCCCAGGAGACACACACATGGATCCCAATAGTCATAAGTTCAGAGTCTTATTTGACAGTAAATAGAATCCAGAGACATGGAGGTACATGTTTTCTTGTAGGGTACCTTAAAAACTGCTGATGGAAAAACTGATTTTCCACTTCTAGCAAAGAATGGTGTCTTTAGTCAGTCCTGTTAATTTAGCAGCTCACAGTTTCATCCACAGGCATTTCTCTGATCCCCCAGAGTCTGGAAGGTTATCCCATTTAACTTTAAAGAAACTTGCAACAAGGATGGTTGATGGTGATAAAGCCATTGAGAACATTAGGAAAAGAGAATGAAAGTCCATGGGAGAGTGTGTGCATGAGAGAGCTTCCCTTTCCACTGGGAATAAAGGGAGAATTAAATCTGCCCATAAGTTATGTGGTGAGTGGGAGTTGGATGGACCTTCCTTCCTTCCAGACAGGGAAAACTTTTAACTGATTCTTAGTGAGTTGTTTTATTTTCACATCTGTGCCAAGCACGGGCTCTTAAGCTGCTGGTTAGGGCAGCACTGGCCCAGATTTGTGATAACCCCCAGGGGGTGGGAAATGGCTGTTTTTTCCAGGGGAAAAAAAAGGGAGTTTTCAGAGAGCCATTGCCTTGGAAATTCCAGCCAGAGTGGGGTCATCAAGAGCAAAGAGCAGTTCTGGTGTGCTGTGTTATCCTGCCTGGCAGGAGAATGGCTGACAGTGCACTCCCACCCGTGTCCCTCTCATGTCCATCCCAGGTTCCTGGGCTGGCACGGGGATCTCTGAAGGTTTCAGGAGCTTGGAGACATCACCCATCAAATCTGTCTGTTCTGAATTGCTCACACCTCAGGTGTGGCAGGGCAGGACTTGCTGGTTCACCCCTCAGCTCTGGAAGGATAGAGGGGTCAGTGGGGTGGGGAGAGAACAGCAGGGCAGAGGCCTCAGACCAAGGTCTGTCAGCAGCCTCGAGAGAGCTTCAACAGCAGCAAAACCAGCCCAGGACAGCCTCCACACACAGGCTCTGATGAGCCAAGGCTCTGTACCCGCCCCAACCACTTGGAGTTTTCCCCACAGGGGAGCAGCTAATTCAGAGACATCAGCCCTGTCATCAGTGCACCTGCCATGATTCAATAACATGAGTCAATACCAGGTACTGAGCCAGCCAATTATTCAGGACTAGAAGGTACTTTTACACCACAGCTTTCTTTCAGTTTGGCTGCTCTAAATAACCTAAATGTTCTCAGTACAAACAGTACTTGACCTAAAAATCCTAAATATCTGACCTAAATATCTTAAATATCCAGCCTAAATATCCTCAGTACATGGAACACTCAGCCTAAATATCCAACCTAAATATCGACAGGAGACTGTGCTGCTGAGTTAATGATTATTAGGGTGGTGAAAAGCTGACAGCTCATTCCCATTCAGAATTTCTGTTCTTGTTTCCTGTCTTTCAGTGAGTTATTTATCCACAAGCCCTCATCTTTCATGCCATGGCATCTGCAGGCTCACTTTTCAGAGGAGGGCTGTGCTCTGGCTGCTGCCAGAGGGGACCCACACACAGTCAACAAACTCTTGGCTGCTAAAATCCAGTGCTACCTTTAAAAGCTTTGGCTTGCATTTAGGGCACAAGAAGGGGCCCTTCCAAGTCACCTGCTCAGAAGGAAGTCAGCTCTGCAGAGCTGTGGGCATTGGTGTGCCTGCTGCCAGGAGGGGGATGAGGGAAGGGGATGCACCACACCAGTATGTGTGTGTGTGCAAGGGAGGGTCAGGGCTCAGCCCTTCCAGGTGAAATGTTCTTGTGTCAAACAGGGCTCAGCTCTTTCCTGGCAACTCTCTTAACCAGCTGATATGAGCTATGTGTTTTTAGTTTTTTGTGTCCTGTAAGACACCAGGCACTATCTTTCTATGCAGATAACCCTTTGGAGGAGAGCTGCTTTCCATTTGTGCTTTCTGAACAATTTCTCATGCTTTCCCAAGTGAAATAAACTAGTCTGAGAGGCAGAAAAGGGAGGAAAGACCATTTCCACACATACCCTAAATCCATAACAGAAAACCAGCTCTTCCCAGGCAGTGGTCCTGTTCCCCTGGGTCCTGCATGCTGAGTGCTGGGTTCTGGTGCTGTCCCTGACACAGGACTCTGCTTTGCCTTTAGGTTCAGCATTGCTGCCTTCACCAAATATGACCCAGTAGCCCCTGCTGTGACATTCACCATGTTCTCAGGTAAGCTGTAGAATAGCATCTTCCCTACCTGGCTGTGTAGGTTAGGGGTAATGAACAGCCAGAGGGAGCTCACAGGCTATAGTAAATATAATAAATACAGGAAATGCAGCCATTTATCATAAAATTATAAAATGGTTTGGGTTGGAAAGGACCTTAAAGCTCATATAGTTCCACTCTTTGCCATGGGCAGGACACTTTCCACTATCCCAGGTTGCTCCAAGCCCCATCCAGCCCTTGGATACTCCCAGGGCTCCAGGAACAGCCACAGCTTCTCTGGGCACCCTGTCCAGGGCATCACCACCCTAATAATAAAAAAACTTTTTTATTGATTCTCCTCTTTATACTCTCTCCTTTTAATTCCAGCTGCTGGATCCAGTGCAGACACAGCTCCACTCTCAATGCCAATAATCGCTGGAATCATTGTGGGATTTCTTCTGACACTTGCAGCTGTTTTTGCTTTGGTTTACTGGAAACAGCTCAAAGCAAAGAGGTGAGCATGAGCCATATCTTACCTGTTGAGTGCAGGCTGATACACCCAACCTTCAGTGCCAAGCCTGGAGGTGAGCAGGGAGAAAGTGTAAAAAGAGACTTAGACAAAGCACGTGGGCTAGTGGAATTGTGCCTGGCAAGCTCAGGAGCCAAAGGCAGAGGGGAGAGAGGAGCTGCCCATGTGCAGTTAAGTCACAAAACCCTGCAGGTGTGCAAGGCAGTGTGCCTGCCAGTGGTGCAAATACCTCATGGCATTGATCTCTGCACTGCAGGCAAAAATAAGAGCTCCTGTGTTTTGATTCTAGAACCAAGAATAGCAGCCTGCCCCAGGAAATGGTGACCTACAGCTTGAGGTGAGTGCTGCAGTTTGCCCTCTGTATGGCCCCATTGCAGCTCCTACTTTCCTTTACCTACTTCCTTTTTCATGGTTTGACTCAGGAAAAATCCACCTGTCTCCTCTCTCCAGTTACTTTATAAATCAGTCTTTCCCACGTGCAGTATTTATTGCTCAGCTCCATTCTAAGTCAATACATTGTGTACTCCTCCTCTGCGAGTTTCTGCAGCAGGAGAATATTCTCATCACCCTGAAATCCCTGCCAGGATTACACTGGCAGTGAGGTGGGCTATAAACCATCCCTGTGCCTCCAGGTACCGCAGGTCTCACGGCTGGGCTGTCTCAGTGGCACCTGACTGGCTGGCCAGGCCTCCCAGTAACTAAGGCAGGTTTTCCTCTGGACTTCATTTCCTGCAGAAACGTCCACAGGCCTGTTCCCCTGCAGAACTTCAAGCAATACTATGAGATGAAGACAGCAAGTGCTAACCATGCTTTTTTCCAGGAGTTTGAGGTGAGATGAGACCCCTCCTAGAAATGACATTTGGTTTCTCCACATGGTGGCTCCTGCTGTTGGGTGTCCAGTATGGAGTGTTCCTCTCCAGGGGTGGTCACCCATCTCTAGCAATCCAGCCACCCTGTGAAGCAGCCTTGGAGGGCAAAGATTGGATGGACCAAGTGATGAGCAGTTCCTTTGCTCAAAACCTGCTTTATTCAAGTTCTGGTGAAAACACATATGTGAAGTGAACTAGCACAGAGCAGAGTGTCCCAGCCCTGGCTGGAGGGGAAGGTGAGAGGGGTGGCAGTGAGAACCACCCTGACAGTGTTACAAAAGAGCCTGCAGCCAGAGGGAAGCTCAAGGAGCACTCCAGGGTCAGGCTGTGAGCTTCACCTCAGGCTGCCTTCCCCGGGTCCCACAACATCTGCAGCATCTGGACTGTTCTGCTGTAGCATTTCTAATTTCCATCAGCAATTTCAAACCCTCCTCAGATCGACTTTTTCTGGCTTCTTGAGTGAGGACAGGCAGAAGCAGATGCAGCACAAGATATTTCTGTTTACTCACCAGAAAATCCTCTGAGCTTTGTAGTAGATTTCCAATGCTTTTTCCCCCAGTACTTGTCCTTGGGCTTTTCTTTTAAATATGAACAGTGCTGTTGGAAAAGACGGTGGGAAAAGCCACCATGGCTCAGAGTGCACAGTGAGGGAGGAGTGGAGCAGTTCTCTGTGTGAGGATAATCCTCTTTACCCTCCAGACATGAGCAGGGAGCTGAGCTGACCAGGAGCTCTCAGAGTCTGTGCTTATCTTTTCCCCTGTCCTACAGGAGCTGAAGGAGGTTGGGAAGGAGCAGTCGAAGGTGGAGGCTGAGCTCCCAGCAAATGTCTCCAAGAACAGATATCCCCATGTGTTGCCCTGTAAGTCTTGCCTCCTCCCTTCTCCCCCAGCATCCAGGGTGGGAGCTGGCAGGGCAGCATTTAAGGACAGGCTCACCATGCATTGCTGCCAGGGTCAGTGCCTGGCTCCTTTCCTGGGAGCAGGATGATTCTTGAAATGAGCCTCAGGTTCCATTTTCCTACTGGACACTCAAGGCTTAATGGTTGAGCCAGGGCTGAGCCACCATCCTCCCCAGCTCCTGCAGTGGCCTGCTGGGTGAGCCCAGCTCAGGATGGGTCCCAAATGGAGACCAAAGGGGGTCCATGAGTGTCACTGCTGGGCCTCATGGCCCCAGTTGTGTTCTGCAGTGCCCTGCTAGCCCACTGGCAGGCAGTGCTCACCTCTCCCTGGGGAAGGTGCCTGGCAGAGCACAGAGCCTCCCTGCTGGAGCTGCTGAGGCTTCTCCCCCTGAGTTGCCCAGGTGCCGTGTCCTGGTGAAGGGCTGCCTTGGGGCTCACCTGTGTGTGGTCTCTTCCAGATGATCACTCTCGGGTCAAGCTGAGCCAGCTGGGGGAGGATCCACACTCAGACTACATCAATGCCAACTTCATGCCTGTGAGTGCCCACTTGCCTTCCCCACTGAGATACAGGGCAGGGCACATCACAGAAACTCTGCCTGGCCTGAGGCAGAGTATCCCCTCCTCTGAGGGCTGGTGGGCATGAGATGCTGGTGAGGGCACAGCTGGCACAGGCCAGCAAGAAGCTGTGGGGAAGGTGGAGATGTGTGGCTGCCCTTTAGCAGGTGTTTCTGGAGCCTGTGATGCAGAGCTGTGAGTGTGGGAAGACTGGCAAGTCTCTCTGCTTTTTTCTCATGGACTGTCTGTCCTCTTCTATCACCTCCCAGCTTACTGCCCTCTCTGCCTGCTCTTTTTCCTTCTGGTCTGTGCAGCTGCATTTGAACAACCCTGGAGCTGTGCCTTCATCCTCCATCTGGGAGGTGTTCCCAGGTAACAGCAGGGCACACTCCCTGCATGTGCTGTTGTGTGGATCTGCAGGGCATGTGTGTGTCCAAGGGCAAAGAAACACCCCGAGACCTTGCATGCTCACCCTGCCCTCAGCAGTGAAGTGGAAGCACAGGGATGATCCAGATCTGTGTTTCTCTGGTTAGACTGAATGAGGAACTGCTCAGAGGGAAATGGTTTGGGTCACTTTATTCCAAATATGTAGGAAGCATATGCTGGGCAGCTCATGCTTCCTGTGAAATCAGCTGCTTCTGAGATCAGCTGCCTGGGAACTGTGCCCATGGGGGCTGAGGGCAGCAGGAATTTCTCCTTCTATCACAAAACCAGACCAGGCACTGGTCCAAGAGCAGGACCCAGCTGCCTTGGCAACCTGCTAACTCATCTTGCTCTTGTCTGCCTTTTGCTCAGGGCTACACATCCCAGCAAGAGTTCATTGCCACCCAGGGGCCCCTAAAGAAAACCATCGAGGACTTCTGGAGGCTGGTGTGGGAGCAGAACGTCTGCAATATCATCATGCTGACAGTGTGCATGGAGAACGGGCGGGTAGGTGCCAGCCCAGCCCAGCCCTGGTGGTGTGAGCTGAGCCCAGGGCTGGGTCTGTGTCCTCCACGAAGCCCCTACTCTATGGGATAGGGCTCCAGGATGAGCACAGACCCCACAGCTTCCCTGACAGACAGTTTTGGGGAAGAGAAGCTGATCTGTGCAGCTCAGCCTTAGTGTGGGGCAGCCTTAGCTAGGACCAGGCCCATCACCCTCAGATATTTCTGCAGAATCTGAAATTGCCATGTTTGGATGAGCCACTTCCCATGGACTGTTCCTTCAGTCTCCAGGGGTGATGAGACCCACACAGGTCCTTTTTTTCTGGAGGAGGCTGAGATCCAAATGAAGGGGCTGTGAGGGAGACCTGTGCAAAGGGAAGGGGAAGCACCCCTGCCAGCTCCCCAAGACCTGTCCTGGCTCCCCTCACAGCTGCTGCTCTCTAGGTGTTCCCTGGGAGCCAGAAGATCACCTGGTCCCTCACTGGCGTGCTGTCCTGCTCTAGGTCCTCTGTGATCATTACTGGCCCTCAGAATCTGCCCCAGTGTCCTATGGGCAGGTGCAGATCCACCTGCTGATGCAGAGCAGCTCTGAGGAATGGACCATCCGGGAGTTCAAGCTGTGGCACGTGAGTTCAGATCCCAGGGGATTTGGGGACCTGCCAGGGGCTTGGGGTGGGCACTGGCATTTCTCTTCAGTGCTGGTGGCACCTTGCCCTGCCATTTGTGGAGCTCAGAGAAGATCCAAGCCCTGAGGAGCAGTCTGCCCCTTCAGATGGGTGACATGGGGGTGTCCAGCACGTGTCACACTGCTCTCCACCCTTGCTCTCTGGTTTCCATGTCCCTGCTCTGGGACAGCCTGCACTTTCCAGAGCATGTTCCCTGGCAGTCAAAGGCAGATGTCCTCCTTCCCACCTCCCTGTGGCATGGCAGGGGGCTGTGGGGGAGGATGGAGGAGCAGAAGCCACCAGGCAGTGCAGACCTGTTGCAGTTATTATGTCAAGACAGACTGGACTGGCATCACCACCAGTCCTTTATTAGAAGCTTTTCATGCCTTCTTTTCAGTGTACTTCTTTCCAATAATTCTGACTCCTTCCCTCACAGGCAGCTTCACACAGCTCTGACTCTTTCTCTCCTCTGCATAACTGGCTCAACCCCAGCCTGTCCCTTACCTGGCCACCTTACCCTGACTGTCCCTCACACAACATCTTCTTACCTTGTCTGTCCCTTGCACGACCACATGTCCCTTCCTTCTCACAGCACAGCCAGCAGACTCCATCCCCAGCTGCAGCAGACTCTGGGCCTCAAGCTCTAACTCAAACTGCAACTGGTGGCCAGCTAACCCACTGTTTTCTAATACCCAAACTCATGGGCAGGCACAGATGTTGCCACTGTAATTCATCAGGAGAGATTGCCTTCTGTACTGTCCTTTCAACCTATCTTCCCACACAGACCTGATGCTGGCTGTTCCCTGCAGCTGAGCCAGGTGTCCTCAAGTGCCCAGGGGGTGCAGGGCTGTGGGGTGTGAGCTGCCTCTGGGGGCTGCACACCCATCCCCACCCCCTGCAGGAGGGTCAGCGGGCAGAGCGGTTCGTGTCCCAGCTGCACTACACAGCCTGGCCCGACCACGGCATCCCCGAGTCCACCACTTCCATCATGACCTTCAGGGAGCTGGTCCAGGAGCACATCCAGAGCGCCAAGGATGCAGGGCCGACCCTCGTGCACTGCAGGTGAGGCTCTGCCCACGGGGTGGTGGGAGAGAGCAGGGGGATGAGGGTCCTGCTTGTGCACAGACTGAGGGGAAGCAGTGCCCAGGAGACTCAGCTGCTCTGTGGAGCCTTCAGCTCACATGTTGAGGGGTACAGGTGTGCTGGCAGCCTGCCCCCAGCCCCAGGGGGAGATGGTCAGCACCAAGCCAGGGCAGCCTGAATGGCTGCTCAGCCCCATACCCTGCTTAGCATTCTGTGAGCCCCTGAAAGGATGTGGAACCTTAGGACATTATTGTTACAAGCACAAGTAAATGATATTGTTAGATGAAATGTTAGTGACATCTGCTATGTTTAATTGTCTTCCTCTTACAATTCACCCCACCTTCAGACATGCAAATAACAAGTATTCTCAAGAAATTTGTTCCTCTTACCCATCTAATACAAGATCTGGTGCAAAAATCAGTTTCCCAGGATGGTCAATTGATCTCCACATCAAACCAATCATCAGAACTTCCATCCAGCAGCTCTCCAAGAGCCTTACTTGGTCATAGAGGCTGAGATCAATGAAGTCCGAAGTGATGCAAATATCATAAAATAAATCAACTTGCTAAATGCTCAGTTTTGATAAAGAAAAATGCCTGAGTGTGCTTGGGTGGTGCCCAGGGAGCCTTTGGGAGCATGTCCAGTAGCAGGAGGGAGCTGTGGGCTGTGGTGTCAGGCCTTGTCCTGTCTTTAACCCTTTAACCCTGTCTGTGTGCTCTCAGTGCTGGTGTGGGCCGCACTGGCACCTTCATTGCCCTGGACCGGCTGCTGCAGCAGATGAAGCAGGAGAAGGTGGTGGACATCTTCGGGGTGGTTTACTCCCTGCGCATGAACCGCTACCTGATGATTCAGACCCTGGTGAGATCTCTGCTCCCTCTTTCCCTGGCCCCCCACTTCATTCCATTGAAGTTCACAGGGCTGGTAGTTGGATGAGCTGGCCAGCCAGCCCCAGCAGCCCCAGGCTGGTCCTCACATGTCACTGTGGTCCTCACATGTCACTGTGTCATCCTGCTGCTGAAAGCAGCAGCTCAGCTGGAGTGGAAATTGCTGGGGGGGTCTTCAGCTGCTTCATGCCCTGCTAGACCCACAACAGCAACATGCAGAGTCTCAGAGACCTCCAGGAGGCTCAGAAACACCCTGGAGCACTGAGGAACAGGATCAGGCCCTTTGCAGGCAATTCTTAACTCACACTGTGTCGTTGGTCTGTGATGCTCCACAGTCTGTCTCCTGTCTCCAGTCCTTGGGGTTGGGACAAGGTGTCAGGATTGCCCTTCAGGAGAAAGACCATACCCACCCTCTCATGCTGTCTCTGCAGCCTGACAGTCTTTGTTGCTGTCTGCCTTTGCCTTCCAGTCCCAGTACATTTTCCTGCACAGCTGCATTCTGGACAAGATCTTGGAGGAGCCTCTCCTGGATTTATCAGGGACAGAGAGGTAAGGCCTTGCTGTGCTTTGCCACTCTGCCCACCCTGATCCACAACCCTTCCTGGCAAGCCTTGGCTCCAGGACAGAAGGCCAGGGAAGCCCAGCCAGCCATCCCACCTGGTGCTGTGAGTGGGGTTAGCACCAGGCAGGTTGTTCCCTGCAGCAAGGGAGCCCAGCACAGAACAAAGTGCAGCCTCCTGGGTGCACCAATGCCAGAGATCTGCAGAGCTGTGCTGGGGAAGGCATTTCACTCAGCCTCTGGCTTCCCAGCCCACAGGCATGCCCTGGAGATACATACAAACTGGAGAGGCTCCTGGCAGCTGGGTGACTTTGGGACATCCCTCCTAATGGAGGCCAAGAGGATGGAGCAGGGTCCAGCTGGGCATGGCTGTGACCACCTCTCTCATTGTCTTGGGGCTACATCTGGAGGTCATGCACTTGTCTTTGTGGCCAGATTGTCTCCTCCCTCATGCAGAACAGGATGTCCTTGTCCTTGCTGCCTGTTGGGAAGGAGCCCTGGGCTGTGTCACCCCTGAGACCTGCCTCTGTCTGGGGCAGAGCACATTGTCACAGGCCAGAGCTGGGCTGGGAGCCTGGGCCACCCCTGACATTTGAGGAGTGAAGGTCTGCTCACAGCCCTGTCCACGTGCTGCAGACACAGCCTGGGTGCTGCTGAATGAGCTCAGCCTCACCCTTGTGCCCTGGCTCTCTCCCCAGGTCCTGCCCCATCCCACTGAAGAGCTTTGCCCAGCACTATGCCCAGAAGGCAGCCAAGTCCCACATGGGCTTCCTGAGGGAGTATGAGGTGAGAGCTGTCCTGGGCAGGTGCAGGGAGTGCTGCCATGGCTGTATGTGCTGAGGGGACCTGGGAGTGACTGAACCTGCTGGGGCTGGAGGACACCCTGTAAGTGCCTCCTGAGTGGGTCCCATGGCCCAGTTTCCTGGGTGTTCTGGCAGTGGCCCCTCTCCATGGTGTTACATGCCCAGGCACACAGCTCCCTCATGCATTCTACACTGCTCAGGGTCTGTCCACCACCCACACCTTCCCAGGTGCCTTCCTGGACAGCAGCAGCCCTCTCCTGGCAGCATGGCACAGCCCTGGCAGCCCACTCCAGAGCTGCTCTCATGGCACTCCTCAGGCTTCATCATGTGCAGCCATGATCCCTCTCTGCCAAGCCCAGGTGTCTTCAGGAGGCTCTTCCTGCTCATGACCCTTCCTGCTCACTGCCTCCTTCACTCTCTCTCCCCCTGGCAGGCCCTCCTGGAAGCTGTAAAGGAAGAAGCCAGCTCTGCATCACCATCTTCAGGCAGCCAGCAGACACGGCCCTCCTCCAGCATCCTGCCATGTAAGTTCTGTGACACCTTGCATCCTCTTCCTTCCTGTTCCTTTTCCTCCTGCCTGGAGCCAGGGCCCATAGTCCACAGCATAAGGAAGTATTTTGAGTCTTTGATGATTCCCCCGGAAGGTTTGAGGTGCTTGGGATGGAGCACATGGTGTTTGGGACTGGGACAGGTGGGTTTGCTCAGCCTGGAGCAAAGGGGAGATCTTACTGCTGTTTTCAGCTGCCTGTGGGAAGGCACAGGGAAGACACTCAGAGGTGTGCCATGGAGGAACAAGGGGGATGATTTTGGAGGGTAATCCAACTCAGTAGAAGGAGTAGTGAATTTCCATGAAGATGGTCAAACAGTGGAACAGAGGCCCAGAGCACCCATGGGCTCTCCATCCTTGGAGAGAGGCAGATCTCCATTGGCTCAGACACTGAGTGACCTGCACTACAGCAGCTTGGGATAGAGACCTGTCTTTTGGGAGCCAACTCCCACAGGCTGGAGATGAGCAGAAGGGAGTGCCTTTGCCAAGAAATGGTGAAGGAAGGATTGGATTTGTGTGGCAGTCAGTCTGCAAAACCTGTTTGAGCTCAAGACTGCCTTGAACCCCTCCAGCCCCCACTTCCTTTGCAGATGATCGCTCCAGAGTGAAGTTTTCCCTGCTGGAGCAGGGCCCTTTCTCAGGGCTGCTGCAGGTGTGGCGTGTCCCGGTGAGTCTCTCCCCCAGCAGCAATGCCCACCCTGTGCCTGGGTCGCCCCTCCTGGCTGTGCTCCTGTGCCCTGAGTCCTGCACTGCTCCTCTGGTCCCTGTCACTGTGGTTCTGCATGGAGAGGCGACTGTGGGGACTGAGGACATCACTTCCCTTGCCTGCCCAGTTTGGGCTGCCCTCCCTTGCCTCCCTTTCATTTCTCTCCTTGCCTCCTGACCTGCTGAGCTCTCTTCTCTTCCTGACCATTCCTGCAGCCACCTGGGCCAACAGAGCACCCTCTCCAGCAGGAGAGTAACATTCTCATTCCCCACCCAGAGCTGCAGCTCCAGCAGGGACTACCTAGCTGTCCATGGCCCTGACAAGCTGACCATGGAGGACTTCTGGACCCTGGTGTGGGAACAGGATGTTCACACAATCCTTACACTTCTCCCTTGGCAGGAGAAGGGGGAGGTAAGGCACTGTGCCCACCTGTGCCATGGCAGAGTGGGAATCTGTTCAGTGGAGCTGGAGCTAGCAGAGCTCTTGAAACTCTTCACTGCCTCCTGAGTCCTGGGTGCAGATTCAGCTTGGCTAAAGCTGGGCCTTTCCTGTGTCCAGGTGCTCCCACAGCTTGTCATGGGAGACAGGTTCTGTGTGCCCCCCATGCCTGGACTCAGCTGGTGCCCTTCAAGCTGCATCTGCATGGGGCCAAGGGCAGCAGCTCCTGCTCTGCCCAGCCAGGGTGCAGACACTGGCTGAGCAGATTGCACCTCAGAGCTCTGAGCAGAGCTGACAGGCAGCTCTGGGTTCCTGGATGAGCTGCTGAACCTGCTGGTGTTCCTGGAACTCCCTCAGGTGTTAGGTGGGGGATGAACTGACATGGAGAGATGGTGGGAGTACTCTTGGTCCAGCCCCCACCACACACCCTGAAGACCATGACTGATATGACAGACAATGACCATCAACAGAAAGCCAAATTTCCTGTTGCACACAGGTCCCAGGTGAGGTGTGCTGGCCCCTGGAAGGAGACTCTCTCTGCATGAAGTCACTGACCATCCAGTGTGACACAGAGAAGCTTGTCTCGGGATGGAGATGTACCCAGCTCAAACTGAAACACGTGTGTGTCCATGGGGCTGTCCTGGCTCCCACCTCCCGGGGTGGGGGTAGGTCTGTAGGGATCTGTGAGGGCTTAAGGGTCTGTGGGACTTCTCCAGGCTGTAAGAACAGAGTGCTAGCAGTCCACAAATGCAGGAGTGAGTCTAGACTGCAACATCCAGAACTGAGTGGACACAGGAGATACATGGGAGAGGCCCTGGGGGCTTCCCCCACCCCTTGCTGATAGGTCTGTCTGACCCCTTTGAAAAGGCCCACCCAGTTCTCAGTTCCCTCTCCAGGAGCAAGTCAGGGTGCTGTGGGGAAGGAGAGCAGGTTGCCAGAGTCATGGTGCCTGCAGTGTGGGTGGTGGGCAGTGCCCCAGCATTGATGGCTGGACAGCTTTACAGAAGCTGGCAGGAAGCTCAGGGAAGCCTCAGAGAGCCTCAGGATGGGAGAACTGGGGCTCCTCTGCATCCAAACTTGCCCATCCCTCCCCAACATCCATGTCAGCTCTTTGTATCTCACAGGAGAAGAAAGCAAAGGAGAGGCAGGTACAGAGGTTCCTGTACACACTCTGGAGCAGCAAGAAGCAGCCTGATGTGCAGAGCCTGGTGGAGCTGCTGCTGGCTGTCAGACGCTGCACACCCCACTGGAGGAGAGGGGGGCCTCTCCTGCTGCACTGCAGGTACCCCTGGTTACCCCTGCATCCATGGGCAGCCTCCCACACTGGGAGCACAGTGCCAAAAAACCTTCCCCTGCATGTTCTGGGGCATGTTGATACCTGTCCCTGGGAGCCAGTGGAAGTTCTGAGCCTGGGGGCTCACGATGCTCTGCCATTGGGGCTGGGAGCACACAGGGCAAACAGGGCTGGGCTGGGGGAAGCATGGGTGGAGCAGCATTCCCAGGCTGAGGTGCCCAGGCCATCCCTGGGGAGCTGCAGGGACACTGGGAGCAGCCTGATGTCCTCACTGGCACACAGAGAGAGCTCACAGTGCCCACGTGGCTCCTTGGACTGCTGCCCTCTTCCAAAGGGGTTCAGCTCAGCCTGGCCTGGCATCAGTGACCCTCCCCCTTGTCCCTTGCAGTGGTGACATGAGCCAGATGGGGACACTGATCTCCCTGGATTGCCTGTTGTGCCAGATGAAAGCTGAGAGAACCGTGGACATCTTCGGTGTGACTCTCCAGCTGGCCAGGAGCTGCTGCCTCATGACCCCAACTCTGGTAGGGGGGGAGCAGAAGCAGTGGTGGGCAGGGTGGAGCAGAGTCTTTGTGCTGACCTGCCTGGAGCTGGCAGCATCCTGCCCACTCCTGGCTGCTGCCTGGGAGCCTGTCCAGCCTCAGCAGGGATTTTACTTCATGCTTCCTCCCCACCCTGTGGCTCTGCCAGCCACCAAGGGCTGAGGACACTGACCTTTCCCAGGCAAGAGTTTTCCATCTCCTTGGTTCTGAGTTAAGATCACTTAAATTTCATGTGAGCTCACAGTACATCAAGGCACTCTTCCCATTGTACTCGGGGAAGGGTGGAGCACTGGTGTCACCCTACACAATCTGCCTGCTCACCCTTGCCTCCTGGGCATGGCTGCCAGCCTGGGCACCCAGAATCTGCTGGGTATCCCCTTGGCCCAGTGCCTTTCCTGCTACATCCCCCAGAGCCTGGTGTCACAGCTGGGCTGCTGTCAGGGGGACAACAGGACACAATGCCACATTAGCAGGTGCCCTGTGGGCTGTAGCACTGTCTGATGGGGCCGTTCATGCCAGCCCAGCCTCGGTGTGCCAGCCGTGATGGGCACTCGTGGCACCAGTGCCTCTGGACACGCTTGTTGCTGCAGCTGCTGAATGAGCTGATGCTCAGCCCTGGAAACACCCCACAGGGCATGGCACAACTGGGGAAAATCTCTCCAAGGCTTCCCAGCTGCAGAACCTCCTTCAAGAAGCTAATTACATTCTTAATTAATGTGAACCATGTGCGTGGTGGGAGCCAGAGGAGGGCACGGCGTGACCTGCCCTCGCTGCAGAGCTGCTTTGTGCTCCCTGCAGGGACACAACTCGCCCATAAAGGCACAGCAAGTGCCCATCAAACGCTGCTGTCCCGCTGAAGGGGGGATGCAGAGGAGCTGCTTTCCCTCAGAGCAGCAGGGCTGCCCTCCAGCCTCCTCCACCCCTCTGGGGGCTCGCCAGCATCCCTTTATGTCTGGCGGGGTCAGTGGCTGCTGTTTGCAGCAGATTTTTGTGGGGGAAGATGAACCTTCGATGGATATTCATGGATAAGTGTCGTGGATATTAAGCACCAGCAGCTCCAGTATGGTGTGTGTCCCTGGGGATGTGCTCTTGCATGTGGCCATCACTGAGTGTGCCTGGGCTGAAGGCAGCCCTGGGCTGTCACTGCCGGTTTCACAATCAGACCTGACTCATTGAAAACACGCTCTGGTGACCTGGAGCCTCAGCCATTGTGTGATCCCTGGCATTCCCAGTCCTTCGGTGAGGCTGAACCCCCAGCACAGGGAGGAGGCTCCTCGTGACTTGCAGCTCAGCCAGAGCATTAATGAGCTGTTGGGAATGCTGCTGGGGCCCCTCTGCCAGTCCTAATCCCCCCTGGCCACTGCCATGTGATTCCAACCCCCACCATGTGCAGGCTGGCCTTGCCCTCCAGCTCTGTGCCCTGAGTACAATCCCATTTACCTTCCTCAGTCCTGCCTTAGTAGCCTGGTGTCATTTTGGGGCAGCCTGGCATTTGGGCAAAACCTCATATCAAATACACAGGGGACTCATGACCTCTGAGCCCACATTTGGACATGATGGACCAGTTTGGTGGTACTAAAAAGAGACAAACAATCCAGCTGAGCTAAACCCACACAGATTTTTCTGTACCTCTGTGAGCCTGAAAGCATCTGCCCTGATCTGCTGTCAGCACCTGGCTCTGGTACTGGGACTGCACCAAGGGAAACTCCTGGTCCAGAGCTCTTCCCTCATGGCCCCAGCTCCCTGCCAGAGCCCAAGTCTTCCAGCTCCATGCCCTGCAGCATCACTGGAGTTGCTCTTTGCTCTTGATTTGGATGCAAACACCACAGCACATCCCAAGGCTGCTAGGGCACTTGGAGGAAGTCCAGTGAAATTGTTCCTCTCCAGCTTGGATGGGATGTTCCTCTCAGCCCCATCATAGGGGGATGAAGAAGGGGAAACAAACATGGGTATAACAGGCTGGCTTATTCCTTTCTGGGTGACTGTGGTGACACAGGACCATCATGGATTACGTGGGAGAGCAAATCCTGCTCTGCTATCAGACACTGTTCCTTAATTAGGATGTTTTAAAGCAAACTGCAAGGTTAATCTGTGACCTGGAGGTCTCTGTCAGAAACCTGGCTCTGACCCCCTTTCTCTCTTGCAGGACCAGTACATGCTCCTGTACACCTGCATCCAGGACATCATTGCTCAGAACCAGCCCTAACAGCACCTGGCCCTTCCTGGCACCCTCTGCCTCCCCTCTGCAGGGTCCTGCACAGAGCTGGGGGCTGCTGAGGGCACCATGGCACTCCTGGCACAGAGCAAGCCCTGCAGAGAGCAGTGACCTCCCCAGGCACTGTCCCCAACGTAGTGTGAGCTGTGACACAGGGTCACAGACCCCTGGACAGACAGACAGTGTCCTGGACAGATGGGCAGTGTCCTGCCATGCACCCCTGCAGCCTCTCAGTGCAGACATGGTGAGGGGCTGGACAGGATGTTCTCCTCTTTTGGGCATCTCCTGAGATTCCTGGTGCTTGGAGGGTTCTCCAGCCCCCCTCACTCCACCCTGTGGGGCTCTCTGGTGGCTCTGAGGCCCAACAGGAGCATGGAGCACCGTGGTCTGCAGGTGCCCGTGGGCACTGGTGTGTGGAGCTCTCAGATGTGCTGTGGGCAGAGCACTGGGAGCTGCCTTGTCTCAGCTGGTGGAATGCTCTTAGGTACAAACAATAAACAGCCCTAGGAAAAAGTATTGAGCTTGGAAGGGAGGCTTGGCTTTTGAGGGGTCCAGCTGATGTGAAGGCTGCAGCACAGCAGCTGTTCTCCAAAGGGCAGCTGTGTCCCCAGCCATGGGGTGCAGACATCTGCAGCTAAAGCACAGCTTCTCCAGCAGCTGTGGTGGGAGCTGCTCACCTCCAGGACCAGCACAGGACATGGATTTGTCACACAAACTGGCCAGCAGGTTTTGCCCAGTGAGCACACCATGGCTGTGACAGGCACACTGTGTGTCTGTGGGACAGCCTCTGCTCCGTGCTTCGTGTCCTGCCTGACAGGAGGCCAAGCTGGTGACGATGATGAATTTATGACCTCCCACCAACTGCTGCAGTGGAGTCTGGAGCCACAGATGCTCACAGAGGGTGTTGTGGGAGCTGCGGTTTGGATGAATAATTTTCCAGCCCTGCAGCTCAAGAGACATGAAACCCAGAGGGGCAGAGAAAGACAACAGAGCACTAAAACAAAACAAGCCTCTGGCTTGGGCTGCCCAGTGAGTTCTGGGCCGTGCCATGCTGTTCTTCATGTTTATCCTGCTCCAGATGAGCAGCATCCAGCCACTGCCCTCCTCCATCAGCCTTGCTGCAGAGGTCAAAACACAGGAGATGAGCAAAATGAGCCTGTTTGGACCCCCCTTCCTACTCCCTGCTCTCCTCTCTATGGCTGCCACAGCAGGGCCTGACTGGGTTGCTGTTGCCAAGTGACAGGAGACAGGGATACCCACCCCTCCAAGATGGGGGTACACAGCCATGGCAGCCTGATGGTGGCTGCTGGAGCACCACAGCTCCCTGATCCCACAGTTTCTCCAGAACTGAACATCACCCCAGGCTCTCACCTGGCCCCTGCTGTCCCCAGGGCACTGAGTCCAGCTGCTCCACATCTTTGCACAGCAGAGTAATAGGCCCCATTTCACCCTGGCACATCCCCAGCTGGACACCTCCATGAAATCAGGTGCTGGCATCAGTCGTGGCATGGAATGCCCACTGCCCACCATCTCTTCCACCTGAGCTGTACCAGACCAGAGCTGCAGGATTGCAGCCAGATGCCCCAAGGATCTGCAGCATCTTCCATCATCAGCTGCTAATGTTGGCCACCTCCCGGTGAGCAGAAATGCTGGGGCCAGCACAGATTGAAGGGAGGTCTGACCTGGAAGGGGAATTCACAGAATCACAGGGTTGGAAGGGACCTCTGGAAATCATCCAGTCCCACCCCTCTGCCAAGGCAGAATCACCTGGAGCAGTGACAGGAACACGTCCAGCTGGGTCTTGAGCATCTCCAAAGGGAAAATCCACAACGTCCCTGGGGAACTGTTCCAGTGCTCTGCCACCCTAAATGAAGAAGTATTTCCTCATGTTGAGGTGGAATTTCCTGTGTTTTAACTTATTCCTCCAGGGACAGGTGAGTAGTACTGGAGCTGAGGGTCCCTCTTGCACATGCAAGGCTTGCTGTGGTTGTGGCTCCCTGACCCAGCTGAGGTGCAGGTGCTCCAAAAGAAAGGTCCTCAAGCATGTAGGACACTGGATCAGGGATCTGGTCCACCTAACAGGTCTCCTACCTGGCTTTGCACCTCTGTCCCTCCTCTGCAGGGCATGGAGTCAGAGGTCTCCCCTTTTTGCAAGCAGTGCCTCCCAGAGCAAGGGGCTAAAGTGCATGTGAAGATTGTGCTGCTCTGTGCCCCGGGCATCAGGCTGGAACCTGAACATCCTTGTCCAGTGACTTCACAGGCACTGTCAGGGAGCAGGGACATCTGTCCCTGTGCTTCCCCTGCCCCAGCCAGAGCCACTGCTGGGCACTGGGACCTTCTGCTTGTTTGCGAGTGCTTGCTGTGACATTTTGGAAAACTCTGGGAGTCCTTGCTGGGCCCAGACTCACACAGAGGCTGAGTGTGCTATTCCAGCCTGTGGATGGCCCTGATAGGAGTGGGGTCTGCAGGAACATTCCTCTGGCCTTTGCCTCTGCCCCTGACCTTGGATGGCTCCACAGGGCAGGGCTCACAGGCACATCTGAATTACCAGACTCCTGGATCCTGCTCCACCTCTGCTGGTTTGGATCACAACCTGCTCCACCCAGAACCTAAAGGATCAGCTTCGAGAAGAGCCAGGGATGGCAAACCTGAGGAGCCTTACTCTCAAGAGAGATCATGTCCCAGGAGTGAGTGTCCCCTCACAGCGATGTCAGATGAGGTGGATGAGTGAATGCCACAGAACTCATGGGCCAGTCCTGGTGATGCTGATTTTTTCTCTGATGTCCCTGTGCCGTGTGCCCTGCCTAAGGCTCTCTGCATCCTCTCCTGCCCCTGCAAGGCCTTCTGGAGGGAGGGACTGTCCTCCCCAGTGTGCAGCATGGCATCAGTCCCTACTGGAACCAGTGAAACACAGCCAGCATCATCCAGGTCTGTCCTTGGAGAACAGACAAACTGGGTTCCTACTGGGCTGATCCAGAACCCTATAAAACCTGGAAGGAAATAAAAAGAGGACAAAAAGCAGTTGCCCCATGGGAGCAGGGCAGGAGACACATTTGTGGTTTGTTCAGGGACTCCTGTGAGGACAGAAACAAACAGCTCCAGTACTGACTCAGATGGCATCAGCAGTTTTCCAGCTTGGGAAGGACCTCAGCTGGATGTCCAGGGCATTGGCATCACCTTTGGAGGAGCAGCATCACCTCCCTCCCCTGTGCAGGGAGAGCACTGGTAAGTGACAAAGTCAAGGCCCAGCCACTGAGAGGTGGCAGGTGACAAAAAATAAAATTTATTTTCAAATATTTTGAAACTCTGCATGGATTAATCAATTATCAGATTCACAATAACTACCTAGGAATTCCAGTGGTACTATACAGTGCTATTCAGCATTTTAAAATTTCTGTTATTTTCTTGCAAATTAACAATAAAAATGAGGGTGCATTAGAACTGTACTGAAGAGTATGCTTTTGATCTCTTCTAAAATCAAATTGCAGTTAAATTGTAAGGCCTCAGGATCGTGATTGTTAAAGATGCATTGATTCTCTGAAGGTGTTTTAGCAGCTCCTGGCTGTCTTTGATGAAAGTTTCCACACCTCTCATGCTGTCTCAGTGTATTGTAGACAGAGAGATTTTCTCAGGTGAGTAGAAAGAAGAAAGCAAAATAGAAGCCTCTTCTATCTAATCTTCGAATTATAAGATAATTTGATAGTTAGTGAAATGCTGCTAACTTTGAAAAGTTCAGGAATCACAAATCCCGCAGTGTTTGGTCCCAAGAGCCTCAGCTCCATCCTTTAAGAGCAGCAGGGGGTGCAGAGAGAAGGGGCGGCTGTGGAGCAGCGCTCTCCTCTCCTCTCGCAGCCCCAATTCTGCCGCTAGAGGACAACACAAACACGGCTGAGCTGCAGGAAAACATCCCTGCCCTCCCAGCGCTGGGCTGAGTGATGGCTTAGCCCTCACTGCTCCCACTGAGCTGCAGCTTCAGCGAGAGACGCCTGGAAAGGACACTTCCACCCCTGAGGCACTTAGAAATTCCAGGTTTGCCATGGAAGCATCAAAGCTCTCTGCTCCTCCAAGCAGCTTGGTGTCCAGACTCTTCATTTTGCCAGGAGCTGGGTGACACGCTGGAATAAGTGACACTTGGAATGCTGGAAGCTGTTGTAAGATCTCAAAGAAATAAGACATGGATATGAACCACCACAGCTGGTCTGGAATAAAAAGCAATCAGAGAAGTCAAAGTGAGAAAAATGGAGAAAAGCTCTCCAACGTCAGGATATGCTGCTCCAAAAAAAAAAAAAAAAGTGAAAATTGCAGTCAGTACCTTCCTGAGGAAATATTCCTCCTTCAGTTGAATGATAGTTTTCAATAGGAACCTCTTCAGTGTGATTTTTTGCAAGAGTTGTATGAATACTGGGATCAGCCAGAGCCCTGGGTTCCTGAGGACAATTAGCTGAGTGAGAAATTGTCAGGAGGGGGTGATGTGGTTGGCATTGGCTGGAGGGAGAGGAGCAGGAATCACAGATAAGAGCTGCTGCTGCTGCTGCAGACAGGAGTGACAGGCCTGACACTTTGTCCAGACTGACCTCGAATTCCTGGCTGCTGTCAGAGCCTGTCCAGCCATTCCAGGCCCTGCTAACATCCCGTGTCAGAGCTGGAGGTGAAGCAGAGTGAGGAACCCCAGGGACTCATCCCTCTGAGGAGGGCTCCCCATCTCCCCACCAAACTGTGCTTTACATTTGGAGATGTCAAAAGACATTGCAAATGTTGAATTAATGATATCCCCAGCACTGTTCATGATGGAAGCAGCTTAATTCTAATTAAATCAGTTCCTACTCTCAGACCAAAATCCTCTCTCTCTGCACTTGATGATGATTTTTCCAGTGAGTGCAGCAGTCACAGGGAGTCCTGAAACTGCAGGATCTGAATGCACTTTGCAATGAAATAGTTTCAGATCCAGCATCACCCCAGCCAGGAGCCCTCACCAGAGCCTGTGCATCAGCCCTGAACCTTGAACTCCATCTGGAGCACTTTTTGGGGAGGAGACACCCACTCTGATTCACAGGTCTCAAGGAACCCCAGCCCTGGTGAGCTGGAGCTGTTTAAGTCTCCCACTCTGCCAGTTCACCTTCCTGACCCCAGATAACACTTCCACTTCTTTTATGCTGCAGTAATGGGGATATCAATCAGGAAACTCTAATGCCAAAAGGAAAGGCCCATCCAGAGGAAGCAGGGCTGTGAAAGCATCTCTCAGTCTGTGCCTTGGCCACGTGGCACTTTGCCATAGCCTGGTTACAGTGGGAGGGGTGACTTTTTGGGTGCACTTTGCAGCCACCCAGCCCTGGGCCCTTCTTTCTCTGCCTCATTCACCTACTCTATTCATGGGTGTGAGGGAGGCAGAGGGAGGAACCAGATCCACCTAAAGCCCCATGGACAGCTGTCTGTCTTCAGTGTGAGACCATGTTCAGCTGCTGTCCCTGTTACAGCTGGGATGCTTGGCTCTGTACAGAGACTCAGTGTGGTTCAAGCAGTGGGGCCAGGCTCACCCCTATCCCTCAAACACTGCCATGGGATGGCAGCAGTCACTGAGGGCATCACGGTGGCACTGAGCAGCCAGTGGCTGTCATGAGACAGGACATGGAGCTGTCCTTTGCAACCTTCTCCTTTTGCAGGTCCACCACTCTTTGCTAAGGAGGTGTTTCTGCTGCCCCAGAACTTGGCACCTCCTTCATGCAGAATCCTGTTCTGATGCACACCCCACTTGTTCCAGGACACTGTGGCAGTATCCCCTGCTAAGCCAGACCGTGACACAGCTCCAGATGACACAGCTTCAAGCCCCCACTCAATGGACTATTCCTCTACTTTGGCCACTTTACCCAGGGTTAGGAAGAGCTCCTGAAGCAACCCAGCCCCTGCTCCTGGCATCAGTGCTGAGCATCTCCTTCAGACCCAGCTGCTGCATGCCCTTGGTCTGGGCAAAACTGACAGGAGCACCTTGTCCCACCATGGAGAGTGGCACTGTGACACTGCTGCTCCATCCCCCTGGAGCCCTACTCCATATCCCCCCAGCCCCTGCCTGCTGCAAGGAGAGAGCAAATAGGGCTGCTGGAGAGTGAGGGCTGGAGTTCAGGACAGACAGACAGACAGACAGACAGACAGCCTCGGGCATGGTCACTCCCAGCAAAGAGCTTGTCCTGAGCTCCTCAGTCCCTTCTCCCCAGCTGCACCCTGACTTTGCAGTCCCAGCTGAGTTTAGCAGCCAGCACAGACACAGAGTCCTTTATCTGGGGTTGCGTTTCAGTGTCCCGAAGTCTGGAGCCCGTGAAGTGCCGGTTGGGTACTTCAGCCTCACTGCTTACACTCCTCTGCCCTGTTGGAGTTCTGCCTCCCCCTGCCTTGCTATCTCACAGAAACACGGTTACAAAACAAGTCTCGGTCCTGGAGCTATGAACAGGTCTTTATGTTTTGAAGTTTCTTTTGGTTGTTTTTTTCCCCCCTTTTCCTCCCTTTGAATGAAATTCCTGCCAGCTCTAAGAGAGAGAGAGAGGGAAAGAGTAGAAAGTTTAACTCCTCCCATTGGAGTGTCTCACGCCCCTGCCCAGCCCTTGAAACCCAATAACCAAGATCATTCAGCAATGCCTCCCCTTGCCTGGCTGCATCCTCAGCGCACGGGGACCTGCCGGGGCCGAGGGGCGAGGATGGGCGCGCTGCTGCTGTGGGGCATTGTCCTGGCGGGCTGTGCCCGCTGCCAGGCGCTGCCTGCGGAGCCAGGGGCTGCTCCCTCCTGCCCGCCCCAGTGCCACTGCGAGCAGGACGGCATCATGCTCTCGGTGGATTGCTCCGAGCTGGGGCTGTCGGAGGTCCCTGCGAACCTGAGCCCTCTCACCGCTTACCTGTAAGTACAGCCCTCGCTGCTTCTTTTGCAATGCTTCCCCCGGACCCTTTCGACAGCTGCGGCTTTCCTCCGGCTTGGAAGTTTGTGCCACATATTCCCGAAATTAAATTTCCTGTGGAAATTAGAAACCAAGCAAAATAACAACAAAAAAAGGCAGCTCTTGGGCAGGACCTGCCAAGCTCCCCTCCTCCCGCGCCCCTCTGCGAGCGCTGTTTATACTACGATGTTCTGCTCTGCTCCGTGATTGCAGCGGACCAGGGGAACTGACTTGCTGGTCGATTTTGATTGTCTGAGCACATAATGGAGTATTTTTACACAGCAATTAGCGCAAACTGCTCTGGGATCCTTCTGTCAAGCATTTCAATAGCTGCAATAACTCAGAGCTTTGCGGGGTTTGGGTTGTGCTGGCCACCAGCAGTGTCCGAGCTGCCTTTTTAAAATGAGTATTAAAGCCTGTAAGAGGTTTGAGGGGGTTGTGATTAAGAGGTTTGTAAGTGTTGTGGTTATTTATGTATTAATCTTATTTTCTTGATTATCTGAATGCTTCATACCCCTTCTGATGTTAATACCCCAGAGGGTTAATTGACAGAGACTGCTGCGTTCATTTCTAGCCGCAGAGGTGGTCTCGGTGCTATCATAGTGGTGATGACTGAGGATCCTGATAAACGACTGTGGAAAAATCTGAGAGTTTAATCGGGAAACATCTCTCACAGGGAGACAAGTTATCCCTGAGGAAGATGCTTCCTGGGTTTATAGGCAGCGCTGCAGCCACGAGCCACAGCTGTTTGGCAGAACAATCCTTTGGGAAGGACCGTGGCACTCCCAGCTCGGAATGCAGCCAGGGCACTGCCGAGGGCAGCCGCGAGTGCCGCAGCCTTGGGGGACCGCTGGTGGCCACAGCCAGGGCTGGGGATGTTCGTGGTGTGCTCACTGCTGAGCGGGGACTCGTGGCTCGGAGTGCCATCCACACCATGGGGTTGGTTTCCCGAGCCCCTGGACTGTGCTGAGATGCCGGTGCTCAGCTGTCGGAGCAAAGCACCCAAACCCGTCCAGGAGGGGCTTTGCACAGCCGGGTGGATGCACGGCTGGATGAGAGCTCCTCTGCTCCTCCCGCTCCCCTGAGGAGCTCAGTCCTGTGCCAGCCACTGATGTCCAGAGCTGTACTGGGCTAGCTGGGAGAGAAATAAGACAGGAAAGGACAATGTTCGCTGGAGACCATGAAAGATGACAGAAATGTGTAATGCAGGCTGTATTTCTCCTGGGACAGTAACCATGAGGTTACATGAGGTGTGATTGCACAGAACTGTCCCGGCGCTTGGTTTGGAACCGGCTGTGGAAAGCCACAGGACCATGCGGGAGAATGCAGAACTTTACAGCACCGATGGTTCTGTGGGGACAGGGGACAGCCCCATCGGGCCCCAGCTCACCCTGAGGTATCGCAGCTCGGGGCACCCGCTGCTGCCGCTCCGCAGAGAAGGCGCTGCAGAGCATCCCACAGAGCTGTCCCTTGGGCTGGGAGCTGCGCAGCTGCCCGCACCAAGCCAGGCTCATTTCGTGTTCCGGAGCTCAGTGCCGCATTTACCGTGGCCACGGTGGCTGGAGCAGGGACACAAAGCGCTGGGAACGGATCCCTGTGCATGGAGCCGTGCGGGGGATGCTCGGAGGTGCTGCCGGCCCGGGGGGAGGTCAGTGACTGCTGCGGCTGCTGGCAGAGCCCTGGATTTCACCGGGACTGGATCCTCGGGACAGCCCTGGAGCACCCAGCGCTTCGGGATGGCGCTGCTGCGGTCCCTTGGCTGCGGCCCCGTTCCCCGTGTCTCATCCGGCTCCGTTCCCCCGTAGGTTGTACCGGCGGCGCTGTCCCGTGTCTGTACCGGTTCCACATTCCCATGCCTCTACTAGCCTCATTCCACGTGGGTTGTACCAGTTCCATTCCTCCGTGGGTTGTCCCAGCCCTTCTCTCCCGTGTCTGTTCCCGTCCCTCTCTCCCGTGTCTGTCCCAGCCCCTCTCTCCCGTGTCTGTCCCAGTCCCTCTCTCCCGTGTCTGTACCGGCCCCGCTCCCCTGGGCTCGCACGGTGGCTCCAGTGACACTGGTGTCCCTTTGCAGGGTCACAGCCTCCCTCCCCAGCCCATGCTGCGCAGGGAACGCCCGGCTGGGGGGACCCTCCGGGTGCTCCGGGGGTCTCGGAAGGGGCCTCAGTTTTCCTCCCTCCCTCTTTGGGGAAAACCGACCCGTTTGGTGCTTCTCCATTAAATTCTGCCAGTGAGAGGACTAAACAGATGTGATGGAGGTAGAAAGTCAGGACGAACTGGGAATGACAGGAGGAGGACTGGAGAGCTGGGTGCTGTCCCTGCTCCTGTCACTGCTGTTAGCAAGTTATGTGAGGTGAGATTCCCAGGTACAAGTGTGCAGCCAGGGCTGGTTTGTCAAAGCAAATCAGCATAAATGTTGAAGAAAGTATGGATATTGGAGTGAGATCTAAGTTCTTCATGGAAATACAAGCTTAAACTCCACATTCAAGTATGTAAAGAAATGCTGGATTGCTTTGGAGAGCTGCAAAGGCTGAAGAGAGAGCGCTGGGATGGCAGCAGGAGCATGGAGCTGGCGAGCAGCTGCTCGCAAAACTCCAATTTCTTTGCTCCGTGCCCTGTCTTCTCAGCAAGTGACTGGCACTCTGGAGAACAGGACTTTCTCTGGAGCAAAATAAAGGATCCTCGTAATCACCCTTGATTAGACACTGCCTCACCACTAATGAGCTCTGTCCACGCCCCATCCTGACGGGGCTGCGCCTCCACCGTGCCTGGTTCTCTGCAAGAATCCCGTCCTTGCTCACTCCTGCACCTTTCTGAACTTGACCCTGGTCCCACCCATCCAAAGCCAAGTGTTTTCAGTGGTGACATCGCCTGTGAAATTGCAGCTGAGGTCAAGGAGATGGGAGAGATTTCCCCCTTAGCTGAGGTGCCAGCGCCAGTCCTGTGTCACATACCACAGCTCTGTCTCTCAATCTGTGTCACAGAATTGATCTGGGGCTGCTGCAGAGGTGGCTGGAGCTGCTGGGGTCTCCCTGGAAGGGACAGCAGCAGCTGGGGGTGCAGGAGAGTGGAGCTGCACAGGGCAAGGCTCCTCTGCAGCAGAGAGGTGATTGCACAAAGGGGGTCAGAGGAGGATGGGAAAGTGGAAAAAGTTCTTGGCACTAAAAATATTATCTTAGCTGTGATCCCTGACACCACTGCACACCCTGCATGTGACCTGGTGGAGCAGCCCCACCTCAGATTCCCCAGGGTAAATGTTGCATCACCTGGGCTGGTGCAGTTCAGTCTCCAGCTGTCCCAAGGCTGTCACCAGGAAGATTCTCACAGTTGGGTGCAGGTGCTCAGTGCAGCCTCCTGCCCTGGGATGGCATCCTGACCCCCCTCAGCCCCATGGATCTGGCTACCAGCCCCTGCAAGGGGGACAGGTGGCAATCCTGGGGGTGAAGTGCTCTCAATTTGCCAAGGCCGCTCCTCTTTCACAAAAATAAAAATGACACCGTGTTGTCTGTGCCTGCCAGGTCCCTCCCAGGGGTGTGCTGGCCTGTCCAGCTGTCACTTGCAGGAAAGAAATGGAGAGTCTGTCTCAGCAGAGAACACCTTGGGATGGAAAGGCAGCAGCAGTAGTGCCATGGCCAAGTGTGGACATCAGCTGGCCAGGGAGCACACACACCCCACACAGGTCTAGAGGCATGTGACACATCTTGCAGTGCCTTATCCCCAGGAACGCACGTACATGAGGAGAGACTGGAAGGATTGCCCTGATATCCTAAGCTGGAAGACATTTCTGAAGGTCTCTTATCCACCTTCAAACAGGTTCATCTTGTGAGGCTGGTCAGGATCTTGTCCAGTAGGTAAACCTGGATAATCTTAGGAGTATCTGTAAAACTCCCTCACCTTTGTCCTGTTCTTTACTATCCCATTTTTTCCTAATATCAAATTGCAGATTCCTATGGTTCATCTTGTGCCCATTCATTACTTCTCATCCTTCCCCTGCACAACTCCTAGGAGATGTTGGCTCCAACTTCTCTACAGCCTTCTAGTCAATAGTTAAAGAGAGCAATAACACTCCTCCATTCCTCCTTTTTCTGATCAGACCTGCTGGTGTGAGCGGTGTGTGGGACAGGGGCAGAGTGGGGGATGGAGACAGGGGAAGAGATGAAGGACACAAACCTGGAGGGTGCCAGGCACAAGAAGCACCATGGCTCAAAGCTCAGCTGGAGGAGCCACCACCCCTTCCCAAGGGTCTCAGGTGTCCCCAGCCCCACGGGGGGGTCAGGCAGTTCTGCTGCTCTGTGCTCCATCCCCAGAAACAGCAGTGCTTGCTGTGCCTCATCCCAGGCCCCTGCACAGCTCACTGTGAAACCTGCACAGCCCCTGCCTGCAGTGCTGCTCTCTGTGCTGGGAAAGCAGCAGAGACCTGGAGCAGGACACAGCTGAGGAGGCTGTCAGGCTGCTCCTGTCACAGCAGCATCTGGGGGCAGGGAAAGGGGTCCTGGCTGCTCCCAGATATCACCAAGCATCTCATGAGGCTTCCCAGACAGAAAGTTTCTCATCCTCCACACTGTTTCCTTTGAGGAGAATGGGACCAGGAGCCTCCAGGGCTGTTCTCACCTTGCAGAGACATTTTGAGAAACTGCCTGGAATTTAGTATCCCACTGGGAGTCTGGGGCCCTGTATCACCCACAGGAACGGGGTGCCACACAGACCCCTGACAGGGATGTGCAGGACACAGGGATGCTTTGAAGCTGAGCAGACCCTTCCCAGGTCACACAGGGCTGGATCCAGGATAGGGCAGAGGGAGGGAAAGATGCCTTTTTCTTGATATTTGCATTTTCTTTTCTTTCACAGAACTGCAGGTAGGTGAGGCAGCAGGTTTGGGGGCTCAGTACTGCTGGTACCTGCAGCAATATGAGCAGCAGGGCTGAAGGCAGCTCCCCTCAGCCCAATTCCCTCCCCCTGTGCAACATCTGCCCCTTGTAGCCCCCACTGTGGTAAGGACAGCACCACAACCCCAATGGGTCAATGGGGAGCATCCCAAGAGCTGCCACAGGAGCTGGGATGCCAGTGGGGGGACAGGATGTGTGGCTGCCCTCTGGGCAGGCAGGACAGCTCTGGGAGGGTGTTGGGGCTGAAGGGGTGATTAAGGCTTCCAAGGAGTTGGGGTTTCCTGCAGGAGTGACAGTGACCCCTGTGTGCCTTTGGGACAGTCACACACCCCAGGGAGAAGGAGGGAGCAGCAAAAATGCAGAGAGCACAAAATCCCAATGCAAAGTTTAATTAAGTCCTTCCTAGGGCCAGTGCTGTCCTCCTGCCCCAGGTGACTTTGCACAGAGTCACCATCCTGTGCCTGGTGCTTGCCTGGTGCCAGGGCCCATCCAAACACACCCCAAATGTGCAGACCTTCCAGACTCTTCCACTTCTCAGGGCATGATGGACCCCAGGGCCACCAAATGCTACAATCAGCTGCCAGCACACTAGGGGCTGCTCTCTGCTTGAGCTTCTTTCCTGCTGGCAGATTAATAGCAAGTGCCATTCCTGCCCTGTACAGTCTAAAGTCCTCAGTGTCATCCTCAGGAATGCCCAAATGCCCGGGAGAAGGGCAACCAAAGCAGGAGCAATGGGAAATGTTTTATGGGCTTGGGGGTGTGGATGAGGGAGACAAAGCTGGTGAGGGGCACTTGAAGAGCTGGGCTTTGCACACTGCAGTGGATCCACAGCTTCATATTCACCATTTATCAGCTTTGAGGAACTGCTCTTTTCCACACCTAAAATATCAGGGCTCCCCAGGAGCTCAGCTCAAAAGGAAAGGGGCACTTCTTGCAGGGCTGGTGGGAAGTAACAGGCATCAGGTGCTAACAGGTATCTGGATGTGAGCAGGTGTCTGATTCTTGGTGGGGCACCTTCAGAGTACCACGGAACCGTGGGATCTTCCGAGCTGGAAGGGACCCATGAGAATGGTTGAACCTGCATGGGGGGAGATGCAGGACGGGAGATGAGGGATCTGCCCCATCCCAAAGCCACCGGCTGGTGCCCAGGTCACTGCAGGAGAGGCAGCAGCCGGAGCTGTGCTGCTCTTGGCAGAGCTGAGCAGGTGCGAGGGAGGGAAGGCAGCACAGGGGGTGGTTAGAGCCATGTGCACAGAGCTGGGGCTGTGCTGGGCTGCTCCTCCCTCCTCCTTCCCTCTGCAAACTGCCCCAGGGCAGCGGCGGGGCCGGAGGAGAGCGCTCGGGCTGTGGGGGATGCTCCGCTGTGCGCACCCTCGCAGCCGGGGATGCAGGAGCTGCTGCTCGCCGGGCTCCGCCGCGCTGCCCGTCCCGCTCCCCTGCTCCCCCGGCTCTCCGAGCGTCCTTCCCCGCACAGCCCCGCTCCCCCCGCGCTCCCTGCCCGCCCCCCAGGCTAAGCAATATGCCACAGCCTCCCCTCGCTCCCGCCCTGTCTTGAAGAATAAGCTCATAAATCTGCCCGGGGCAACGAAAACACTGAGCTCATGGCCCTTAGATCTGTGTGGGAGGAGCTCTCGCTGGCGATTAAAGGAGTTTAAGGTTTGCTTTGAAAAGCTCTTTGATTCTGGCAGGGGCTGTGGTGCCAAAAGGCAGCGATGGGGCTGCGAACGCCTCTCCCCCTCTGCACCTGCCTGGGTCAGGGAGCAGCAGCGGCTGGGGGAGGGAAGGGGAAGAGCAGCGCTCCCGGCTCTGCAGGGGAAGCTCAGGGACCCCTGACACCCCCGACAGCCCTGTCGGGAGCTGGGGAGCACCCTCTGCCCACGGCAGGGCAGTGCCTGCTGCTCCTGGGACAGAGGAGAGGGAGAGGGAGAGGGAGAGGGAGAGGAGAATCACCAAGCAGCAATCTGAAAAGTGATGGGAAGGGATAGGGCAAGGCTGTCAGGGCTGGGAGGAGTCTGGGGTCTTGGGGAATGAGTTGAGTTTAGTAGGAGCACAAACGAGATCAGAAATGTTCTTTGTGAGGAGCACAGGACTGAGCACACGCATTGTGTTGCAGCCCAGAAACAGAGCCAGGCTCCAGCCCGTGTGGGGGCAGGAGCTGTGCCAGAATGGAGAGCAGGGGGAGCACTCAGGGAAGCTCAGGTGATGCCTCCAGTCCTGCAGGGATGCATCAAGGACCCAAAAAGGGCTCATGTAAAACCATTCTGATATGCAGCAGCCCAGGCTTTGCAGGTAGTGATGAAGGAGGGCAGGTCCCAGTCTCCTCCCCTGCATGGATGGACAGGTCTCTCAAGCTATCCACAGCTCTCTGTCTCCCTTTGCCTTGTTTGATGGCCTTCCTGCAGCTGTTTGAATCCCTCTGATGGATTTGCAAATGAAAAGCAGTCCCCATGGGAGTGGAGTGAGTAGAACACACCTGTAAGGGCAGGACATGCTCCAGGGACATGCTGTCTCCTCCTGTGAGCAGCCACAGGTCCCACTACAAAGAGAGCCCGGGAGACAGGATGGTTTCCAGCTCTGAACATCCCCGTGGGGCACCAATTAGGAACATTGCCTTTGTTCAAAGGGAAGGTGAAGCCCAGCACCACGTGTCATCCCATCCCATGTGCCATGGTGGGAATGGCAGGGGTGGCAGGGGAGCAGAAATGTGGTCTCAGGTATGGTGGGGGACACCTGCAGGGCCATGCAGGCATGAGGGCTGCCCTACACACAGGCTGAAAGGCTTTGTGATGTGACACTGAGCCCTGAAGGCCACCAGCCCTGGGACATTCCCCCTGCCCATGCCACCTCCCGGTGCTGGAGGAATGGGTGATGCTGGATGTGTGGCCAACATCAGGGATCTCAGGGACCTGCAGGACCACAAGTCACCTTCCCAAGGATGTTATCTGATGTGGGGATGGCTCTGGGTATAATTGTATCTTGAAACTTCAAGAGAATTCCCAATTGTGGGCATTTCTCAACCTCAGTAAAGGAAACGTTCATCTTTGCATGAAACCTGCAGGAAAGACATTTGCACCTCTAGACAGAAATTAATCTTCTGTCTTTCCCAGAGAACAAAAGAAAAAAATCTAGTTGCAGGAAACAAACTCTGCAGTTCTGCTTTATCCCTGGTTCTGCACCCCTGAAAGTCCCTCAGTGCCTGGGGGTTGAAAAAGGAAATGGCCATGTGAGCATTTCATCTTAGAATCACAGAAACCCCAAATGGTTTGGGTTGGAATGAAGCTTGGAGCTTTCCTTGGGTTGGAAAACTCATCCTGGTCCACCTCCCTGCCATGGGCAGGGACACCTCCCACTGTCCCAGGCTGCTCCAAGCCCCGTCCCACCTGGCCTGGGACACTGCTGGGGATCCAGGGGCAGCCCCAGCTGCTCTGGGCAACCTGAGCCAGGGCTCAGCACCCTCACAGGGAAGAATTTCTTCTCAATATCCAAATATCCCAATATGGGATGCATATCCACAGAGCTGCACTCTCTGGCTTTTCTTTCCTGGACACAGTGGTCAGATATTGTCCCCAGCTGTCATCCCAGATGTTGCCCCAAGGCCTCATCTCAAAACTGGAAGGTTGCCAAAGGACAGAGATGCACCTTTAGGGTCAGGTGTGTGGCACTGGCAGAACCACAGGCACCACAGCCAGGACAGGACCTTGATTGTAGGTGCAGGTGAGGTTTGTATGCTGCTCTCATTTCCTGTGTCCCATGGATTAATGAGGTCCTGTTGCACAGAGTGGTTTTATGTGTGCCCTGGAAACCCCATGTGGGGCTTTCTAGAGCATGGAGCAGCTTTCCTGCACACACTGTGTGTAACTTCTCCCCAGCTCAGGGCCAAGCAGCAGGTTCCTGTGCTGCAGGTTGTGTTTGCAGCTGCGTCCTGTGCAGGGAAGTGCCTGCCAGTTCAGGTATTGTTGTGCTTTCATGTGGTGTAAGACAGCAGAAGATTTATTAGTGACAAAAGCATGAATGCTGGAAGCTGTGATTTATTGAAGCAGGGGGAGAGGAAATGTGTTGCAGCCCATGCTGGTTAGTGTGGTGTGTCTGAGGTGAGCTCGCACACGCTCTGAAAACCACCCTGCTCCTCCACTGAGTGCTCTGGCTCACCTGGAGAGACCCCGGGGTCACCAAGTCCTCTTCCAGGGGTGACCTTACACTGACCACCCCACAGATGATCTGAGGAAAGGGTTTCTCCTGGGTGAAGGGACACAAGGACTCCGAATTTTGGGAACAGATAGGTATCCCACAAGCTTTGGCTGCCTTGTGTGGTATAGGTGGGAGGCACAAAGGAAGTGCAGCATGAAGAACTGGTTTCTAGCATTAGGGGACTCCATGGAGGAAGTGAACCCAGCTTGGCCAGAGATGCTGTAAACCCCAGTTGTGTTTTCTGTAGGAAGCTCTGTTACCTTCAGCACAATTCTTCCTGAATGGATGGGGGTAAATAACAGCTAGTTCAGCTCTTTGCTGAACTGGTTTCTAGCTCTGTCCCACCCTTATGGTTGACCCCAAAGCCCTTTTCTTTTCCTGTGCCTCAGTCTCCCTATCTTTAAAGCACTACTGACAAACCCTTCCCAATGTGCTTTGAGATCAATTCATCAAACCAGTGCTCCAGAAGAGCTGAAGACTCTTTGCACTTTACAGCCACATGTCTGGACCTCTCAAGCTAAAATACCTTCTGAAAGTTTATTAAAAAGTTCTTGAGCTTTCCATTTGTTCAGCCACCACATGAAGAAAAGCACGACTGAACTCTCAGATTTAGTGCCTGCCTTTCATGTCCGCTGACCTCATCACTGCTCGCTCAGGAGCAGCCACAAGTCAGAGCAGCTACCCAAACACTCCTCACAGCCACAGGCAGCAGCTGCTCAGAGCTCCTGGGCAGCACGGGAGGACTCCAGGGAGGAAGTGAACCCAGCTTGGCCAGAGATGCTGTAAACCCCAGTTGTGTTTTCTGTAGGAAGCTCTGTTACCTTCAGCACAATTCTTCCTGAATGGATGGGGGTAAATAAGAGCTAGTTCAGCTCTTTGCTAAACCTTAAAAGGAGGAAAAAGGCTGGCTTGGGTTAAACAAATAGAGATGTTCTCTTCAGGTTTCCCAGTCAATTAAAACTAAACCAAACCAAAACACAACATGCTTTCTATGAGTATCCCCAAAACATTTTGTGTTGACCCACAACAGAGTACTTTCTTTTTTGAGTCAACTGAAAATTTTTAAGCCCCTTTAAAAAAAAGGTCTCACAATGAAAAATTCTACCATTTCCCCCAGCCCCATTGTTTTTTTTTTAGTGGAACATAATTTTTCTGTGAACTTACTTTTTATAAAATGCTGTGGGTTCTACCTTGCCTGGAAGTCACAGTCATCCAGATGAGCTTGTGCTGTCACTTGCTTTTCCTTTCAACACCATTTCTGTTTTTTCACCTCCCACTGCACAGACACAAAGGTCTCATGGGAGCATCACCCTCATGCCAGGGCTGTGCTGTGAGATCCCTGGGAGACTAAAGAGGGGCTGGGAGAGGGAAGGAAAGAATGCATGAAGGCTCTTTTTAGCTTCAGAGAGCTCCTCTGGCTCTTCTGACAACCTCTGGCTACTGCCAAGGCACCTTTGAAACACCTTTGAAACATCTCCAGCATGTTGGGCACCATGACTGGGCTGGAGGGGAAATCCACTTTCCCTTTGAAGTCTGGATACTTGAACAGTCTTAGAATTATAGGGCTGTAATGTACAGGAATGTGTGGGGCTGTAATTGTGACTTAGATCCTTGGATGAAAGGTGCTATGTACATACAAAAGGTATTATCATTATTGCTACTATTATTACTATTATTATTACTATTATTATTGCTATTATTATTATTATATGCCTGCAATATGTGGATTGGAGATGAAAGTAGCACCAAAAGATCCTGAAATACAAGATGTGTCTTAAGGAAATTTCAGCTTGGAACTGGGTTTTGTCTACACAGGAAAAGCGGAGCCGACTGGCTCCTCTGCACTGACAGCTCTGGGGTTTGATGGAAGAACTTCTGCACGCAGGCATGATTCCCAAATCCAAATTTCTCTGGCCTTTGGAAGGGTGTCTCCAACAGGAGCAATTCTAGAGCAGTTTTAGCACAAAAAGTGAAATAATTTTCACCATTCTTTATGAGACACCCTGATTGCTCTGTAGACATCACAAAATAAGTCCCTGGTATTTGAGGAACTGGTGTCCTTGCAGGGCTCAGAGGCTGCAGTGGAACCTGGAGCAAGCTCCCAATGTCACTGGGCATGGAGAGAGCTCCTGTGTGCTGGTCCTCCTGCACTGCAGCAGAGATGGGCCCATCCCAGCATCCTCACCCATCCCAGCATCCTGACCCATCCCAGCATCCTCATCCATCCCAGCATCCTCACCCATCCCAGCATCCTCACCCATCCCAGCATCCTGGGCCCAGCCCAGCATCCTGCCCTCTCCAGCCTCCTTCCAGAACCAACCACCTTTCTCCCAGAGCAGCCTGGATGCAGCACATGGACACACCCGGGGTCAGCCTCGATCCTCACACAGCCTTGGCCATCAGCCTCTCTCGCTGGTCCTGCCCTGCCCTGCACCCTCCTCTCTTTAACAGGGGGGCCATAAGTGAAGCCAGGCACTGCAGTGGCACTCCCCAGGACAATCCTGTGGAGATTTTCTCCTGTCACAGGCTCTGCAGAGAATCAAGTTTCACTTTCCACCTGAACCGCAGGGAGCAGAGCAATCCCTGACTCAGGTCCGGGAGGAGGAGGGGATGAGTCAGGCCAGGTCCATCCCCAGCAGATTTTCCATTGCTGAACTCCCACAAGAGCGATGTGGCTCCTGGAGGAGGGTTCAGCTCCCCAGCTCTTCCCCAGCTGCACCGATGGCCAGCGGAGCTTTTCGCCGCCGGTGCCTCGCCCCGCAATCGAGCCGTGCGGCGTGTGCCGGGCACGGGAGATGCTCGCCGGGCACTCGCCAGCAGAGGAAAGGCTGCTCCCGCTGCCTGGGGGCCACCCACCGGAGGATAAGACACAGCAAGAGCTCTGCTGCCTTGTGGCTTCCTGGTGACAGCGTGGAGTTTGCCAGCGCTGATGGAAAGCCTCGCTCCTCGGGGCAGCAGACACCGCCCAGAGGAGCCGGCTCTGAGCATCTCTGAACCATCTCTGTCCCTCCGCAGAGCTCCCAGCGCTGCCGGGCCATGGCTGGGCTTGGCTGGAGAGCACCTCAGCCCAAACCCCTGCAGCCATCTCTTTGTCCTTAGAAGGCAGCGAGCACGGTGAGGAATGCAGGGATTCATCCCCTACCTTGGGTTCCAAGCAGCCAAGGATCAAACAGCGCGGAGCTGCTCTCCTCCTCTGCTGTCGCAAATGCTCGGAGACGCTGTGTCTGTAAATCATGGCCTGTTTTGGAGGCAGGGCTGCGATGCTGGCTGGCCACAGAGACCCGGAGTGCTCTGGTTGAGGTGCTGGCAGGATCGCGGCTCCCCGGGGAAGCGTGCAGCAATGACTGGATTGTCAGCGCTGGTACCGCAGAGAACTCTGCGGCAGCAGGGAGGAGTGACAGGATCCTGTCTGCCATGTGTCCCCATCACCAGGATGCATCCTTTGGGTTGGAGCCTCATTTTCTTCTGGCTGAATTTCACAGCTGCTGTTTTTGAAATGTCCTCTTGAGAAGGACAGAAGTCCAAAAGGCATTTTTCAAAAGCTTTCAGCCATAATGTTTCTTTTTGGGAAGTCTTTGGTCTGAACACAGATAATTATCAGCCAAAAATTACTGAAAACCACCAGCAATTTTCAGTTCTGATAAAAATGCTATTCTCCATTTTACAGCGTCAACAACTGTTTTTTGCTCCCTGTTCATCACAGTTTCCTTCAAGAGGAGTCAAATATCTCCAGGCATCTATCCCCTGGGATCCCAGCAGTTTATCCATCTCTGTCACCTAGCATAGTCCCTTCTCCCAGGACTGTTTCTGTTGCCTCCAAAGAGATGCAGAATGCTGCTCTGGCCCAGGGTCTGAGCTGTGGATGGCAATAATATCTATTATTATCTATATTATATGATATCTATTATGATATCACTGGCTGGACTGTGCTTCGCTCCACACTAAGGTTCAGCTCAGACAGGAAGGATAAACCACAGCTCAGAATGGTGCTGGCTGACAAAGTCGTGGCAGCAGAGGGCAACAGATTAGGTGGGAAAATCAAGTAATAAAGCCCATGAGTATGTGTGAGACTGTAGGAGCAGGAAATCTTGCCTGATGAAGCAGATAGGGAGCAGAGTCTCTCTCTCTGTCCTGTTTCTTTGCAGGCAGCCCAAGATTAGGGACTGAGCTGCTGATGGGGCTGCCCAGAAGGAAGGCAGGCTGGGATGGTCGAGTGGCTCCTCAAGGGTCATTGTGCTACAGTCCAAGAAAAAGAAGAGATGGTGTGGGTTGGGACTTCTGAGGTGATCAACAAACAGCACAGCTCTCACTCTGGCTTCAGTGCTGCCATCCAGGAAAAAGCACAAGACACTCGATGAGCTGCAGCAAATCCAAGGCTGACTGCACTGGCCCAGAGCCCTTCCTTGTGTGTGCTGCTCCTGAGCAGCAGCTCAGACCCACCCAGCACTGCCTGACCCCTCCCCAGCGGGAGCAGGAAGAATCAGAAGAGCAGCACTGAGAACTCTCTTGGGTCGAGACAAAGACAGATTAGGAGGTAGAGCAAAGCTGGGTGTGCAAGAAATACAAAACAAGGGAATCATGCACTGCTTCCCACCCCAGTCAGGTGCTCCCAGAGAAGCAAAGCTTTGGGAAGTTCCCAAAGTTCCTTGAGAAGACAAATGTCACAACCACAAATGTGCTTCCTTGCTGTCCTTTTCCCCACAGCTTTCAGTGCTGAGCCTGATGTCATAGGTGTGGGACATCCTTTTGATCAGCTCAGATCAGCTCAGCTGTCCAAGCTGTGCTCTGTCCCCATTTCTCACATGCACCCAGACTGCTCCTGGTGGGGACAGAGGGAGGGAAAGCTGCTGTGCAAGCACTCCTCAGCAGTAGCCAGGACACTGGTGTGTTATCAGCATAGTCACAGACCCAAACTGCAGCACTCCAAGGGCTGCTGGGAGGAAAATTTTCACCATCCCAGCCAGAGCCAGTTCATACCTCCATCAGCTTGCCCAGCTCCAGCTGCTTGCACTTCTCCCCAGCAGATTTTTGGAGGCTGGTGTGGAGATCAAGGCTCTCTTCCCAGATTCTGTTATCACCATGTTAATTCATGGCCACAGCAGATTAGAATCATGTTTTAGCTGATCTGATTGTTGGCCTTGATCTTCCAGAGCATGGTGCAGCTGCTTATTGCTGTTGTGGGCAGGATTCTGCTCGATCTTGATAAATCAATCCAATTCTGATAAATCAATCCAGTTCTGATAAATCAATCTGATTTATTCACTTTATATCTGGTTCTTTCTGTAAGGATTTTCATCAGTTGTGTGATATCCTCCCTGACCATGTTTCTCACAACAGTTTTTGGGTAGGGAGGTAATATTGATGCCCTCCAGTCCCACAGTCCTTCCCAGAGTCCCACACTGGGGCTGACTCTCTGGGGCAGAGCCCAGACATACCATGATTTTTCTAAAGGTCCAGACAAAAATTAACATTTAGTTATGACATTCTTCTGCTTGGCAGATATGAGGGAGATTTGGATCTGTGAAGTTTTGTGCCTGAGGTCTGACTGGGTGACATCAGAAGTTTTTCACAGCCCCTTGGTCAGTCCTTGCTATTCCTGATAAAGATTGAACTTTCACCAGGTTCATGATTGGACAGAAAAGGGCTTTTTGTTACCCTGAGACATTGAGGTGTCTTGGCTGGGGGTGACCCATCTCACCTGCATGACTGCAGTTCTTAGCACATGAGGGAGTCCTAGAGTTGCACTGGAGGAGCTTTGTGACCTTTTTGTTACCCATGGTTTGTCTCACAATGCTTCTTATTCCAAAGTTCCATCTTGGCTAGCCCAGGTCTTGGGTAAGTGACAGAACCTCCAGGGTGGGACTGATGCTCTCCCTGTTCTCTGGAACAGAGCTCCAGGTGCTTTCTCTTGAGACTGGGATCTTCAAAAGGGAGAGCACCAGCAGAGAGGCTGCTGTACACCCAACAATGCACATCAAGGAGAAGGGTCTGGAGCAGGAGTCTGGTGAGGAGGGGCTCAGGGATCTGAGGGATCTGGAGAAAAGGAGGCTCAGGGGGAACCTTCCTTCTCTCCACAACTCCCTGACAGGAGGGGACAGCCAGGGGAAGTTGGGCTCTGCTCCCAGGGAACAAGGGACAGGACAAGAGGAAACATCCTGCAGTTGTGCCAGGGGTGGTTTAGGCTGAATATTAGGGAAAAGCCCCTCCCTGAAGGGTTGTCAAGCTCTACCATAAGTCCACTGTCCAGGGCAGTGCTGGAGTTACCATTTCTAGAATAATTCAAAAGATGTGTTGTAGCTGTAGGAAGGGATATTAACCCTTTAGATGCAGTGGAGAAAAGACACAATTACATGGTTATCCCTCAGGATAAGAAGTAGACGACTTTATTCAGAAACTCACTTGGCTTAAATAGAACAACTCACAACTCCAAGGGCAGAATAAAGATGATTGGTGCAGAGAAATTGACACTTCATTCCCAGGCCTGGTCATGCACCAAACCAGGTGTTAATCAATGTTGTTAATTCCATTTTATTTTGACCAGATTCCATTCTGTTTTGACCAGATTATCATCCTGGGAGAAATTCTCCCTGGCTGCAGCTGAACCAGTTTATCATCTTGAGAATGGAGCTGAGAAGCTCCAATGTGGAAGATTTTCCAGGCTGTAATTTTCCTTTCTCAAGTGTGTGTCCACAATGTGTGGATGTGGCACATGGGGACATGGTTTAGTGGTGGCCTTGGCAGTGCTGGGTTAATGGATGGATTTGATCTTGGAGGCCTTTCCCAGCCTCAATGATTCCATGATTCTGTGATCAGGCTGACCTTAGAGGAGACCTGGTTTTGCCCTGGCACAGCACTGAGATTCCTGTGAGGCACTGGAGGTGCCCAGATCCCAAGCAGACACAGGCTGCCCATGCTGAGAGCAGCTGGGGGATGGAGGATCAGACTGTGACAGTCACACCTGACAGGTCACCTTGAGAGCCACAGGCTGTGCCAGAAGCCCTTCCCCAGAGCAGAACACTGCCTGCTCAGAGAAGAGGGACCAGGAAGGGCACCTGCCCAGCATCCTCCTCAAATGCAGATCCCAAGATGTTGGGAAAGGAGCCTCTGTGGAGCCAGGGGGACAGAAGGAGCAGGGAACTCAGAGTGCTCTCCTTCCTCATCTCAGCCTGCTGGGTGGTATCTGCAGGGGTGACGTGGTGTGGGCCTGGCATTTCACCTTCCCTTGGCCAGCTGCTACTGGGACTTCCCAACCCAGCATTCAGCAGGTGTGAACAGAGCTGTTTGCCCCGTGGATTTTGGAGCAGTGAGGCTGGAGGATGTGTAACCTCCATCAGCCAGGAGCCTGCCATGGCCTTTGATGGCTTTCTCTGTGCCAGCAAAGGTGTTTCACTGTTCACATTCCTTCAACAGTGCCCACCAGATGTTCCCTGAGAACACCTGTGGGCTGTTTCCCACAGGTGGATCCTGCCAGCTCCAGCCTCTCAGATACTGTCATTTTGGAATATTGCTGGCTTTTGCTGTTGTTCACACTGGTGAAACTTGTCTGGACAGGACAGATGATCTTTTGGTGCATGAGCAGAGGGAATGCCAATGAATCACCCTCAGGGCATCTGATTTCCAGACATGGCCCACATGCTTCATTGCCTTTCTCCCAGGAGACCAGGCCACAGGTTCTGGGCTCATTGCACCATCCATCTGTGTCGAAGGGAGGGAGCAGAGCTGGAACTCAGGGCTTTCCACCCAAGCAGCATCCACTGCCAGCAGGCAAAGGTTCCCACATCCTGCAGCTGCCATAAAAAAAGGGACTGGTGGATGTCCTCTCTCATTCATGAGGAACATCTGGGTCAGCTCCCTGTCTGGAGCTGTGGGAGGAATGGACAGCAGGAGCAGTAGGGAGGGTCCTTGGCAGCTCTTCCCACTGAGAGCCCCTGCAGGTCAGCTCTTGGTGGCTGTGTGTGGTGACAGTGTCCCTCAGGCCCTGTGGAGATGGCCAGGGCTCTGGAGACCAGAGCAGCTGCAGGTGGCTTTGGGCACATGGGGACACAGCCCCAGCAAGGAGGTCTTGTTCTGCAGGAACAAAGGACTTCTGGACAGCAAATCAATGTGATCATGCAGATTTATTGTTTGCTTTAGACCCTACTTATACATTCTAAAACTGCTGTCCACACAATCACACGTTTATTGATTGGTGCCTCTATCTTGTCCACACACCTTGCACGAGCCTTGCAGGTAAAATGACTGGTTACAGTCCAGAGCATCACCACCCACCTTTATCTTGGTTCTTCTTATCTTGCTATTCTGTTTTTCAGCTTCTTCTCTCCAAGTTTAGCACAATTTATGTTTCAGTAGCCTTGACAAGCTCCAGAGTGTTTGATAAAACTGCAGAAAAATAGCTAAAAAATGGCTTGGATGGTGCACCTGGCATAAACTATGGCCTAAGCTATTCAAATACATTGCTACACCTGTAAGGCTTGCCTCCCAGCCCTGCTCTGCCCCCCTTTCTGTCCCACCTGCTGCTCGTGCCACCAGCACCAGAAGGAGCTGGGTCAGAGCAGTGCTGAGCACTCAGGCATTGCTCCAGCACATGGCAGCCAGAGGTGGGGACTTTGTTCTGCTCATGATTTCCCAATCCAGGAGAGCACCAGGGAACATTGGGCATGCCCATGGATCTTGGCCATTGCCAGGGTAACCCCCTGCAGTTTAAAAGCTCCTTCTAATTAGTGAACCTTCCCATTACAAGTCACAGTGGAACAATTCATTATTAGTGGTGTGTGCAGGCTCTGCATTCCTCTGGCTCTGCTGCTTCTGCAAGAATGTGGGGACTGATCTAAATAGATGAACCCAGCTCATCTGCGTTGTCTTTGGTGATTTCATAGTTCTGCTCTCTAAGTCTTTGGTAATTACCTGCTTCTTAATCCTCCACATCCACCAGCTTCCAGGTAATGCAGCCAAGGGGATTTGCACTGAATCACATCTGTCAAAAAAAAGGAATTAGAAACACTCTGCTTGAGGGTCCCTTCACTGTTGACACCACAGCAACCAGCAGGGATGTCAAAACACAAGCTTCCAAAGTTCCTCCAAGTGTGAGCACTCAAACCAAGTCAAAAGCTTCTGTTTCTCCCTAGAATTCTCATTATTTAATGCTGCCTGTGGATTTCCTCTGTTTCAATGAATTGTCTTCTGCCCCTGTGAGTGGGTTCCTGCCTGGGTGGGATGGAGGGCAGCCCTGTCCCAGTGCCAGCAGACAGGGATGGGTGGCTCTGGGTGGGCTGGTGGGTGCACAGCCCCGTGGGGCTGCAGCCTGGTTTTCCAGAGGGAAGGCAGAACAACATCCTCTGGCCATAGCAGAGAGCTGTGTCCCAGGAATAACTTTCTTTTCTCTATGTGGAGGGCACAGAGCAAGGGGACATTAACAGTTCTGTTCTCATGGCATTTGCACTCCTCCCATCAGGGAATTGCCTGTCTGGCTCCTCTGCTGAGGGAGGTGCAAGCACTCCAGGACACTTGGGACCTGCTGGCCTCAAGGTCCTTTGGCAGCCTGAGACTGACTGTGTGGGACTGTGTGTTCCCATCTCATCCAGAATTATCCTGGAGACAGCAGAGTGAGGCCCTGCCGTGATTTCCTCAGTGAGCTGTGGCTGTGTCAGGGTTCCTCAGGTGGGTTTTTACCTGTGGGACAGGTTTGCTTGTGCTGCACTCCTGGTGCCCACAGAGCCTGGCTGCCTGAGCAGGACTGATTTTATTCAGGCTGATTTTATTCAGGCTGATTTTATTCAGGCTGTCAGTGTGCAGGAGCTCGTGGCCCCCTCAGGGCAGAGCCAAGGACTGGCTTTGCTGCACACTGCTTGTGTAGGCAGCTGGCTCTTCATATTCCTCCTTTCCAGGTGTTTTAGATGTTTCTAAGTCTGTTTTCCTGACAGGAACCTAGAAAGGGAAAAAAGCCTTCAAGAACCCATCTGACACTCACCTGCTGTGCTGTGGGTCTCCACTGGAGCAAGTACTGAAACCAGAACAAAATAGAAACAGAGATGCTTTTCCAAACAGAAAGAAGGTCTATGGGATAGGAAAAGGCTGGATGAGAGCTCAAAGCAGAATCATTAAGGGAGGCATAGGCAGAGTTTTGAGGAGCCTGTTTTGGCAGCTTTGGGGATTATTTGCCCATTATTTATCATGTAGGTATGACGTTTTTGGGCAGGGGTTTCCCTGGACATGGAGCCTCTGTAGAGACTCATCTACCACGGTGTGTCCTGGATTTCCCAGTGTCTGAGGGATGGCAAATTTTCATGAGGTTTCCAGTGGCTTTCCAGGAGTTCTCAAATGTGCATAACTCTCAAAGCAAAGAATTGCTGCCCTCATAATCAGGATATTTTTGGATTTGATACTCTGGAGGGTCACCGACGTAGATGAGAGGGAGGGGAGTGCTTTTCCAAATGTGTCTTCATGAGGATTCATGAAACAGACGAAGAACTGAAAGCAGCAAAGATGTAATTTATTGGGTGGATCTGGGCAGAAATTGTGAAAGGTTCCCCACAAAAACAACAGTTACATTTTTAGATGAGAGTGAAGTTTGTAGGTGTTTTGTCTAGACTGTCTCTTCTTTTGATGAAGTTGGAGACTCCCAACAATGAAAATCTGGCTGGGCTTTAAAGGCTTCCTTTGATATTTTCAGAAGGGACTGTAAACCCTTCTGAAGACAGAAGGGTACAGAAGGCACAGTCTGGCCTAGGTGAGAAATCTGGCCTTTTGTAATTTAGTGTGACAGAGAGAAATAATTGATAGACCTCAACCTGTCAGTCCAGACAATTGTACAGATAAATGAAAGGAGGAATGCTCTGGGAAGCAGGATAAAATACAACCAGTCAATCAAACAGTACAGGCCAAACCATCATCCCAGAGTTTAGTTTAATTTCTATATTTACCCATTACCTTAAAGTGAATATATAGCAATGACTAAATCTTTTGTTCTTAACACAATAAGAAGTTCTTTCCAAGACAGGGATTAAATCTGAGGCTTGCAGTGAGAAATCCCAGTAGGCAGCAAGTTTACAAGTTAGGAAAAGCTGAGCTGCTCCTTAATAGTAGGAGGGTAGGTACACAGTAGAAGGTGTATTGTTTTAATTAAGCTGATTAATAAGGCCAAAATAGCCATTGTGATTCCCTGGAGGTAGGAAATGTAAGCTTACATCAAAACATAAGCTAAAGAGAGCTGGTGTGATCACAGCTGCAGAGGCATCTCCATTTCCTCAGCCTTGATCTATTTGCAGGGTTTGGCCTGGAAAATGCACTCCTGGCTGTCCCCAGGCATGCTAGGCTGCTCAAAAAGAATATGGTGAGAAGCTTCTAATCTGTGAACAACCTCCTGGGCTAGAAATGTGGCTTGCTCATACCTTGAAGCCAGCATTCCATGATGGGCTCACAGCTGTCTCCCAGGCAGGGTGAGCAGGCTGGTGTGTTCACACTGCAGAACCATGGGGTCTCCTGAGCTGGGAAAGATCCACAGGGATCATCCAGCCCAACCCTGCCCTGCACAGACACCCCCAAATCCCACCCTGGGCATCCCTGAGTGCTGTCCAAACACTCCTGGAGCTCTGGCAGCCTCAAGGCTGTGCCCATCCCTGGGGAGCCTGGGCAGTGCCCAGCACCCTCTGGGGGAAGAACCTTTCCTGATATCCAGCCTGAGCCTCTCCTGGCACAGCTCCAGCCCTTCCCTGGGGTCCTGTCCCTGTCACAGAGAGCAGAAATGGGAGCAGCCTCTCTGCTGCCCCTTGGGAAGAAGCTGCAGGCTGAGCTGAGCTCTCCCCTCAGTTCCTCTCCTCCAGCTGAACAAGCTGAGTGACCTCAGCTGCTCTTTGTGGGACTCCTACAGACCCTTCACCATCCCAGCATTCCTCCTTTAGAAGCTAACAGATTTAGATTTTTTTTCATATTGTGGTGCTCGAAACTGCCCCCAGCACNCCAGCATTCCATGATGGGCTCACAGCTGTCTCCCAGGCAGGGTGAGCAGGCTGGTGTGTTCACACTGCAGAACCATGGGGTCTCCTGAGCTGGGAAAGATCCACAGGGATCATCCAGCCCAACCCTGCCCTGCACAGACACCCCCAAATCCCACCCTGGGCATCCCTGAGTGCTGTCCAAACACTCCTGGAGCTCTGGCAGCCTCAAGGCTGTGCCCATCCCTGGGGAGCCTGGGCAGTGCCCAGCACCCTCTGGGGGAAGAACCTTTCCTGATATCCAGCCTGAGCCTCTCCTGGCACAGCTCCAGCCCTTCCCTGGGGTCCTGTCCCTGTCACAGAGAGCAGAAATGGGAGCAGCCTCTCTGCTGCCCCTTGGGAAGAAGCTGCAGGCTGAGCTGAGCTCTCCCCTCAGTTCCTCTCCTCCAGCTGAACAAGCTGAGTGACCTCAGCTGCTCTTTGTGGGACTCCTACAGACCCTTCACCATCCCAGCATTCCTCCTTTAGAAGCTAACAGATTTAGATTTTTTTTCATATTGTGGTGCTCGAAACTGCCCCCAGCACTTGAGGTGAGGCTGCCCCAGAGCAGAGCAGGACAGTGGCAATGTCCCCTCCCTGGCAATGCTGGCCCTGGTGCCTGCCAGGACCTGGTTGGTCCTTCTGGCTCCAGGGCACTGCTGGCTCATTCAACTTGCCATGGACCAGGACCCCAGAGTCCCTTCCCATGGAGCTGCTCTCCAGCCTCTCATTCCCCAGAATGCCCACACTCCACCCTGGTGCAGAACCCAGCACTTGCCCTGGTTAAACTTCATTGTTCAGCCTGGAGAAGGAAAGCTTTGGGGGTGTCATAACTGAGGGCTTCCAGTCCCTTAAGGGAGCCTGCAAGGAAGATGGAAAGAGACTGTTTATGAGTGACAGGATGAGGGGAAACTGCTTCAAACTGACAGAGATTAGATATTAGGAAGAAATTCCTTCCTGTGAGGGAGGTGAGGTCCCGGCACAGGGTGCCCAGAGCAGCTGTGGCTGCCCCTGGATCCCTGGCAGTGCCCAAGGCCAGGCTGGACAGGGCTTGGAGCAGCCTGGGATAGTGGAAGGTGTCCCTGCCATGGCAGGGGTGGAATGGGATGAGCTTTAAGGTCCCTTCCAACCCAAACCATTCTGATTCTATGGTTGTTCTGCTCTCTCATTAGTGGAGGTCTCTCTGCAGGCCCCCTGTGTCCTCCCAGTTTAGTGTCACTAACAAACTTATTAAACCTTCAGTTGCTGCATCCAAGTCCTGTATGAAGACATTGAAGGGTGTCCTGCATGAGTAATTGGCTTTGGTTGAAAACTGTGAGCCACGAGAGAGCAAAATCTTCTTTAGGGTGGCTAAAGAGTTTACACTGACAAACTCCAGGTGGGTTTAAATCTGACCTCCAGGTCTGCAGACCAGAGCTGGTTTTAATCCAAGCCGACTTTCTGCATCTTCCCAACAGGCAGAAGGCAAGATGGTGAAAAGAAAGATGATAATCAGGAGGCAGAGTGGGCTGGTAGTGATTGAGTTTTTTGATCACAATGCTTTATCCTCCTCAGTGTTCCCACCCTGGCTGGGCAGGAGTGGCTCTGCTGAAGTAGCTCATCAATTACAGCTCATTCTCTCGAATTCAGCTCCTGTCATCACTAAAAATAGCTCATGTAGGGAGGAAGCTGTGGTTGAAAAGTCTTTACCTGACTCCAACTGCTCCTCCAGCACAGTGAGAAAGAGCTGCTTTCACAATGATCTGATGGGAAGGGTCTGTGGGCATTATGAATGGGACAATTATAAAAACCTGTTCAAAATTATCCCATCTTTCCTCAGCAACCAGGGTGTGATTTATCTCTGCCTAAAGTGCACATCTAAAGCAGGCAGCATGAATCACACAGACAAAGGACTGGTTTCACACTGGTTTCTCCTCATGCAACTAGAAAGGAAATCCAAAGCCTAGCTCAGATGTAGGCATGTACATTGTAGGCTTCTAAACTGAGGTGGTGAGATTCAAACATCCCCCTCTTTAATAAGTTCAGAAATGGGAAGATTATTTGGTGAAGTCTTTAATTAATTGGTGATAAAAGCTAATGAAGCTAAGAAAGCACCGAAACCTAGCAACTGTCTTTGGCGTGGCCACGTCTGTGATTTCTCAGAGTTCATTTCCATTGCCTTTGGGGAGATGAAGCAGCCCAGGAATTCAATGGAAAACCTTTCAGAATTTTACCTCTCTAATTTGGCATATGAGTTTGTCACAGCTCAAATTCTCTGGGACTGACTTTACAAACTGCTCAGGTCGGCTCATGTTCAGTGAAAATAATAATGTTGCTGTCCAAGAACATTATTATAAAGGAATCTAGTAAATCTCTAAAAAGCAGAATTAAAAATTTTGCGAGGTAACTGCAGCATTACATAGGCCAAAGGGCATCACCAAATACTCCAGTTTGTTTCTGGTCCAAAAGATAATTTTTGTTTTATCTTCCGGGGTTTCTCTTGCCAAACTTCAGATGTCTCTGAGTTGCAGTTTTGTAAATACCCTACAATCTAATTTTCAAGATCAAGAGTAATGCTTTCTTTTCTCATCACTCTTACCTGATTTCCCAAACCTTGATGTACAATGGAAATAAACCATCCTACTTGCACACAAAGGGAATGTGGCACAGCTGAGGGACCCACAGCCCCTCTGGCTTTCAGAGCTGCTCTCAGGTGCTTTCATGCTGCTCTGACAATGGATCAAGGAAGCCAAATCTGGCTCCCAGGGCAGTGTGGTCACTGCCCAGAGGTGGGAGGAGCAGCCCTGTGTCTCCACAGCCAAGTCTTGTGTGGGCATAGCCAGGACTTGCCTGACTCACACAGGCTGGGGAATGCCAGAGACCTTCCTCCCAGGATCCTGACTGGGATGACATCACTTCTGATGACAAACTGATGGAGACAAACATCAAACATGAATGTTATCCCCTTACTCCAAATGGCTTTAGGAATTTTAGGATTGTGCAAAGGGAGTCAGTCCCCTGTAACCCTTCACATGATTGGGAAATGGGGCAAATAAGCCAGACAACTCTTAATTGCTAATTACTTTTTCTATGTAATTGCAGCCACTAGTATTATTTCTAACACAGGAGATGCAGGCAATCCAACAGGCCAAAAGGTGGCAGGGATGGGAAGAGCTGATCAAACACAAGGCCATCACCATAAAATTAAACAATTTCCTTTGTTGCTCCCTGAGAACATGCTGTGGGTGCTTCCCTCAAAGTCATTCTTAATGTGGACAAATCTGAAAACAAATGGGTAAGATGAATAACAAAAAATATCAGGTGGTATTGCACAGCTCCTAAAGGCATCCAAATTTGAGACTATTGACCTACTAACCATTGTGCTTAGCCCACTGCTTAAACCAGTTCTGCTGCCTGAAAAATGCAAGGGGACAAATGCAACACCAAGCTTTCAAAAAGCCTTCAGGGGCAACCCAAAGAGACCCTTAAGGCCATCAGATGAAGTGAAGGTAGAAGTAAGGAAGAGAATTAGTAGACTAAATGATAAAGGGTAAATGTGGTAGGAGATAAAAAGAGGAGGGTCTGAGAAAAGGAAACCATTCATTGAAGGTGCTAACAGGCATCTGGTCCAACAGAAATTAGTGGTTGAATTTACAGTCTCCAAAATGAGCCCACATCAAACTGTCTGAAAGAGATTCAGTTGGTGTGGGCTGATACCTGGTCAAGAGAAAGGAAATGAAAAAAGAATCAGTGGGGATTTTGAGAGCAGAAGGCAGGAGAAACCAAGAACTGGGAGAGTATCACAGAAATCTGTGCCTCTGCCAGAGCTTTGCCAGGGGAACAGATGAGGGAAAAATCAGTTTTGAGAAACCCAGAGACAAAGTGGCACCTGTGTGCACACAGCAGTGGGTGCAGAGGGGTTGGGAGCAGCTGAGGAACAGTTCTTGGAGGCAGATTGAGAAATGTGTCACTTTGGTCCTCAGGGTGATCAAAGAGGTGTTGAGGGCTGGGAGGAAGCCACACCAGACCCAGTCTATAGAAGTTTGGTCTATAGTCTATAAAACTTAGTCTATAAAACTCTGTGGTGGGTCTGCTGAAGTCAAAAACAATGACCAGCAGTGGTGCCTGCCCCTGTTGTGATCTGCAATTAAACACATCTCATGGGCTCAGGGTCCAGAGCTCACAAAGGACAAGGCAAAAGAAGGAGAGAGAAGATGTGGTTCTGTGTCATCCCCATGAATCAGCTCCTTGCTCTGGTCTCAAATCCCTGCTTCCCTTGCTGACTCCAGCAGGTCCTGCTTTACTGCCCCAGCCAGTTTCACATGCTTTTGACTCAGGAGCTTAGGAAAATGTTCATTTTGCCAGGCCTTTCCTCCCTTGCTGCTCAGAGCAAGTTCCCACGCTGTGAAGCACTTTTGTCGAAAAATTCAACTTCAGAAAATTTCAAGCCTGTTGTGGGTGCAAGGTTCTCTCACTATGTGTGAACTGACAGTGAAATCATTATAAAAGTGAATGTAACTGAAATACAGAATTGCTATAAATGAAATTATAAAAGCATGGGTTACTGATCCCATCATGATCAGACTAGTTCTGGTAACTCATACTACCACTTCTCTGACTCTTCTGCCTTTCCAAAATGTTGTTAACTTCAGGAACCATGTCTTCTGCTCCTTTCTCCTGTTCCATCCTGGGTCAGGCAGACCCAGGTGCCTCTGAAGGATCTCTGTCTAGGTTGGTGTGTTGGTTTTGCACAGCCTGGTTTTTGATAGCAGGGGGCACTGAGGTGGCTTCTGTGAGAAGCTGCTGGAAGTTTCCATCATGTCTGGCAGAGCCAATCCCTGATGGCTCTGAAGATGGAGATGCTACTGGCCAAAGCTGGGCCAGTTAGAGAGGTTGGTAACACCTCTGTGACAACAGATTTAAGAAGAAAATCAAAACAAAGTGGGCATGCACAGTTTTTCTTCTTGTCAGAGAAGAGGAGGAGGTGAGAACGTGTGAGGGAAACAATGTGGAGACACCAGGGTCAGTGCAGGAGGAGGAGCTGGAGATGCTCCAGGCACCAGAGCTGAGGTTCCTCTGCAGCCTGTGGTGAGACCATGGTGAAGCAGCTGAGCCCCTGCAGCCCATGGGGATCCACAGGGGATGGAGAGATCCACCCACAGCCCATGGGGATCCACAGGGATGCAGAGATCCACCCACAGCCCATGGGGATCCACAGGGATGGAGAGATCCACCCACAGCCCTTGGGAGAGGTGCCCACACTGGAGTGGGTGGATTCCTGGAGGAGGCTGTGATCCCCTGGGAGAGCTGGTGGAGAGAGGGGCCCTTCTCCCAGGCTGGAGCAGCCTGTCCTTGAGGACTGACCCATGCTGAAGCATTGTGGGGAGGATTGCTGCCTGTGGAATGGTCTGATGCTGCAGCAGCTGACAGGAAGCTGCTGCTGATGAGATGGACCCACACTGGAGAAGTTCATGGAGAATTGTCTCCCCAGGGTGCAGCAGGGGGGTCTCTCCTCTCCCTGGGCAGCAGGAGAAGCCACGGGGCATGAAGTGACCCAAACCCCCCTTCCTTGTCTCCCTGCAGTGCCAGGGCAGGAGTAGAGCTGCAAAGGAACGGGGGTGGGAGCAAAGTTTTTTAAGGGCTTATTTGCTTCTCATTATCCTGCTCTGATTTTGTTTGTAATAAATTAATTGCATATCTCTAATTAGAGCCTGTTTTGCCCATGACAGTTTCTGATGAGTGACCTCTCCTGGTCCTTACCTCAACCCATGAACCCTTCATTAAATTTTCTCTCCCTGTCCATCTGCAAAGGGGAGTGAGTGAGCAGCTTCAGTGGGTGCCTTGCATCCACCCAGGGGCAGCCCATGGCAGCTGGGTTTTAAGTTCTCAGTATATTCGGTGCTGGAGTGCTCAAAAATAAAGTAATTATGTCAACAGATACTGCTGGTGCTACTTCTTTGTGAAATCCAGACTGAGGTGCCTACAGGGAAGCTGAACTCTTCTGAAAATCTGGCTCCAAAACAAGCAGCTCCTGGCATTGTTTCTCCAGGCAAGTTCTGGGCAGGAGCTGCTCAATGGGAGAGGGAAGTTTCTGGCTGAGGAATTTTTAAGTGGCAAAATGCACTTTTGTCCTCAAATTGAATATTTCCCTCAGCACATCCTGGCGTTTGCCAGAATGTCTCAATTTTCCATTGGGAAAGTTGAATCATGAAGAATGGACTGGTGTCCTCCAATGCCCAGTCAAAGCACCTGGCTGGGTCAAACAAAACCATGTTTGACTTCACAAAGACCCTGAAGTGTATAATGGGAGGCACCTGCTTGGACCTGTAGCTCACATAATCCTGCTAATATGTTCCTAATTGGATCCCCAGAGTGGATGTGATGTGATAAAGACATTACTGCTGGACAGCTATTCTCTATGCAGAAAACAGAAAGCAAATATTGTATTTCAAGCTTTGCTGGAAAATACACTGGGAATATTTCAGCCAGCCTTGATCAGATTAACTGGCCTTTCAGCAGCTGCTTTCTGATTCCTGGCTGGTGGTCTTTGTAAATGGAAATGGACAAACTGTAGGAAACAGGAAAAAAAAATCCTAGAACAATATCCTAGAACAATATATTCCAATTGTTCTCACAAGTTGAAAAGTAGGAGCTTTTGTTCTCAGTTGAAGACAGTGTTTTGTCTGAACTGATTTCAAGCAATTCAGTCTATTTAACTATGTCAGTTTGCATGAAGAATAATGTATTCCAAGAGTCTTTATAAAAACAGAGCATTTTAGTATTTTCAGAGTTTTGCAGCCTTTGCCTCAACGATTTTGAAAACCTGATGCTGACTTGCCAAGTCTTGAATTGTCATTCTACAAGCGAATTTGGCAAAGAAAATATCAAGTCAAAAACTTTTGTCTGTCTCTGCTACCAGTTCATTGCTTTGTTCCATCTTCTATTGAATACTGGTGTGGACACATGGAGGTCCTGAACAGGGACACTTCTGCAGGAACTGTAGTGATGGGTTTGAGGTGAAAATGGGGAAATGTAGGTTAAGTACACCGAAGAACTTCTCTCCTGTGAGGGTGGTGAGGCCCTGGCACAGGATGCTCAGAGCAGCAGTGGCTGCCCCTGGATTCCTGGCAGTGTCCAGGGCCAGGTTGGACAGGGCTGGGAGCAGCCTGGGACAGTGGAAGGTGTCCCTGCCCATGGCACAGGGTGGAATGGGATGATCTTTAAGGTTGCTTGCAACCCAAACCATTCTGTGATTCTCATTCTAGGGCAGAGTCAGACTAGGTAACTTGACACAAGACACCTGTCCAGATCTTTACACAGATCTCTTCAGCAGCAAGCAAGCCACATTTTCATTTTGCTCCTCCTTTGACATTTTTTGTCTATACAAAAGCTGACTGTGCAATCCACCAGCAGCAGCAGCTCTGGTGAGCAGTGATGGATGTCCAGGAGGGGTCTGGTTTGGGCAGTGCCATGGTTCTGATCTGGGCATCTGCAGGGCCCTGCATGGGTGGGCATGGACAGAGCTGGAAGGTCAGCAACAAATGTGGGAAAAGCTGCAGAAATTTTTAGTGAGTGTGGTAGAAAAGACAATGAAGGTTTTGTGTGTGGGATGCAGTCTGTGAGCTGCCCAGCAGATGTTCCTCTCCAACCATGGAGAGAAGGGCAGCCAGCCTGCAGATGGGGACATGGGGACAGCTTGGAGGAGGGAGATAAGGAGGTCTGAGACCCCTTGGCTGGCAGCAGAGCAGCAGTGGGGATGGCACAGTGTGGGCTAGGAGCAGAAGCAGCGTGGGTGGTGCTGCAGTGCCAGCTGTGGGGCGTGGGACTGTCCTGTCAGCTGCTCTGTGCCTCTGCCCCCCTGTCCTCAGAGCATCCCCAGGCTGCATCTCTCAGTGTGACAGAGCTGGGCTCGGGGTTTTCTCCTGCCCTGCTGCCAGGAGGATTCACAGCCCCTGCTAGGAGGGCAGCAGCACTATTAGCAGTGGAGCAGAGGCCTTTGAAAACACAAATGGAGTGGAAGGATGGTCTGGCATGGCTGGGCCTTGCACCCCGCAGGCAAATCCTCAGAGCCTTCCTCCAGCTGAGCCAGGACACCAGGCTCAACCCTGCAGCACCAGGGGCTGCTGCTTCCAGAGAAAAGGCAGTTTCTGCTGAAACTCCCACACTGACTGCCCTAGCCAGAGGCCACAGAACTTGTGGTCAGGGTGAGAGTCTTCCCAGGTGAGGTCAATGTGCTGGAGGTATTTGGACAGCACACAGTGATGTGCTCTCACTGTTTTGCTACTTCCAGGGGTTTGCAATCCAGTTTTCAGGTCTTGGCAAGAGATAAAGCTGTTTTTCCTTGTTTTTCAGGGATCTCAAGGGCCCAGACAAGGAAAGGGACTATCTGAGTGTCCCATGAAGAGACAGGGGCACAGCTGGAATCAGGGAGTCACCCACTTGCAAACCTCCCTCCCCAGTGCCAGCTCTCCCAGCACAGCTGCCTGTGAAGCTCGTGTTGTCACACGTGTCACAGGAGGTGTGGGCACACCCTGCCCATGGCAGGACATGGTCACTGGACCATGCATCATCCCCAAGAGCTGCCTGGCTCCAGCTGTGCTGCAGGCAAGGCAGAGGTGCTGCTTTAGGGGCTCTTCATTTACCAGGGGAAAGCAGAGTGCAGATCCTGAGCACCAAGCACAGAAATATTTGTATTTCTCTGGTCCCAGGGAGCTCTCTGTGTAAGAGCCTGATGGAGAGACAGAGCCTTCAGCCAGCTCTTAAAATGCTGTTTATTGCATAGATGAGGTTCCAGCAGCTGAGGGTCGTGGGTGAGCCCAGAGCTGCTGGCTGTAGGCAAGCTGTGTGTCTTGAAGCCCCTTTAGTTCTGGTTCCAATACATTATATACTTTTCATTACAGAGCATCTTAATATATGGCTACCAATCAGCATCATACACAATACCTTTTACATTTACATATAACCTGTCCAAACTGCTAAAATTACCATGTTATGTTAGTGACCAGCCAATTATCAGAGTTAGCAGTTACACGTTAAATTTTGGGATTTGTTTTGCTGTGGAAATTTCTGAGATCTTTTCTCTATTTGCAACATTGGCTTTCTTGTTTGCCTGTGAAAATCTTTTTGTTTGGTGAAAATATCTTTTGTTTGAGGTGGGTTTATCCTTTGCTCTAAGCCATAAAAGTCCCTTCCAACTCAACTTGCTCTTTGCCTCCTAGTTATCCAGTCAGACTGGCTCAGCAATTCTTTTCTTCTATACCAAAACTTGCTATCACTTCTATTCCTTCTTCAGATTTTACATTCAAAGATCTTTCTGTTATTCATACATATCTGTGATACCTTCCTGTCAAATCCTTATCCTTCCCAACATCCCTGGCTTTGGGACACACTGCTCAGAGCATGGCTGGGGGAGGCCAGGCTGCAGAGAGAGCAGGTGAGGTGTGCTGCATGTCACACACTGGCCTGGTCTGGGGGTACCACAGGAGCAGCCCTGGGTGTTCACTTCCTACCTCCCACTCCCACCAGGGGTTAGGGACAGTGATTGTCTCCTGGAAGCCAAATATCCACATCCCAGGTCACTTTTTGGAGGATGGGTTGGCAAGGTGTTGGTCACACAAGACTGGTGGTGATGTCAAACTTTGTTTGCTTGCAGCAAACATCATCTCCTGGAATTATGTGAAATGAGTGTCTTTTCTTTGAAAAAGATATATCCTAGACCTCTAAAGGTTCAAAATTCAAATAAGACAATAAAAACCAAGTATTCTTCGTTGTTAACCCTTTTCACCAGGCAAGCTTGGTGATTCTGGCAGTACCAGAGTCTGGAGGCCTGGTTTGGTTGGGATAAAAATTAAATTATAGGAGTTGGGTGCTTGATGTAATCTATTTATTCACCAAGAACACACGCTGGGGCCTGTTCCCCTGTTCACTGCAGAACAAACACCAGTAACCTTACTCTGAAATCCCACACCTGCCCCTCCATGCCCAAAATCTCTTGGGCCATGTCCTGATTCCTGTCACCAGGCAGTGTCTCCCAGACCAAGCCCCACCACTTGCAGCCTGACTCCAGGACTTGAATCTTCAAATCCTGCACCTCCACAGCTTTCAGTCTGAGGTTCCCCATGGGATTGGGCAGCAATTATCAGAATGGTGCTTCTTACAGCTGGTTGTTAAAAGGGGCTGGACTTTTGGAGACTGGATGTGTTTGGAACCTAAACTGCAGCCACTGCTGGAAGGGAACTGGAGTGCACAGAGATGGTTGCCTTGAAAATCTGATGTCTTTTTAAGATAATTTAATGTATGCATCATTCTGCACACATATGGGGCATTTGAAGGCTGGAGATGGACATCTCTGGTGTCAAAACAAGACTGGAATTGCTTGCAGTATCGTGGCAGGAATGCACTGATGCAGGTGGATATAGCAAGGAGGTAGGAATGCACTATCTGATGAAACACTGCCTGGAGTCCAAGTATTGCTGAGGTATTAAGTTAGTAGACCTATTCCAGACTTTTTCAGAGGCTGAACAGGCAGATCTGCACCAGAATACTCATTCCTGCAGTCGCAGGGTGGTTCAGTGCTCATAACAACTTGTATCCCGTGGTTTTCCTTTGCATTTCCAAGCAGAAATCCACTTAAAAATGGTCTTGGGGTACCAGGACCCCTGGCAGCTGTGAGCAAAGGTTGTCACTGCTGGCAGCAGGCCCAGCCCCAGAGCCATCTTCGAGCCTTGTGTCCACTCCCAGCCCGAGCTGTGAGCACAGCATGTCACACATGTCACACATGTCACACTGAGCCTCCTCCCATCCCCTTCCATGTGCTGGGCACCACTCCCTGTGCTCCACTGAGGGTTTGGAGATATCTGTAGCAGCCAGTGCAGAGTAACAGTGTTCAGGATGTTCTTCATTCCTTCTTCCAGGCTTTACTGTTTGTGTTTGAGATATGAGTAAGGGCATTAACCCTGTGAAAGAGCTTTGCAGCAGCATTCATGCACCTCCCACCAGCCCCTGCAGTTTTTGTGCCTTTCCCTGGTGCCCACCTTGGCCCCAGGACACCATCAGACGTGTCCCATGGTGGCACAGCTCAGGTTCCAGGGGCAGGGCTTGGGCTACAAGCAGTGACCAGAGCAAGCTGCAGCTGTCCCAGTTTCTGCTGACAGGGACAGGCCCTGTCTGTGCCATCCTCTGGCCATGGCAGTAGAGGCTCAGTCACTGCTCAGGGGTCCTGGGAGTGTCTGACTGCTGCCACAACCCCACCTCCAGCTCAGACTTCTCATGACAAGCCCTGAGAAGCTGTAGAGACACTCCTGGTGCTGTGGGCAGTGCAGCTGGGCTGCCACCTCTTCTGCAAAGCTAAGAAAGGACAGGGACCTGTCCCAAGGAGGTCACCAAGTTGATCAGGGAGATGGAGCACAGCTCCTACAAGGAAAGGCTGAGGGAATTGGGATTGTTCAACCTGGAGAAGAGAAGCTCCAGGGTGACCCAAGGGCAGCATTCCAGTGCCTGAACAGAGCTGACAAGGAAGATGGAGAGAGATTGTTTAAAAGGGCCTGGAGTGACAGGACAAGAAGAAATGGATTCACACTGACAGAGAGTAGGTTCAGATTGAACATTAGGAAAGAATTCTTCCCTCTGAGGGTGGGGAGGCCCTGGCACAGGGTGCCCAGAGAAGCTGTGGCTGCCCCAGGCCAGGCTGGATGGAGCTCTGAGCATCCAGTGGAAGGTGTCTCTGCCCATGGCAGGCAGGTGAAACAAGATGAGGTTTAAGGTCCCTTCCAACCCAAACCAGTCTGGGATTCTGGAATTCTTGGATTCTGCTGGGGCACTGACAGATGGAGAGGCTGTGGCACACTCCCACCCCCATTTCACAAAAACATCCATGGAAAGCAGCTTGATCCAGTCCTGCCAACTGCCAGGAACAGTGTGGGGACCACTCCAAGGACACTGACCTTTGTTTTGTGACTGTGAGAAGCAGCTCAAGATGATGTGTGGGCACAGCTGACTTACAGGAGGGCACTGCCTGCTAAGGAGACACCAGCCAGCATCCCTCACTCACCAGAACAGAGTCCAAACATCACTGTGGGGCTGTCAGGGTGGCTTCAGATTCCCCCCATAATGTTCAGCAGTTGGTCATGGGAGCTGTGTCAGCCCTTAGCACAGTGGAGAAGACTTTGCCTTTTTCTGTGCCTAAGTCTGCTGGGCAATGGAATGCTTCTGATCCCAAAGCCGAGTCCAAAACGTGGGGAGGAAATAACACAATCACTGTTTTCCTCCAGAAACATTTTGCACAATTGAACTGCCTGAGATAAAAACAGCAAACTGGAGTTGGATGAGAGTGCTGGACCAGCCTAGAGTGGTGCTATTAATCTCACTGTCATCCAGAGCTGCCTCCTTCCACTCTACAGAACCTCAGGGGCCTCAAGCAAGTCAAGCCATGGCTCTGAAGATGGTTTATTCATGATCAGTCTGCCAGCAACTGTTCCAACCATGATAAGGTGTCTGCCCATATCCCAGGGTGCGTGGCCACATCCTGAGTGGGAAGGCAGTCAAACCCAAAGTATCCCCTGGATTAGCCACACAAATGCCTCAGGCTCTGTGTCCAAGGCCAGCTCCACTCAAACAGGGCAGAGGAGTCCATGGAGCTGAGCATGCAGCCAGAGCCTTGCTGTGCCTCCACACTGCAGGATCCAGCTCCTGTCTGCTGCCTTTGGGCTACAGGTGAACCCCCTTCCCTCCCAGGCTGTACAGAAAGAACCTGCCAGCATCATTGGGTGTTATTGTGTTCCTGGAGAAAACAGAGAAAAATGGCACAATGCTGCACTGGGGCTGCAGAGGACAAGAGGTGCCCAAAGCACTGAGCAGAGGGGAGTGCAGCAATGCTGGAAGACAAATGAGAAAAGCAGCCTGTGCTGTCCTGTACCTGCCTCACATCCTGTGTCCAGCCTGCACCTCCTGCACACAGCGAGGCTCTCCAGGGCACAGCTCATGGGATGTGCCCTGCCAGACATGTACAAAGGCTGTGCCCTTCACACCCATCCAGAAGCTGCTCCTCTCCTGCACTCAAACCCCTGGTACAGATCTCAGGCTCAGCAGGACACGTCTGGTGGTGCAGCAGGGGCAGGAGGAGGTGGTGGTCAGACATCACCCAGATGTCCAAGGATCCAACAAGCCTGATGTCTGCTCCTCACTTGGTTATCCTCAGTCTCTCATGGTCTGCACAACTCCAGACTCACTCTGTTGTCTCATCAGAAGTTTGCTTTAAAGGAAATTATTCACTTTCATTAGGGCTTCTATCTCCTACTCTCAGTAATCTTGTCTAGCAAGACTGGAATATGCAGTCTGGCCATAACTTGGCTTGAGAGAGAGGACTGCAGATGGAAGGACTCAAATGTGGAGCAGTCCAGCTCCATCAGGTCACAAGTGCAGCTCCTGGTTCTTCCAGACTATGGAAAACACCTCAGAATTCAGACACTGCTGCAGCTGCTTCTCATCTCTGCACAGACACAGTGCAGGACACAGCAGGCACACGATGAAACATGGACTGGACATATTTAATATCATATTTAATGAGATATTTAAGAGATATTTAATTCTCCCAGAGCCTTGGTCTTTCCTGTGAAGAGCCATGCCTTGAACTTTCCAAAGGAAAGGTGAGGTGCTCATATCTGGCTCCAGCAAGCTGCAAGGCTGGAGAGTTCACCTCCATGGACATCCATTGACCCATAATCATCCAGGGAACATGCAGGACCATCAGGTCTGATGGCCACGACAAAGAGATGCTGCTCTGAGAAAGTCTGGATCTTGTTAGCACAAAATACTTTCTTCTTTCCATTTTCTTCTGATGCAGATCAGTGCCTGGCAGTGCAGTGGGGTAACACAGAGGGAACCAGAAGATGCCCACCACGATGACCTGCCAGTCCTCAGGGGCTCTTTGCCACTTAGCTGCCTGAAGACTGGGCAGCTTGGCCTCAGGGAGGACAGCTTTGGGGTGCATGGGCAGGGTTTGGACAATGCTGTGGGCAGCAGTTCCCTTCCAGGCCAGCAGAACCCCTGCTCTGAAAACCCTGAGGGACTCCCAGCGCGCCCCAGCACATCCCTGACCAGCACCCAGCCCGAGTGACACCTGCCCAGAGGCTGGAAGCCTCTGTAGACCAGACACCCCCACATCAGAGCAGCCTCCTGGGGATCTCTTCCCCACCCAGCTCCCCTTGGCCCGTTCCCTGCTTTGTTCTTCTGCGTTTTAATACGTCGGATGTTACACAAACCCACGGATTGTTCTCCCCTTTGTGCTGGGGCAGACAGACAGGCTCCCCAGACAATAGCCAGGCTTCACCGTGACTGGGAAGAAGAGGTGGAAGATTTACTGCTATGAGGTAATGGGCTGCAGGAATTCGAACTTTCTTTGCTTCCGGATCTGCCCCCATTGTCCTGCTCTGCCAGCAAAGCAGAGCCTGGGAGGGTCCCGAGCTTGCAACAGGCAAGGTTTGCCTTTGGAGCACCAGCTCCATTCACAGGTGGCAGCCAGAACCCGAATCCTTGGCCTGGGAAGGTTTTCTCCCTCTGGGTGCAGCTTACCCCACCTGCTTTGACACTTCTTTTGCCAGATTTCTCAACCCTGACTGATTGGTGACCCCCCCCCTCACTCTTATTCAGAGCATAAAAATGTCCCAACCCTATTTCATTTACCTCATCAGTAAGAATTAAACTTCTCCCTGATGCCTTTGATAGTGCATTAGGACATGACAGGCAGCACCACATTGCCAGATCACACAAATGTGTGGGTGCATGGTGAGAAAGTCAGTGCAAGAAGTGAGGTCTTGTGGGCTGTGTGGGGTGAGGAGGGATCTGTTTCCAGCTACAAAAAACACTTTTGCAACTTGCAACTGCCCGTGTGGTGCTTTTGAAATCCCTTCCCTTTGTGGTGTGGGTGCAGCAGGCACAGACCAGGAAATGCTACACCAACACTTCATCATCCCCTCAGGTGCAAAGGCCATTTTGTTGGCACCCAAAACTTCAGGCTGCCACAGTGCTTAGGTTCCTGACTGCTCCAGACAGGGGCCATGTCTTCCCTGAATGTCTGCTTTAACCCAGCATGGGCTGCAGCTGCACAGCTCTGTCACAGCTCTGTCACAGCCTCTCCTGATGGCACTGGCTCTCTGAGTTTCCCAAGTCCTGGAGGTTGTGGCCCTGGACACAGCTGAGCTGGGAATGCTAACAGGAAGCTTCAGGATGATGTGTTAGGGACCCTCTGGCACAGCTCTGCACAGACATTGCCAACAGGGTATCAGGTGCAGACAGACTGGCAGACAATCTGGGCAAAGGCTGGGAGAACCAGCTGGAATCTGCTGGGGACAACTCCAGCCTTAGAGTATGCACCCCAAAAGTTCTGCTGCCTGGGTGGTGGGGGAAGGCAAATAGATGAAATCCATGTCCAGACTCATGCCATGGCTTCTGATCCCCCTTCCAGACTCAGTGGGAGATGCCCAGTGATATCTCACCTCTGCATGTAGCATCAGTCTTGTGGTTTTCCCCCCCAGCACCAGCAGGAAAGCCACTGCTGCTCAGTTTTTGTAAAGCTCTAAATGCAGGACTTCAATAATAGTAAAAGAGCTATTTTGAATTCCATTTAAGCTTCTGAATTGTGTAGAATTCTGGGGTTTTCTTTCTTTTTTCTCTGTCCCCATATGCAAGCTCAGCCATTGGAATTCAGGCAGGGATTGCCTGTGAATCCCCCAGAGCCTGTTCTCCTTCCCTGAGTTAAGGTGATACTTCCCTTCTCACTCAGTGCAAATTCATCCTTCTACACAAAATAAAGGGAAGGCAGAAACATTTGCAGGAGACTTTTTTTTTTTGAGTTTTCATTTACTCAGAGTTTCATGATGAAGGCAAACATTTAATGCTGGCCTGGCCACCAGCAGGGGCTTGTCCATCCCCACAGCTCTGGCAGCTCTTGTGTAACAGAGCCCAGAGCAGGGATTCAGGCTCCAGAGGGAAGTGGTCAAGCCAGCTGTCCCCAGGCTGTGAGCACAGGGCTGGGCTGGTGCACCAGCCCCTCCAAACCCTCCCTGCCTGCTCTGCTCAGGGGCCAGCACTGGCTGCAGGAGCATTAGCCTTGGCCACGGCCCCTCACGAGCTGACACTGCAGGGATGATCCAAAACCCACCCTGGACACTCTTCCTAGGACACCCCTGGGCACTTGGTGTCTGTCCTTCTGCCACAGCACTGGCAAAATGTGGCCTCAGCTTCCAATCCTCAGTCCTCATGGCACAGCAAGGAGAGGGCTGGGGCAGGGCAGGAACCCAACTCTTCCTGGCCCCCAGGTTTTTGCCAGTCCACCCAGATATTTGGTACAGGATGTTGAAGAGGCTCTGGCCTCTGGTCAATGTGTCATTCCTCTGACAGTACTCAGCACTGCCCAGCTCCCAGGAAACAGAGGAGGGCAGTTTTTGTGCACTGCTTTCCCAACTGACCTAGTTAATAGTTGGCCATGCCACAAGGTGGAATGGTTTGAGCTACTTTTGGGACAGGCTGAATACAATTGAAAACCAAACTTCTGTTCCATAAAAGCACCTGCCAAGCCCACCTCTAAATATAAATCATCTGCTGTGCCTGACCATCCCAAGGCAGCCCTGCTGCAGAGTGAATTATTGCCTTCTGTTCCTGCTTGAGTGCATTAAATGTACTCAGCTCTGTCATGACATGATTGTTCCTTCTCTGCCTTGTTTTGGCACAAAGAGCACCTCCAAAACAAGCTGAAAGGCAAGCCCTGGACTTTGCTTTGCTGCTCAGCAGGTATTAGGTTATGACAGGTTTCCTCCTCTCAAGGAAGCCATTCTGCAGATGTGGTGTTGCTGCTCTTTGCAGTTTTCAGGGCCTTACCTGAGTGTCTTTGAAAATCCCAGCCTGCAGAGGTAATCCTTTGTCTAAAGAACTGCTTCTCACAGTTGTGACTGAAGCACAAACCAGACTAAAAAGGCAAAGTGCAAACCCTATGAGAGGTTCTGCTGCCCCATCATTGCAATGGGCAGCTCCTCTCAGGGCACAGCAGGGGATTAGAGCCACAGGATCATGGAATGACACACTGATTTGGGTGGGGAGGGACCCTAAAGCACATCTGACCCCAATTCCCCTGCTGAGGGAGGGGACAGGGTTAGGGTTCTGCCAGACTGGGCTGCTCAGAGCTGCATCCAGCCTCATCCATCCTGTATCCTTGTGATGCACCTTCCTGCTGGTGGAGAGCATAACCTGGTGCCCTGAATCCCTGATAAAATGCACAGGCACGGGGCTCTTATTCCCCCACAACTCTTCCCCATGTCTCCTGTGTCTCTCAGCTCAGAGGAGGACCCTGCTGACCTGGCTGCTGGGGTTCAAAGCACACAAAAGACAAGAGACACAACCAGTGCTCTTTGTTTGTCCACAGTTTTGGCCAAGTCTTTTGGGATTGGATGCAGTTTCCCAGCCAGGGGCTTTCAGTGGTGTCTGGGACAGCCTGTGGTGTCACAGACCCAGCTCCTGTGCCTGAACACAGCTCAGAGTCCAGACCAGGGCTCCTTCAGGGCCTTTCCTGCAGGGGCAATGCCTGGCACCCACAGGGTCCCAGGATGGTAACTTGCCTGTGAGCAGCAAAAGGATCCCCCTACAACGCCCAGGGAAACCAGGCTTTTCTCTGAGTTAGCTACCTAGAGCAAAAACTGCTCTTCACCAAATGCAAAAGTTTCCAGGCAACACAGAGATATGGTAGAATTTTTTGAATGAAAACATATTGGAGATGTTTGAGCCTGAAGTGAAGGATTTTGTTTCAATTGGGGTTTCATTTTACTTTTGATTTTTCCAAATTCAGCCTCGGGTTAGTTTGTGCAGGTGCTGCCTTGTCATTAAATATTGCATTGTCATGGCTTGGCTTTTAGTGAATGAAATGTTTTGATGTGAGCATAAGGCGTTTCAATCAGCCATTCAGACATTTTCAACTACAAAATTTATCAGATTTGGTCCCCTTTAAGATGTTTCCACATGTTGCCTACTTCCAAGTAGTGACAGACACAAACTGCACTAAGATTGAGCAGTGCATCTACCCCAACCCTCTGGGAGCCACAAGAAGACAGCTTTCCATAACCTCTGCTGCTGTGTTGTCCTCAGCCTGTCCAGACCCACTGGCTGGTCCTGGGAATCAGTGATTTAGGCACCCTTGAGCCAGCTGTAGCACTGAGCAATCATCCTGAATAGTCAGAGAGAGATTTATTCTATGTTAATTTGTCTTGTATCTTTGTCTTGTGTCTGTATAGAGAGACTCTATAAAATTCTTTGCCAGCAATTTGTACATAAAAAGTGAATCCTCCTACTGCCTCAAACCAGCATCATGCTCTCTGTCACACCCTGCTTACTCATCTCCTGCAAGCAGAGGAGTTCTGCTATCTGCACCTGTACATTGACCCCGATCCTCACACCCTGTTCTGTCTCCTGCCATCTGTCTGCTTTTTGTGGTACACTTCAACCAGCCTTGCTCTCCAGGTGGAACAGTTACTCTCCCAGGAATATTTCCATAGAAATTCATTGCTGTCCCCACCACGTGGGCTCCAAGAGTGGTGTGACCATCATGCAGGTGGCACAAGGTGGGCTGTAATTCACTTTACTCTGCACATTGGTGTAAAGTCTGGGAGCTGTGGGCAGGCCATGGAGCAGGCAGGGCAGGCTGTAGTGGGTGAGCTGCTTTCTGAGGTGCTGTGGGACCAGAACAGCCCCAGTCTGCTGGAGACACAGCCCAGGGAAAAAATCTCCATGAGTTCAAGGAGCATTTGGACACCACCCTGAGGCACAATGGGATTGTTGGGGCTGTCCTGTGCAGGACCAGGAGCTGACTCGATCTTTGTGGGCCCCTTCCAAATCAGGATATTTCATGATTCTGTGAGTCCATGACACACTATGCAAAATTCACAATTTTGCCTATTTGGAAAGAGTGTCCTTGTGTTCTGATCCAAGGCTCATTCCTGCCCCCTGGCCCAGGGGCTGCTGTCCCTGTCTCCTTCCTCTGGCTGCAGCCTGTTCTGCCAAGTGCCCTGACTTCTACCTGGGCTGGCACCCCACACCTTCCTGCCTCCTCTGCCCTTCCCTGGCAGCCCTGGGGTGGGATGGGATCTGCTGACAGCCCTGACCTGGCAGAGGGTTTCCAGAAGTGATTTCTTCTGGCTCTCACACCATCCATTCCCAGGGGCAGAAAAGCATCAGTGCCCTGCTCAGCCCCTTCCTGCTCCCACTCTGGAGGCACCTGGCACAGGGCAAAGCCAGGGCAGGCACAGGACAGGATGCAGGAGCCAGAGTGCCATCAGAGCTTTGCTTGCCAAGGGTCACTGCTCTCACTGCTCAGACAGCTGCTGAAGACCTTCTGGGGAAGGAATGGGCTTAATCTCACCCTGGCAAACTGGCCTTGGCTGAGACTTTATTATTGAAATATTGTGGAGATCTGGGATAGGGCCTACACATGGGGGATGAGCTAAGATGACTGATCTATTTTCAAACGTGGAGAGGTGGGAGTAGAAACACGTTCTGCTCTTGCCCATTGCAGTGATATGGGATTGAAGCAGTGCTGGTGCCTCCAGATATGGGGTGATGCAAATGAACTCCTACTGCTTTGATCTCTTTATCTTCCCTTTCTCCTTCTCTTTATGGAGACTACCTTCAGTGTAGTTTTCAACCTGCAGGCTTGTAGGAAGAATTTCAGCTGGTTCTATGGCTCCAGGTACCATTCTATCCTCAGCCCCAGCTTTGCCCCAGGCAATTCAGGCATTTTGTGGTGACCTTGGAGATTTCCAGATAAAAAGGAAAAGAGAGAGTGAGAACCTTTATGAATCACTCTAGTATAATCTGAAGTATTTCTGAAACCATCATTTATTGCCTTTGGGCTTCTTTTCTGATGGTGTAACTGTGCATTTTTACTGGATGCTAATGAGAGTGGCCAGGAGAGAGGCACAGACAGTGCTCAGTGCCCAGGGATTTCAGGGTGTTTCATGCCTTACAAGAGCAGGTCTAGTGCTGGGCCTTTCCAGGATAAGGATGGGAATTTGGGTCTGGTTTGTTCCCTTCCCCTAGAAATCAGACTGCTGGACTGGGAGGCTTTAATGCTGTAATTGTGCAATGAGTTAATCAAAAGGATATCAGGTGATTAGCTTCTCCTCACAATCACAAAAATTTCTGCCCACCTGCCTGAGTGTAAGGAAGGAGATTTTTGTGGTCCAGGAAGCCACATGTCAGCACCAAAAGTGAGAGGAGCTAGGTTGAGCCTGGGCTCTCTGGGAAGAGAACACATAATATCCTGAATATCTTGAAATGTTAATATCCTGAACACCTTGAAAAATATGAACATATTCATATAGCAGAGCAACTTAGGGGTTGAGAAGTCATCATCCAGGATTCTTAGCAGCTTCCTGTAGGCTCAAACCAGGATCTCAGTCTGATTTGTCCTTTGGGGTGATTTTGCCTCCTTACAAACAGGGAGCAGGAGATCCATTTCCCAAAATACTGAAAGTCTTGTCCTGTGACTAGGGCCATGTCTGTCACTATTTCCAGCTGTAGTCACACTGGATTTCATTGAGGTACCAGGGAACCCAGAAGCCCATGGAGTGCCCCACTGGGGGCTCTGTGAAGGTCCAGGAACAACAACCTGAGCTGCAGAAACCTTGCAGAACAAAATTCTTGAAGGCAGCTGCAAGTGCAGAAGGACACAGGCTGCTTGGTCTGCTGAGTGACAGAGGGACCCATGAAGAGCACCCCTGGGGACTGGAGCTAGGGACCAGACTTTCTGCCCCTTTGGAGTAGACAGAGGTGGCTGAGGAATGTCTTCTCCCAGCCACAGGTAGGAGTTGTTCTTTCTGTAGGACATCTGTCCTGTGATGTGATGCCTCCCAGGAGAGCATCTCTGTCCCAGCTGTGTACAATTTTCTATGCCCAGATGCACATCTGGCTCTGAGGTCTCTCTGCCTGGCCTCAGCCAAACCCTCTCCCTGCAGTTTCCCCTTCAGATCCCCCCTGGCTGAGCAGCCCTGGTCCTGTTGTGTCACTCCAGAGGGGCTTCACCCTGTGTTGCTTTGGGTCTCTTCACTTTTGCTTGCATTAATTTCCATTGCAGCACATCTCTGGGGAAACACTTTGCTCTGTGCCCAGGAGGATGCACAGCAGGAGCTTTGGGGCTCATGGGCAGGGCTCATCTTCCCCCAGTTTTGTGGGCAGCTTTTAGATGCCTCGAGTTTGTGAGAGGCATCAATCCCTCAGTCCATGGAGGAGCATCCTGGGGATGTTCCTTGGGCTTGTCTCGGGCAGGGGCTGCAGGATGTCCTTTGTGCAGCCCCCTTAGAGCAGCATAAAATCCTGCCCTGTGTCCACAGAGCCCTGCAGGTGCCTCCTCTGCCTCTCCCAGTGGGGCTGCACACTCCCCATGGTGACATCCACCAGAGCTCCCCACCACAGCCTGGCCCAGCGTGGTGCCAAGGATAAACCCCTTTGATCTTTAGAGATCACATCATCCCTGAGCTAAAACTCAGTGGTCACCATCTCATAGCACGGGTGGAGAGCATGGCAGGCAGTCCCAGCAGGGAACCCAGAGCAGCGTGTGTGTCACCTCATTTTTTTGGAAAGGAAGATCAGCTAATCAGTGAATAATCAAAGGTTGTTCATGAAAGAAGGTGACATCAAAGCAAATAATTTAAGGAACCCCTCGAGGGCCAGAGGAGTTGTAAGGTCTGAGGCTGAATCACATGAGCTCAGTTTCCATGAACTGTGTCTCAGTTTTCCTGCAGGTACAAGTTAGAAATGCTTACGATAAATGTTTAGAATTAGTTGGGGAAGGGGGGAAGTTAAATCACACTAATTATAGCCATGATGGCTTTGGTGCAGTGCCATTTGAAAGCATAGGTGTTTTCTACACCTAATGCAAGAGGCATTAAAGGGCATTGCTTCTTGGGTAAGCAGGGTGATACGAGAGCAGGGTTTCAGTTTTGGGAGTAGTAGAGCAGTTCACTCTACTGGCAGCATTCCAGAGCACAGCCATGAAGGATGATTTGACAGCAAAAGAATTTCTGCTTTTATTTGATATTTTGTAGAGAGGACAGAGGCCAGTCACTGGGGAAGGAGGAGCAGGGGAGCTCTGGGACAGGAGAGGGATGGCTTGTCCCACAGCACCACTGCTGAGTGCTATCATGAGCTCAAAGGCACAAATCTGGACAGTTCCTCTGCAGGTCCTACACTGCAAGCCTGGGTGAAGCTGCAGCACCCAATTTCTTCTCCTACCTTTCTAATTTCTTTTAGAGTTTAAGGGACTTTGGGATTTGAATCATACTCTTTGTGCACTTCTCTGCTGCCTGCTCTGGTGCAGACCTGACCTTTGGAATGGTTTCTCCAGTGCAAATTACAAGAGCCATGTACAGCCATGAGTGACCCAGCACTTGTTTGGCTTCCCCTGGCTCAGTCACTCAGAAGAGAGCCCTAGCTTGGAAAGTCAAAGTCACTGACACAGCTGAGAAAGGTCAGAGGAGCCCCTAACCCATTTAGTCCATGGATCCCTATTTCTTCTGCTAGATGCTGCAGAAAAAAATAATCCAAGGTTCAAATACCATGGGTTCCTTTTAAATTAACTAAATGTGGCTGATTGAAGTAACCACCCCCAAACACTTGAAGAGATAAACAGCTTCTCTGATTGCTCTGACAGGAAGCATTTCCACCCTTGCAGTGTTGGGGATGTACATAACATAAAAACCTTACTAAGAGGAAAAGCACGAGCTTGGGAAAACACAGCAACAAGTCAACAACATCTTTAAATGAGTAATAAGTCAAATATTTACTCCCACAACACTTCAGGCAAGAATCCTGCGCCTCAGCTTTCACACAAGCATGGACAGCCTGTGGAGAAACATCTCGTACTTTTGTGGCTAGAAAAATCACTGGGTCCAGGGCTGTGCTTGGGAAGTTTATTTCCAGCCCTTGGAGGAATTTGTTCTTCCTTCACACCATTTGTCCTTGCACATTCCCTGCTGTCCTCACACCACAGCCAGGCCAGGAATTCCAGCAGGCCAAGCTGGGTGTGATGTCCCCTGCTCTGGAGGGACTGCTGGGGGGTCCCTGTGGGATGTAACCCTGGAGAGTTCATGGCAAAACTGAGTCCCTGGAACCTTTGCCTTGCTGTTCATCAGCTGGCAAACCACTGCCAGGATTTGCACTTCAGGGGTGCCCTTTTCAGGGATGTCAGTGTAGGTGTATGACACTTGAGTCCTGCAGGACTGCAAACCACCAGAGTTTTCAAACAGCCAAAAGAGCAGGGACTTTAAAATAAAATCACTCCAAATATTTTCTGTGTAACAATCTTGAAAATACAGGCTGTGCTTTTCTTCACTGCCCAAAGAGATGGTGGGAGAGAGCCCCTTGTCTCAGAGCTGCCCTGGCCAGGAGCCCCAGGGCTGCAGGAGGGTGGGAGGGAGGGGAGGGGTCTTTTAAAGAAAAGCCACAGGCTGAGGAGCTGTGAGGCTGCCAGAGTGATGGGATAATGGCATCTCTACTCTGCCTTTTGGAAGATTTTTTCAGAAACCAGTGTATTTTGTTCCTTTTAGGTATGGATCAGGTCAGGAGGAAAGAAGTGTCCAAGGCCAGGTTGGACAGGGCTTGGAGAAACCTGGGATAGTGGAAGGTGTCCCTGCCCATGGCAGGGGTGGAAGGAGATGAACTTTGAGATCCTTTCCAACCCAAACCATTCTGGGATTCTGTGATTCTAAAAGAAATCCTCAGCCACCTGAAGCCCTGCTGCTGTCTGGGACTGATGCTGGGTCTGCACATCTGCAGCCACCACCCAGCTGTGCCCATCACACCTGGATGGAACATGGAGCACACAAGGCAGTCCCATGGGGTTGGAAAGTGGCTCCTGCAGCAAGCAAGGTGTATTCTCCACACTGCCAGCAGAAGGCAACTTAAGGAACATGCCTCACAGTTTCAAGGAGATCTTGGATGTTTCAGATCTGTGTTTTCTTTCACAGTCTTTCATTTTACATTATTTTTCGTTATTTTCACATTGTTCCACAACATGTCAAAACATCAGACAGATTCATTACAACACAAACAGGAGACACTTTGATGTAGGAAAAAAAGATGTTTTAATGGGTGCTAAGTAGCAACTGCCCTTGGGGGTTTAAAAATAAAAATAGAAGCAGCACAAAATAATATTTTAACCCTTGTATCCCAGGATCACCAAAATATAGAATGCAGCATTGCACACAGAACAGTGCAGGCGATAATTTTCTTTTTGCACTCATTCTGAAAACAGAATTTTGAATTCTCATAGATAGAAAGTTATAAAGAAAAAAGTAAACTTTTCCAGGAGTACTTTCAAAAGGGCTCACAAAAGTGTGTGGTTTTGTCACAGGACATCTCTGCAGAGAATATACAAAGGCAGCTTCCAACCTTCCTGATGTGTCACCTGCCTCGACCAATGCCAAATAGAGCTGGTCAGAACATGGTGTTTGGGGGTTTTTTGTGGAAAATGGTCAAAATGTAGAAGCCTATGACCCCCCACACACACTCTGTGTTCTGCTCTTTACCAGCTAAACTCAGGCATTTTTTATTGAGGAATACAAAGGCATCTCAGTAATTTTTTCAATTAACTCATTTTTCAGTGCAGCAATTTCCCGAAGCCAGCTGAGAAGCTCCAGATCATTTGATATGTGACCTGTGGGATCTCAGGTGCAGATGGAACAGAGAGGTCCCTCTTGTAATGCTGGGTTCTCCTGAGGGTCTTTTCCCCTTCATGCTTCTGTCCTTGTCCTTGGCACAAGCCTCCTCCCAACTCCAAGACATCCCCAGTGGCACTGGGAGGACAGGGAACCTCCTTCCTTAGGCTCACAAGTCTGTGAGGTTTACAGAAGGAAAGGATAAATAAATTGCCTTTATTTTGTTGTTGTTTCTGCTCATTTTCCCATCACACCCATCAGCCTCTGCTATTTAGTGCAAGCTCCCAGGAGCTGAGCTGTGCCCTGTGTGTGCACAGTGACAAAGAGCAGCCCCCTGTGCCTCACACAAGGCTCTCCAGCCCCCCAGGTGACACTGCCCAGGATTGCTGTGCTCAGTAGGGGACATACCCCATCTATTCCCACTGGTTTTGTACTGGTTTGAAAGCAAAACCAGTGAGAGACTCCAAGTCAGTAATACAATTTTAATAGGAAAAGAGAGAAAAAATTAAATACATGCAATAATACAAAATAAAACCACATCTTTACAGATGGTGATAGAATATACATTTTTACATTGTAAACCAGGACAGTTTGAACCACACCAGCTTTTAATTCAGCCTCAACTTACATCTTAGCTTGAAAGGTCAATGTCCCTTGCTCACCAGGACACAGCCTGGTTGAGGTTGGGGTAAGCAGCAGGGGTTTCTTCATATGCAGCTGCTCATGAGGGCAGGGCTGCAGCTCTCAGGTGTCCAAGAACAGCCTTGGAGCCCAGACACATCCTTGTATTTCCCAAATACCAGCTTGTGTGTCGGATCTCTCAGGACAGACTCAGCTACTCTCACACCTGGGAGGAGGAGAGCTCTGCACAGGCAGCTCATGGTGACTCTGTGATGTGCACAGGCTTCAGACTCAGCACCACCCTGGAGCCTTGGGGTACCAGCCCAGCCTCCTCCAGAGGCTCTACTGGAGCCTAAGCAGAGGAGACAAGCCTTTAGCTGGAGATGGAGAGTGAGGGAAGCACAATCAGCCAGGTTCCTTCTACCTCCTGACCTCAGCTTGTCACCCACAGAGGCAACCTCTGCCCCTCAGTCCTGGTCTGCTTCTCTGGTTGGGCTGGACCCCTTCCCTCGTGGACTGCTGCCTCCTCAAAAGCAGATGTGTGTCCACACACTGGAGAAGCTCCCTGTGGTGACAGAGAGATGCTCTTGGGCCCAAGGTCGTGCTGCCCCATTGCAGTGTCACAGGGCTTCCTGTTCACTCTCCAAAAATTGTGAGCCAGCAGTACTGCTTGTGCTGTTGGAAATGTCCTAACTTGCTTCCTAACTTGCAGAAGCTCAGGCAGACCACCCTGAAGGAGCCAGCTCTCCCTGGCTACTCCTCTCCACCCCTCTGCAGGCAGAGCTGGGCTGGGATCAGATGTTAATGCTGAGATGTTTGCAGAGGCTTCTCGCCCTCCCACTTAGCAGAGAGGGGACACAGAGCCTGGCACTGAGGTTTATTCTGTGCAAACCACTGTGTGACTGATCAGAAACCTCTGTCTTTCCTTCCTGCCAGAGACCTGAGCATGAACAACATCAGCCAGCTGCAGCCCAGCGCGCTCCGGCACCTGCGCTTCCTGGAGGAGCTGTGAGTACGGGGCAGCCAACGGGCAGGGGGTGGCTGGGTGCTGGGGGGACATTCAGAGGGTCCTGTAGCACTGGCCACAGCCTCCAGTGCTGCTCCTGCAGCTGCAGGCTGAGATGGCAGCAGACTGCGTGCTGGGACAGGGTTTATTTGCTGCTCCATCTTAGGGGTTTCACTGACATCACCTTCAGGCTGAGGTGATGCATGTGCCAAAAGCCAAAATAAAAGAGGACCTAATCTCCCATTCAAAAATCAGCACTGTACCCTGGAGCAGAGCCAGCAAACAGGGAGCTTCATTCACCCTTCAGCAGACAGGGTGCCCCTGCCAGCTCCTGCAGCCCAGAGACTCGTTAGCCCCTGGGCACTTTGCAGGGCGGATGGAGCCCACCCTGCAAAACTGAAGCCCAAAGAGTTTTTCCCAGAGGCTGAGGTGTCCCACCATGCACCAGTGTGCACTGAGGTCTGAGCAGACACACTCAGACACAGCAGCAGTCCTGGGGATCAGCATGTGGCTGTGTGTCAGTGAAGGAGTGGCCCCACTTCTGAAAGTGTGAAAATTATTAAGCAGTAGCACAAGAAACCACTGGAATCCTTTGTGAGCCCCAAAAATGGGAGCCCAGGGGGCAGAATGTTGAGGTTGACCATTTCTGCATGAGTAAATTGCACCTGTATGGTCTTACTCCACTTGACCATGAGAAATACCTCCAGGTGTTATTCTCAGGCTGTTGATACTTTCAACACAACAGCTTCTGTTGGAAAACACAATTTCTTCAAAACACTGTTATTGCATTCATGAAATACTAATATTAATGCTGCATTTGATGTGTGTTGTAAACTTACTGTGTCTACAACAGTTACTGCAACCTAATCTGCCCAAATGAAACACTTTCACTTCTCTGAATCAGATCTTGCTGCTGCCACAAGGCACAACGCTGGCGTTTCATAAATGGTATTTTCCAAAATGTCAGCATTACAGACATCACCATAACAGCCTGGGAGGGTGCTGAGGCCCTGGCACAGGGTGGCCAGAGCAGCTGTGGCTGCCCCTGGATCCCTGGAAGTGTCCAAGGCCAGGTTGGACAGGGCTGGGAGCACCCTGGGATGGTGCAAGGTGTCCCTGCCCAGGGTAGGGGGTGGAATGGGATGATCTTTTAGGTCCCTCCAAATCCAAATCACTGCAGGATTTTGTGATTTTTATATTATAGGTTTTTTATTTCAAATGGTCTTGTAACTGATCATCATCTGTCTGTATTTTAAATTCATTGGAGTTGTAAGGACCCCAGCCAGCCAAGCCACCCTCCCCAGCAGGCATTTACAGGCTGACAAAGAAGCATTTTTGATCTTATTTTGGCTTTGGAGCCAGAGCTGCCCACAGGAGGTGGATTCTTCACTACTTTGCACCCATCTTGCATCTTCTCTTTTCATTTTATCAACATCCATGCTGAAGTGTGGACACCCAGCACCTTCACTGGGGGTACTGAGGCTTTTCACACACACAGACTCTGCTGTGTACAATTAGCAGTGTCTTGCTGCAAGCAGCCGTGTCCTGGTTACATCATGTACAAACACAGCAGTCTCAACCAGCAACCAATAAATATTCATAGGTTCCAAAAGAGCCAGCTTCCCACAGCCAAAAATAATTATGAATGAAACAGGCAAAGGGGAAAATTTAAAGAGGAAAATCTGAAAAAATAATTGGAAGTTGTTAGATAACATTTTACTGTGGTTCAATGTGTCACAAGTCCCCCTTTGGAAAGGCCTTACATCACAGTTAGGGGAAGAAATGCAAACTGCAGCATTTCATCATATATCTATGCATAGCAAAGTGCCTGCTGGAATTTGATAGCAGTAAGATAGTAATCCTATTTATGGAAATTGAGTAATTTATATTAAATCAAGCAAGGAAGGATTTTACACATTATGGCAAATTAAGTGATTCTTTCATCAACAACTAGACAGGGACAGTTTGTACCGAATGCACAGGGCTGTCATTGACCAATAATGAAACTTGCCTGGCATTTCCCCTGCTCTTTTCATTTATATCTTCACCAAATTTTCATCCCACAACATTACATCAGGACCATGACATTCAGGCTGGGATCACCCCCTGTGCCAGGGCACGCATAAGAATCAAGCAAACAAATCCTGCTTGTTTAGACATCCTGAAGGGAAGTTTGTTCAGGTTTCAGAGCTCAGATCTCTGCTGATTTCATCTACCTGGGACACATTCCCAGTGTGTGCCAGGGTGACACGCAGCACACGAGACCAAGCCCTTTCTCTTCATCCCCATGGCAGAGCTGCCCGTGCTGGGACATGCCAAGAGAGTGAGGAGCAGAAACCCCAGCTGAGCAGTGAGGGACAGCCCAGGTATCCCAAACCCAGGTATCCCAGGGTTAGTTCCTGCCTGCCTGCCCTCCTGCCTGTCCCCTCCAGGCAGGGAAGGACTTGTTGGGGTACCTTTTGTGCTTTGCTGCCCCGAGATGTGTGGAGTTGTTATTTTCTCAGTCCGTGTTCGTAGAATAAAGCACAGAGCTCGAGTGCTCCAGTCCCAAGGTTGTTTATTTGCTGTTATCTAAAACATTTCTTGTCTGCCTGACAGAGGTTCACCCTGCACGCAGCCATGGGCATCTCTCTGCCTCTCTGGGCTGTGCTATCTTTTATACCCAAAATTACATCTCTAATGTTTACAATTATTCCCCAATAACTATCATCTATGTTAGACAGTTAACTTCTACTCTGACCAGTCCTAAAATGCCAACTCTGCAACAGAAATGGAGGGCAAGAAGAAGAGGAAAGAGGTTCAGACACACCCATTTTCCTCCATCTTGTCCCCTAAAGCCTCTTTATCTAAAAACCTAAAATCTACATTTACTCTCTCTATACTAACACTACTTAAACCTTAGTAACTTTCTGATTCTCAAACAAAGGTGGTAACTTGTTCCACAGTTCATAATCACATCCACAGGTATTCTGGATTTCTGAGCCTCCTGGCTGGGGTTTAAACTGCTCAGGGTAATAGAAGGGTTACACTGGTTTCCCACAGGACTGACAATGAAGAAAACTCTGCTGCAGCTCATCCTTGCTGCAAGTGCCTGTCTTCAGTCAGATGGAGAGTGTTCAGCAGGTTTCTCATCCCCAGGGATTTTGGGTGGCATTATGGCCCCAGTCTGCCTTCTACACTGAGTCACAAAGTCACAGAATACTCTAAGTTGGAAGGGACCCACAAAGATCATCAGGTCCCACTCCCAGCCCTGTACAGCACCATCCCCAAAGTCCCACCTTGGTCCCAAGCTGTCCAAATGCTTTTTGAGCTGCCAGGCTTGGGGCCATGAGCAGTTCACTCCCCTGACACATCCCTTGGGTCCTGTCCCTGGTCACAGAGAGAGCAGTGCCTGCCACTCATCTTCCTCTGGGGGGCTGAACAGAACAAGTGCCCTCAGCTGCTCCTCACACAGTTTCCTCTGAAGGCCCTTCACCATCTTCACTGCCCTCCTTTGGATGCTCCCTAACTGTTTAATATCTACAGTCTTATGTTCCCTATTACATGCTGGATAAACCAGATGAGTAACAGGCTGGAGCAACCGAAGACAAAATTTATAAAATTCTGTTCAACATGAACCAAAACTGATGTTCTGGGGCTTTTGTCAACCCCAAAAAATTCTCCTAACCTGAGAGAGAAAAAATAGTTTAATCTTCAGGTCACTTCTTAGCATTTACTCTTTTACTTTGGGTAAAACCCTGAAAGAAAATGGTATTTCAAATTATATTTGCTTTATTGCCAAGATGCCTTAGGTGCTTGAACCTTATGAAAAAAATCAGAGGTTCCTCAGCAAAAATGTACCAATTTCAACCCAGATTTTCAAATCTCCTTTTCAAGATTCTATGAAATGATCTAATGTTCAGAATCATCCCAGGAACTCTTGACACCCCTTGTCCTTGATCTATAACTCTTATCTTCTTCAACAGAGAAAGCCCAGGTTCCTCTGGCTCCTCACATTTCTCCTCTCCTGCTCTTGCCCATGATTCTCTGATTGTTTCTTCTCTCTCATTAGGTTTAGTCCCATTAGCCCAGGGTCCCATGGAGGAGAGCTGGTGTTTCCAGCTCCACACCTTTCATGATTTCTCCTCTTTTTGTTCCTCTATTTTAGCATCACCCCAGGCTCCTCATGAAAGTGAAGTTTCACAGAAGTCAGAGATCAGCTGGACTCATTGCTGAGCTCGTGCATGGAGCTGAGATTCAGCCAAGGAAAAGGGATAAAGGGAAAGGGCAAGACAGCTGCAAAAGTGGGTGGATGAAGCACAAGTGTCCCGTGGCCAACAAGGACAGATGTGCCTGCTTTCACTGCTGTGCAGCCCTGCAAATCCTGGTGCTGGGCCCACTTGAGCCCTGAGTACACGAGCCCTGTGCACACACCCACACTGGTGGAGGCCCGTGAGGAATAAACGAGAGCAGGGTGTCAGGTGAGGGTCCTGAGGACAGCAGAGCAATCAGCCAAGGCACCCATGACACCAGGGTGTGTGACCATGACACAACCAGGCTGGTCCCACAGGACATTTCTGCACAGGCTCCTCTCTGCTCTGCACACCAAATGTGGGGTCAGGGGGATGCTGTGCTCAGGGCACAGATGAGGATACAGGGACTGCTCCAGATCACCCCCTGTGTGCTGTGGCTAAAGTTATTTTCACTGCCAGTGCCTCATGTGTCCAGCAATGAGAGCAGGACTCAGGAGTGCCCTGTTAGTTTGTTTTTACTGAGAGCTGCTCAGGAAGGTGCTGTCAGTGCAATCAGTTCTCCTACTCAGGGGGTGCCCAGAGATTCTCCAGAGCCAGCTGAGCTGCCTTCCAAGAGGCAATGGGAGAGGGGCTCTGGGGAGAGGGGCTCCAGGAGAGGGGGTCTCAGGAGAGGGGCTCTCAGGTCCTTGCACAGGCTGTGCTCCCCTCTGCTCCCCAGCCTCTGTCTCCAGACACAGGAGAGGCTGCACGCTCCCAGCCCAGGCACTCACCAGAATTCCCTCCAAAGAAAACCTGCTCAGATAGAGGTGTTCAGAGCTGGGCCTCACACAGGCAGGGAGCAGCCCAGAGTTTAGTATGTCTCCTCTTTGTTTCTTTCCTTTTTTTCCTTCTTCTTTTCTTTCTCTCTTTTTGGCAGCAGGAAGATTGTTTAAAGTTGCTAATAAATTCCAGTTAATGAAGCCTGAAAAGCCAGAGCTGGGAGCCAAGAGAAACAAGAGCAATCAGTACAGAAGGAATAGAAAGAGATCTTGAAAGCCAGCCTGGGAATAATAACATGTTGAAATGTGTTCGCCGGCAAGGGCTTTGTTACCGCGCTTTGAATCCAAGCACGAGCGCTCGGTGCCAAGAGGAGAAATTGCAGCCAAGGGCAGGTGTTCATTGCCATTCACCTCCTGCTTTGGGGCACAGCGGCAAGATCAGACCCCTTCCCAGCCACTGGCTCTTTCACCTGCCTCTTCTGGCCCCCAGGGCAGAGGGACTCACCTTCACGGGAGTGCCGTGCACGCTCAGCACCCGCTGTGCCTCCTCTGCCACTGCAGAGAACCCCCAGGATAAAAAAGCATCAAACCAGAGGTTTCCACCATGAATCCCCAAAGCCTGATCCAGCACCGTGCCTGGAATTGGGGTGAAGAGCTGCAGGGAAAACCAAATTATGGGGATCTCACGGCTCTCCTGCATCCAGGACACCAGCACAGGGCTGGTCCCTGCTCTGGGACTTCCAAGGAATTCCCAGCCCCTTGCTCACAGTCCTATGCAGCTCAGACTCAGATCAAACATCCTAAGAAAGTGTCTTTTTGGGTTTTTAGGCCATCCTATAGATTTGGAAAAGAGTTTTCATGATGTGGAAATTATTCCAGTGGAACCACCCAAAAAATACTCGGCACATTCCTGGCACCCCATCTACAAAAACAGGGGCATTCCTTTCCCACATCTCCTTCCAGCTTCCCCCTGCCAGGCTGGGGGACCAAGAAACAGCACAAAAGCACAATGAAATAAAGTGCAGGCATGTGTGCTGGGAATGGGAACACAGAGCTCTTCTCCTCCCTTACACCTGTGAGGGAACCCCCTCCTCACTCCTCTTCCCATGTGGGTCCAGGCACCGACGGAGCCATCACAGCTTAGGGGTCACCAGCGCTGTTCTTGGGTGCCTTTGCCTGCTGTTAGAGCACCCCCACCCCCTCACCAGCTCCCAGGCATCTGGAACATCCACTCTGGGGTGTCCAGCACAGGCTCTCACTCCAAGGCAGTGTCACTCTTGCAGGAGGCAGCACTGCAGTGATGCTGGCAGTGGGGCAGGACTCCTTGGGAGTGACAGCTCTGCCATGGACGGGGGGCTGGCATTTCTGGCAATGCTCACGTGTGCTGGCACTGTGGTGAGAAGCTGTTTCTGGAGCAGTGCAGTAATGTCTGAAGTAGGGGAGCCCTGAGACAGCAGCTTTGGTGGGTTTCCATGACACATCAGGCTGGAGAGGTCTCTTATGGAGATGTAAATGCTTGTGGGGCCATAACCTTGCTTTGGTGTGCTGAGTTTTGGAGGCAGAATCACTGCTCCCTTGGTAGTCACCTTGCCTGGCACAGCCCTCTGTTTCCAGGTGGCCACAGCTAAAGAGCTGCAGCTCTGAGTTCTTGGCCTCTGTTGTTCCCCAGGATTCTGCACAGCTCCTGTGCAGAGAAAGCACCAGGGTACAACTCACTGGCAGCAAGGAAATCAGCTCTGGTTCATCCAGGATTTTCTGTCCCCCTGGCTGGCACCAGTCATTGGCAGAGGATGGTGCTGCTCATCAATTCAGTGGGTGAGCAAAAGCACAGAGAGAGTTAAAGGATAATTCCTCTGATGAAGCCTTCCAGAGGTCATCCCTGTGCATGTGTGAGCTCTGTCCTTAGCACTGGCTAAGGTGCAGGTGAGGACAGGAGGGCTTCTAAGGGGTTGTCTATCATGAACATTGACCAATGAGGCCAAGATATTGCAGCTGCCCAAATCAAATTAAAAATATTTTGAAAATTTAGAGATTTCCATTCTACTTCTACTCCGTTTAGATCAGGGAGAGTGTTCAGCAACTGAAAAACCCTTGCTAGTTGGGATAGCTGGCCCCAGTTTTCCTGGAAACTGTTTTTCATATGACTAACTCTATTCTGGGGTACCCCAAGTGGAGAACCAAAAATGGAGTCAAAAGTGAAAACTGCTTGTAAGGTTTGAAAGGAACAAATTGAAAACCTTTGCAGTTTATAATGTAAAGAGATGGAGTGAAGGTGTTCAGCGTCCTGTTCATTAAGGAGCTGTCTCTTACTAATATTACTTGGCAAATGAATCCTGGCTTACATGTGAACATTCATGTGGGTTGAAAACTGGCTTGAGGACCATAAACAAAAGAACAAATGCGATCAATCTATCGAGTTGGAACAGGCATTCGAGGGGTACAGCGAGCAGAGCTGGAAACAGGCACAGTCTTCTCCTCAGGGATGGAGTGAGACACCAAAGACCACATTAGAGGCATCTTCAGGAGATACCAGACTAGGACCAGCTGCAGATTCCTGCGTGAGAAGGAAGAGTCCAGGCCTGGCCCTTTTCTCAAAGGCACCATGTTTTCACTTGTTGACTTAATTGGCTTCATTCCTGCTTTGCACCAGCACAAGAACAAACTCAGGCATGACAGGGGGCCTGTGGTCCCCTGTGTGCCCAGGGGAAGGCCCAGGCTTGGCATGATGACACTGTTCAGGCAAGAGCATGGAGTGTCTGGGCACACTGCCTCGAGAGGCGAGCGCTTGAGAAACCAGCCCAGAGGAGATCAAAGGGGCGGCCGCCACGCTGAATGGGAGTGTGGCAAGGGGAGGATTTCACTGGGATATGGACACACATGTTTGTCCTGTCCTGCCAATGGGCAACGTTCCTGCCTCCTAATGTGAGTGATAAGAGCATCACTGAGCTGCCTGAGCACCTGACATGAGCGATCTTGCCCAGCACAGCCTTCGGGCGTGCCATGGAAGTTGTAGCATGACCAAGGAGCCCAAGATACAGGAGGGCTGAGCCTGTGGTAACTGAACAGCAGCAACCATAAGGTGATAAACCATGAGTTTGTTCCAACTTGGAGTGTATTGGGAATGCTGATCAAAGCCTGGAGGAATGTTCCCAGAAATCATGGGAGTGGTGGAAGGGGGGGGGTGGGGGGGTTGCAGAATCTAAAATCCACCACGAGCTTTCTGAAGCAAGCCAGCCATATCCAGCTGTCACCTTCCCCTTCTTACCTGCTCCTTCTCTCCTTCTTTCAGTCACTTTAAATCCAAAGCTTTCTCTTTCTCCCAACCCTATGTCAGGTGTAAACTTCAGGACAGCAGGACATAGCACTGAATCAAGTCTATCCTAAAAAGAGCCTTGAGCAGGCCTGAAGCTGAGCTCATGTGCTGTGGACCAGAACAGTTCCCTGTGCTTAGGGCAAAGGCAGTGCCTCCCTGTCCTTCTTGGTGGGGTTATTTGCTCAAGTCTCCTCCACAGAAGGAGTGAATTAAGAGCTGTCTCAGGGGATGTCACACTGGCAGCATCACTTCAAATATTATTGTTCCATTTTAAATGGAAAGGAAGGAACCATTTCACTGCATTTCCTGTGGGATCTGAATTCTGCAGATACATTCAATGGGTGCCTGTCTGCCAAGCAGGGGAATTTCTGGAGAGTTTGAATGAGAGGGACAGAGAGAACCAAGCACTTGGAAGACTACCAAGTGACCATGGACAGAGGAAGGGTCACACACAGGAAGACTGTTATGTCTTGGCACATGAAGTGGCACAGGAGTTAACAGCATGAAAGCAAAAGATGGTCAGGAAGATGCTCCAAGAACTGGAGCCCCTCTGCTCTGGAGCCAGGCTGGGAGAGCTGGGGTTGTTCACCTGGAGAGGAGAAGGCTCCAGGGAAACCTTAGAGCCCCTTCCAGGGGCTAAAGGGGCTCCAGGAGAGATGAGTGGAACTTTGGACAGGAGGGGCCTGGAGGGACAGGACACAGGGAATGGCTTCCACTGCCAGAGGGCAGGGATGGGTGGGATACTGGGAAGGAATTCTTCTCTGTGAGGGTGGGGAGGCCCTGGCACAGGGTGCCCAGAGAAGCAGTGGCTGCCCCATCCCTGGAAGTGTCCAAGGCCAGGTTGGACAGGGCTTGGAGCAACCTGGGACAGTGGAAGGTGTCCCTGCCCATGGCAGGGGGTAGAATGAGATGAGCTTTAAGGTCCCTTCCAACTTAAACTGTTCTGTGGCTCTATGACATGTTTCCAGTGGTCACCCATTCCTGATCTGTCCTCAGACAGGTGGGACAGCCGTGCTCCTCTGCCGGAAACACCTGGCTACCACTGCCAGCATCAGGCAGCACCTGTCCTGGGAGGTCCAGCAAACCTCCAAACCCCACAGCTCCACACCCTGTGTGCATGTCCCAGCCATGCACCCCTCTAGGAAAGTCAAAACTCAGCCTGTGTGCACAAACACAGACATGTCCCACCTCCCAGTCCCTGCACAAAGCGAGCAGACACTACCTGGGACCCCAATGGCACTGCCAGTTGCCTTGGGAGGTGAGTTCAGAGAAGTGCTTGTGGTTGGTGCCTCCCTCTGTGCCTGTTCCTGGCTTGGCATGGACCTCTAACCTTGGGGAGAGGAGCTGGGCTGCCTTGGTGGCAGGGATGAGGTGAAGGTGTGGGGAGAAGAGCCAGAGGTGAGCCAGGGACAGGCACAGCCTCGGTGCAGCATGGCCAGGGACAGAAACATTTACAGTGACAGTGAAGCCTTATGTGGGGCTGGGGATGCTTTGGACCTCTAAATTCACCTGGCAGGACCCAGTGAGACCAGGGCATCTACCACAGAGTTATTTTCCCCTTTGTGTTCTGTGTTACCCTGTGGCTCTGCTCGTGTCCCCCCTGCAGCTGGGGCTCCTCACCTCCCTTCTGGGGCCAGCACCCCCAGCCTGGGCTCCAGTGAAGCTTCCAGCTCCTCTCCTGCTAATCCTGGAGGTCCCAGATGCATTCAGGGACCTGGCAAACACTCAGACACACCCAGGAAAGCGAGCAGAGAGGCACGGAGCTGCCAGGAAAGGAGCCCATAGGCACTTTTAGCCCGGAGTAGGTGCAGGGGAGGCTGGGGCAGCCCGGAGCTCCGGGGAGGTGAGGACAGACAGACAGACACGGGTAGGACGGATGCAGGGAGCAGGCTGAGGATGCCGTGCAGGAACACCTCCCCTCCAGGCAGGCACTCCAGCCTCCCGGACAACACTCCCTCCCTCCCTCCCATGTGGAAATCAGCAATCAAAAGGAGCAATTACCCCAAATCACAGCCCCCAAGTGACAAATAGCCCGGGCTGCCAGGCAGATCATGTGCTGCAAGAGGCAGGTTACAACCTGCTCACACACATTAAAGAGACGACCCTGTGCTGTTTATGCTGTCAGAGGCCTAATTATGGGAGCAATTTTCTCCAGATTCCCGAGGGGAGAGACGAGAGGAGAGCTCTGGGGCAGGCACACACCTGCCACAGGTGAGCCTGGCTGTCCCCACACCTCGGTCCCCTCGGTGACCTCTGCACAGCCCTGCTTCCCATCCCCTCAGCTTCCAGCCAGGATTGCACTGCTCACCTCCACCCCTGCCTGCTCCCCGGACAAAATGCCTAAAAAGAAATAAACCTTGTCAAAGTTTAATGATGACCTTTGCCAGCGTCTGTGCCCAACCTCTTGGGCCTGGTTTGGACTTTGGAGAGTGAAGATGAGTCTGGTCACAAATTCTGTTCACTGTTTTGGATATGCAGTATTCCACTCCAAGTCAAGTAGACAAGTTTCTTGCCCAAATTTAGTAGCAGTTTAGGGTTTTAATCAGGTTATTGAACCTGTGTTTATAATTTCTGGCTGATGGGTGCTGGGACTTCATCCGTGTTTGTCCTCATGGGCGAAACAGGAGGAATAAGAGAAAATTCACCTCTTCTCTAGGTCAGGCCTGGATTCAGGAGTCCTGGACTTCACACCTGGCTCCACCACATGCCCTCACCATAGTCCTGATGATTACAGTGATGCAGTTTCTAATGTCAGTGAAAAACACAAACACCTTTTAATTCCCCAGCCTGCTCTGGGCCTTGTTAAAATTTGAGTTCTAAGATCAGGTGATGCTGTACAATGGCAAATCCCACAGGTTTTCTTCAATAAATTCTTTCAGTAAGTTCTGAATGTTCTCCCCTGCTCTTTGCTCTATGTCCCAGATATGTCCCATTTTCCATCGTGATGCTGCTCTTTGCTTCATCTTCCTCTCCCATCCTTTGGCCCTCATTCATCAGCCAGGATTTAGGGACAGTCCCCCCAGGGCCATACATGAGCAGAAGTGGCTCTGCCCTGCTCCACTCTCTCTGCCAAGGCCTGGCATAGAGCAGGGTCTGTAGGCTGGTCATTACCTATGCTGTCATTTCTGTGCTCTGGGCACCTCTGTGTCTCTCCAGGAGATGGCTCTGGATGCTGAAAATGCTGGATTCAGGTCTGGCAGGAGTTGTGATTTTCTTTGCCTGCTCCTCAGGCTGGGTGAGGGGATGATGTGCAGAGGCTGCCCAAGCTCAGGGCTGTGGCTCAGCTTGCAGGTGCTGCAGCCTCCTCCCAGGGGACAGTGGCAGGATGGACGAGTTGTTAAGCCTCTGCAGACAGGGACTGTCATCACGAGGATGTTGACACATGACTGGCTCTTCTTTCCACTGCAGACGCCTCTCTGGAAACCACATCTCCAGGATCCCAGGGGAAGCTTTCTCTGGCCTCTACAGCCTGAAGATTCTGTAAGTAACTTGCTCCTCTCTGCAGAGCAATCCCTGTCCCTGCCTCTCCCCAGCCCCTGGCCATGAGCAGGGACTTGCAGCTGTCCTGGGGGGATGCAAAGCTACAAGGAGGTGTGGGGTCAGTGTTAAACCCACACTGGCAAACCTGCCCTGTGGTGGCTGGGAGCTGTGTCCCACCCCACACACTGTGAGAGGTCCCCAGGGCACAGTGTGACAATGTGCTCTGAGAGAATCTGCAGAGCTTCACATTTTGCAAAAAACTCACCAAACCTCCCTGAAGTTGTGTCCCCCAGATGTGGAGTCCAGACCCCAAACTGGCCCCATCTGCTCTGCTGCCATGTCAGGGCTGGGTTGGAACAACTCGAAGGTGCTGTGTTCTGGCAGGGACTGGGGAAAGTGCCTGTGCTCTGTCCAGCTCAGTGGTCCTCACCACAAACCTCTTCATGCTTTGTGCAACCCCTGCAAGGCTCTGGAGGGACCTGGGGAAGGTGGGATCCTTGGACAGTCTGGCCTCAGGGATCCCAGCCTGCCCCCAGGGGCGATGGAGGCAGCTGGACCAGGAGCCCTGCAGCCATCAGGCCATGCCTGATCTGCTAACCCTGCTTAACAAAGGTCACTGCAGGCAGGCACCCACCCCTGCTGCCCAGTGGAGAAGGTCTAAGGGATAAAGCTCCTCTGGGAGCTTTGGAAGCCACACTCAGCTGAGCTGGCTCTTCTGTGTCACCTACACTCACCCCTTCCTATGGGCCATGGTCTCACTGCTCATGGAGTCACTCTGCTTTTGTGACATGTCACAGTCCTCAGGGTCTGTGCAGGATGTTGAGGTGGGAGTCCCTTTCTCCCTAAGGAACCATCTTAAAAATCTTCTGCAATAAACATTTCAACCCCAAGGGGATGTTTTGAACTCAGCCACAACGTGAAATTGTTGTAGCTGGTCCAGTTTATTCAGAGAGAGCAGGTACGAACCTGCTCCCAGGATTAGAGAGTATAAGGCTGTTTACTACGTCTTCTGAAGATGTAAAGTATGAATCCTGCCCTAAATCTCAGGGCTTAGAGATTTATCCATCCCCTGCATTAGGCAACAAATCAAAGGAACTGAGGAAAAACCGCAGCTCTCCCACCCGATTTCAACAAGAGGAGCCTTCTGCTCTGGGGACTGGGGAGCTTTTAAAGGTGCTTTTGATCAATTCTATTTGTGGCAGGCCCAGGTAAGGATGAATGCAGCGTTACCAGAGCAATGCCTCCCTTCCAGAGCCCACAGCTCAGCAGGAAGGGGAGGGTGTGCTCTGCCCTCCTGCCCCAGGACATGCTCACAGTGACCCCAGAGCAAGGAGAGGCTTGAGGGGTCAGGCCACTTCCATCTGGAAATGGTTGCATTGGGAAGCTCCAGGCTGTCTGGTGAGGGCCAGAGTTGGTTCCTCATGCTGCAGGATGAGCTGCTTTGCTCTCAGCCAGGCTGTGCCCAGTGGCACAGGGTGCCATGTGGGCTGTGATGTCCCCCTGGCTGCAGCCCTGCCTGAAACTAAACCCTGTGCCTGCTTAGGGACGTGGTTTATGGTGGAGCTGGCAGTGTTAGGTTAATGATGGGACTCAGAGGGCTTGTCCAATCTTAATGATCCTCTTGTTCTCTGGCACTTGCCCTGACCCCAGACCTTTGCCATGAGGGTGTGTGGACCACTAGCCCAGCCACAAGGTCAGGGATGCTCACAGTGACTGCTCCATCCAGGCCCTGCCATGAACCTCTTATTTAACAAAGCTCCTGCTTCCTAAAAAGCAGGGGCACTGCCAGACCCCACTGGTCACTGGGAGCATTTCACTTTGCAAAGACCCTGATGGTTTTCCTGGCCTGTCTGCAGTGGTGTGTTGTGCTGCCATGTGCTCTCACATAGGGGATGCTCTGATTCCTTTCTGCAGTGTTTCTGTGGGCTCCACTGGAGTGAGGCCTTTGGGGGAACGCAGTGGCAGATCCCTGCACCCTCCAGGAAAAGCAGTCATTGACCCTCACCTATCCCTCTGTGACTGTAAGAGTGAGGGCAGCAGTGAGGGACACAGTGAGGATAGACTGGTCCCTGGGAATTGCTGGAACAGGTCTAGAAATGCTGCCAGGACAGATCTTAGGAGCACTGAGCTTAATCACATTGGAAGGGCTCTTGGCAAGTGTGGGGACTCTCACTCATTTCTCTACCAAGAAAAGACTGAGGAAAACCACAAGGTACTGAAGAAGGCAGGTGAAAGCCACCATGTGTTTCCTTCAGGTTGTGATGAATCCCCTCAGATCACTGCAGCAGTGACCTGCTTGGGGCTGGTGGCTCTGCAACATCTCAGCAGGATCTGCTCCATCTCTCCAGGAATCAGAGGGAGCAAGTGTGTTGCCTCAGAGTGTGTTTGTGACCAGGAGGGGTGAGCAGAGCCTGGAGAGATACATGGGGCTGGATCACCCTGCTCCTTGCGCCCTGGGAGTGACCAAAAACCCTCACCCTCTTCCCAAGCCACAGCTTAGTTCCCTCTTCCCTTTGCTGCACCTCTCTGTACCCTATCCAAGCCTGCTGAGGGCCAAAACCCACTGCTGAGCTGGCTGCACCAAGACCTCCCTGTATCCTGCAACTCTGAGGCTGAGAATATCAATTTCAGCCTAAAAGACTGGGAGGAATTTGGGGCTGCTGGGGAAGTGCAGTGATTTCTAGGATGCTGTTGTTATGGACACTGTGGGTACTACAGAGATCAGGGTGCAACCAGCTGTGCATTGGGGTGAACTGGTGTGCCTGGTGCAGGACACAGTGCCAGGGAACTGGGGAGCACAGACTGGCCCCAGTTATGTCCCCGTCCTGTGGGCTGCTGTGCAACTGCCCTGGGAGAGGACACATGTCATGGGACATGAGGTACTCACTGCACTGCTCCCCATCCACAGCAAATCCTCGCTCCTTTAGGGCCAGTGTCACCATTCCTGCAGTCATGTACTTTTCTTTGCACTTTAATCTCCACCAAAAACACAAAGATATTCCCAGCTGGAGAGGGGAATCTGAAGACCCCATGAGACAGGAAACAGAGAGATGCTGGGATGTCAGGTATTAAGGCAGGAGAATGGAGGAAAGCCCTGTTTCCTCACTTTAGCCAGAGGAAGGCATTGAGTTTATACTTCACCATCCTGGCTCTGCTGAAAATCAAGACAGAAGAGGACTCAGAGAGGGCAAATCACCCTTCAGGCTTTACCCTGAACTTCCCTGGGGGTGTTGGCCAGTGAAGGGCTGGGACCCACCTGCACTGAGACATCAGCTGTGATGCTTCTGCTCCTCCTAGTGCTGGGCAAGCTTTGGCCAGGTGACACTGTCCCACCTGGGACCTGCCCTGCTGGACACAGGGCAACCAGAGCAGCCAGACAACAACAGGCAGAGGGATGAGGAAATGCCAGATCCTCACCTCTGGAGAACCTAGAATAGAAATTGCAGGGGTGGTGGAAGAGTGGGATTGATGTGGCTCCCCTGCCCATGTCCTCCTCCTGCAGCTGCTGTGCACAGCTGGGCCCTGGGCAGCACAAGGGGCACTCCCAGCCCCTGGCACTCTGACAATCACAGGTGCCTGCCCTCAGCTCCTCTGTTGCTCTCATTTCCCTCTTGCTCTGCCTGGGGGACCTTCTCCCCTCCTGCTGGCCGTGGGTCAGGAGCAGGGAGCACCAGAGCCTGTTCCCATGGGGGACACAGTGCCAGGCTGCAGGGACCCCTCTGGGATGAGTCACCCACCAGTGCTGGATCCCAGGAACCTGGGGGTTTTGAGCTTTCTGTGCTCTCTGGCACTGACCCCCTGGAGAACACTGCTTTTGACCTGAGGCCTTGGAGAAAGCTTCCAAATTTAAGTGATGGAGTTAGAGCCATGGGTGTGTAGTTAAAATAGAAGTGTGTGCTTTCACATGGTAAAGGGTTTTTAAATTGGGGTTTTTTGAATATAGTAATAGTTATGAGACAAGATGGAAGATTTTGGGTGTTGTTTCTTCCTCTCTTCTTCTTTCTTCTTCATGATTTCAGGCAGTAGTTTCTGGTTGGACAGTTAGTGCTGCACTGCAGGTCACAGGAGCACAGGACGTGTGGCTGGTGTGAGTGTGCCCTGGCAGTCCATAACCATGGACTGTGCTTCTCCTTCCATGCTGTGCAAGGGATCCAGTGATGGATCCTGGGGGTGTTCTCTGAGATGGGAAACCTCATCCAGGTGAGCAAATGTCCCACGAGGACCAGCACAACGTCTGGGGCCCTGGTCCTGCACATGGATTTGTTTCTGCAGCCAAGGTGTGCTGGGGAGATAAAACCCTGGGTCCAGCCCAGTGAGAATGACTGGGGGGCCTGGTGATGAACAATGAGTCAACAGAGGTCACTTAACCTGGAGGAGAGGGGAATGAGGATGGGCACAAACCTTCCAGGACAGGCTGCTACTGCAATAAAGAAATAAATATTCCCCATATATGAAGGCAAGGAATAGCAGGTTTTGGAGCAGATGGCAACAGGGATATGGAGGGCACTGTGTTTATAGCTATGGATGCTGTGTCACAGGTTGGCTGAGGTTTGACAGGTGACAGGCTCTAATTGGGAATGGCTGCCCCAAACATGACCAGCTGAAATCTGGGGGTATCCAGGAGCTGACTCACAGCAGGGTCAAAGATCTTTCCTCTGGTGACAGGGGTGTCCCCTGGGGAGACAGGCTGATATCTGAGGATGGAAACAATTTTCCTAGTTTAATTTTAGTGTACTAGAGCCCTAGGGCTAATTGCAATCATGTGCAGGTCCACAAGTAAACTCTTACATGCTTCTTGGGCTGTCAAGGGGCCTGGTGCTTTCCCAGTCTTTCCAAAGAATTAGTTTATGTTTAAAAAAAGGATGGGAAACACCCTGGGAATTCCTCCACAAACCAGCCTGTGCAGATGGTCCTCTCCCTGCCCTCAGAGTGAATCCCAGAGGTACTGGAACCTGGACCAGATTCTTGGCTCTGCCTCCTCTGGCTGCTTCTCTGCACAAAAACCACCTGGAAAGTGGCCATGAAGATAGGCCTGTGCAGAAAGCATGCAGGGGTACACCCAGGGAAGCAGGTGTGTGGAGACTTGGAAGAGAGCAGGGGAAGAGCCAGGCAGCCCCATTACAACAAAACAAGGTGCCACAGATATGCTGGGATATGCATGGAGCCTGGAGCCAGTGGGGCAAGGTGAGATGTGGCTCCTCAGCCCCCTCAGACAAGGTGGTGACAGGGGTGGGTGCTCAGCAGCTGTGGCTGGTGCTCAGAGGTTTTCTCCACTGCAGGTCCATCCCATAGCAGACTTTGGCAGTGCCCCTCTCCCAAGGGGCTGCTCTGCAGCACAGTGCACCCACATCTCCCCGTGGAGGCTGATGCTCCTCAGTGCAAGCTCCATTGCCAGGATCATTGGAAGCTGCTCCACAGGCTGTTCTGACCCCTCTGCAAGCTCCTTCTCTTGCAAGATTAACTCTTTGGTCCATGCTCTCCCAGCCTGTTGGCTTTCCAGGGTGGCAGAATATGCTGCTTAATGAGAGTACCTGGAAAACTGGAAACTTTTCAATCCTTCCAGACCTCCTCATGAGCTGCCTGGATGCCTCTCACCTCCAAGTGTCCTGGCTGGAGCTCCATCAGCTGGGAAGCTCCCATCCCAGCTGGCCATGGGGCTGACTTGTGCTGCTGCAGCTTCCCAGGCATCCCAGCCTTGCACAGGTATCCTGCACAGCCAGGATTGCCCCTGCTCTGACTCCTGGCTGAACATGCTGCAGCAATGGCACTGCTTACTAGCCAAGAAGGAATCCCACACCAAACTCCACAGGGAAAGACTCCAAGTGCAACCACAACGTCACCCCAAAATGCGGAGGGCAAAATGCCTGGGTGCATCCTCTTGGCTGCAGACCCTGCACCCACAGCAGGCCCACCCTGCCACTCCATTCCTCAGCAAGCCCCAACCAGCCTGTGGGAGTGTGCAGACCCCGTGCTGCCCAGCCTGCAGTACAGCCCAGGCTGTGAGCACTGCCCAGCTGTGCCCAGCTGTGCCCAGCACAGCCCAGCACTGCCCTGAACTGTCCAGCTCTGCCCAGCACAGCCCAGCACTGCCCAGCTCAGCCCAGCACTGCCCTGAACTGTCCAGCTCTGCCCAGCACTGCCCAGCACTGCCCAGCACTGCCCAGCTCAGCCCAGCACTGCCCTGAACTGTCCAGCTCTGCCCAGCACAGTCCAGCCCAGCACAGCCCTGCATTGCCCTGGCTGTGAGCACTGCCCAGCCCAGCTCTGCCCTGCACAGCCCATGGTTCATCCTCATCAACAGGTGGGCTGGACAGAGCCTGACAAGAGTGGCCTTGTCCAGCACATCCCACATCCCCTGGACGGGCCCTCCCCAATGGCCATCTCACCATCCCTCCTCTTCTCCTCCTGAGCAGTGACCACAGAACCTGCTGTGGCCCAGGACACACGCCTGGTGTGTGAACACACATCAACAAACATCACCAAAAAGTCACGTTGCCCCAGCATGGCAGCTTTGGAGGTGGTTTGGGACACCTCAGAAATCCCTAGACAGACTTCACCTCTTGGCCAGCCCTGAGCCTGTGCAGTACAGAAATGGCTTTGAGACAAAGGGAATGGAGTGGCACATCCAAGAGACGCTCCCATTGGGAGGGAAGAGGAACGTGCAGAGGTTGGAATGTCTTTAATCCCCATGTATGTGCTCCAGGGGTGTTGCCTCCAGCAATAACAGCCCTTTGACTGTGCTGGCTGAGTCACTTCAGCCTCCCAGGATGGGGACACTTTATCATGCACAGACCTGTACCTCTGAGGGCTATGTGTCTGCTGAGATTCCCTTGTGTAAGGATCCTGGTGTTATGGGACCTGATCCCAACATTTTTCTGGTCGTTCAGGCGTGGTCCCTGCCAAAAAACAATCCTCCTACTTCTGAAAATGAAACCCAACCTCTGAGGAGCTGTGATTTATTCTGGTTCCAGTCAGACTGCTGTGGGTAGCAGGTGGTGTGTCCACATCTGCCAGCATCTGCAAGCCCTGGTATCACCTGAACAGCGCCAAGCAAGGTGACAGTGCTCCATGCACACTTGGGTTTGAATCCTTGCTGCTCTGAACAGTCTTTGTTTGTCATATTCATCAGTGTCCTCAGCTTGTCCAGAAGTTGGCTCATCAACCAGCAAGGTCATAGAATCACAAAATGGTTTGGATTTGAAGCGAGCTTAAGGACCATCTCATTCCACACCTTCCACTGTCCCAGGTTGCTCCAAGCCCCAAACCCGGCCTTGGACACTTCCAGGGATGGGGCAGCCACAGCTTCTTTGGGCACTCTGAATAAATCCTAAGAAAATGAGACTCAGCCACTGAGAAGTCACATCAACTAGAGCAGGATTGCCCCATGGGCACAAGAATTTGCTCTCTGACTAAGGCTGAATGAAATGAAATGCTGGGCTTTTGTTTGAAGGCAGGAGCTGATGGAGAGGCAGGAATAGACAGATGCTGACAGACGAAGGCTGAGGCCAGTGTGATCTGGGATCTCAGGGTTGCTGTCATCTTGTGGACTGAGGCCCAGCTCCCCAGACCATCTGTGTCACCCTGCAGCAGGCCTGGGTTCCACGCAGATCCCTGCACCACCATCCCTGCTCACACCCCGGAAAGCAGCTTCCTGTCCTGGGGGAGCATGAATGCAGGGAGGGGACAGTCTGCCCCAGGCTTTCAGACCATGAAGTCAGGAGATGACAGACGACTGGTTTGCCGAGTTGTTCCATCTTTTCAATGCTGTTGACATAAATGGTGCAGTGACCTCTCAAAGCAGAGTGTATCCAAGGATATAAGGATATCTGCATCCTTGGAGATGGTCTGGAGCCCAGGCCTCCTGCTCTGGGTGCTCTCCTCAGGGAGCTGCAGCATTGTCTTCCCCCTTGTCTTGATTTGAAAGACAGGTATCTGCTAAGAAAGGCAGAAGCCTCTTTTAAAATGGAAAATTTAAACCCCCCTCCCTCCAAATTATTATAATTTTGAAATTAAGGAGCTCTCAGACAAAGATATGGGAATAGGAATAGCAGTTCTTTACTAGAAAAAATTAAAATAGAAATACAGCATTACAAAAAAAAACCCAAACCCAAAACATTGACAGAGGCAGAACACAACCTGACTCCCCATCAGTCAGTCAGGGTNCCCTGCATTGCAACCCAAGACGCCCCATCTTATACAACAGCAGCACCCCAAAGGGCAACATGCCACAGCTTAGACAGAGAGGGTCCCAGTAGCCCTGTCCCAGCTTTTCAGATGCCCTGCTGTGCTCTGAACCCTTTTGCCATCCTCCTGTTATAGCACTGCCCGGGCACCCTGGTATGGGGCAGCCCAGGAGCCAGGTGCCACAGAGGGGAGGTGTGATCCCACAGGTGTGCAGGGCTTTCCCTGGCATCATCCCCCAGGTTTTGGTACAATTATTTGAGCTCTTCCCAAAATCATGTTGTATGGTTTATGAAAAGGAAAAAAAAAGTAATATGCAAGGGTGGTTTAATGTGATGTGTAAGGATTGACTGCAGTGACTAGGGGCTGATGGGGGCTGTCCTTGATACCAGACTGTAAGAGAAGCCATCCTGGGACACCCAGGGATAAATGCAGTATTGTCTTCTGCTAAAACCTGTAAGAAAAGCTGGAGTTTTCCTAAGCTTGAGGCTGAATGAAGAATTTCTTGTTTAATACCAGCATGGCCTTGTCCCTAGAATATTATCAAACTCTGTTTGGAATTGGTTTTTGGCTTCTCTGTGTCATGCTCTGATGATGAGTTATTGGATTCATTATGTGCAATGTGAAGAAGCACTGGTTCTTGTCCCAGTCCCAGTGTCTGAAAACTTCTCTAGCTGCCCTGCTGCTGTGAAAAACAGCATTGTCCACCACTCCAGTGGTTTTCGAGGTCTCTGAAGCATCTTCCTTAAATATTGTTTGTCTGCACCAAAACGGCCTCATTTTGGAACTAGTCCATGCTGATGGTGGTCTGGAAAGTCTCTCAGTCTGTTTTACTGGTTAGAGAAGGGACTTGTAATAAATGCTAGGCAGCAGGATCCAGCAGAAGTGTGACAATGGGCTTTGCTTTAGTACTGACTTCAGATACTTCCAATGATCAACACTAAACACCAGGCTCAGATTTCAGAGAGCCACTGAGATTCAATGTTTGCCCCACCAAAACCCTGAAAGCATTTTCTGAAGCCCCACTCTGTATCTCTCCATGTTCAGCTCTGCATCTTCTTGATTTTTAACAGACATGAATTATTATTCCACTTCACTGGGCTGCAGGACCCAGGCTTTTATTTCCCCAGCACACCTTCCTTGGCTGCAGAAACAAATCCATGTGCAGGACCAGGGCCCCAGACGTTGTGCTGGTCCTCGTGGGACATTTGCTCACCTGGATGTCTGTATTCTTTGGGCTGCCCCTCACCACTAAGGCCATGCCCTGCTCCTTTGATACTGGCCATAATTTATGATAGGACCTTAAGCACCATTTCTTTTTTCATGCCATCTCCAATCACTCTTAGAAGGTTTTGTAAAGAGTAACCTCAGATATGTAAAACTTTCCTTTTTTTAGTCACTTCCCCTGGCCCAGCTACCTTGCTGGGATGTGTCTGTTATCCAGGACATGTGTCAGTGATGGCCCAGTTCTGGAAGGAACAAGTAGGTTCAGGACATGTCCAGAGTCATGTCCAGCCTTTGCAGAGATGCTGAAATGATGACACCAGTAAACTCAGATGTGTGGTGCTCCAGCAGGTCAGTGAGAGAGGATTGAGCCTGACCAGGTCTGAAACACCCCTTGGAGTGTGGTTCTCACTCTGTCTCCATCCCTAGAGCTGTTCAGACACCCACCCCTGGGTGCAGTGACACCTTTGTCTCCTCCTTTCCCATCACCTGTTTAGGTGTCTCCATGCCCACAGCCCTTCTCCATTTCTCCATGCCCTACACTCACTTCCACCTCTGAGGGCTCCTCCTGGTCCTGCCTGCTCAGCCCAACAGCCCCAGGCACCTGCTGTCTCTGGAGTCTCTGATTTGGTTTTTTTTCCACAGCAGTTCCAGTTCCAGTGGTGCCAGGGCTGCAATGTCCTGAGCAAAAGCTGTGAGTGGCTCCTCACCCACTGTGCCTGCCCTGCTCCTCAGTGGGACAGGAAAGCTGCCCAGGGGTGGTTTCCATCCCCTCTGGAGGGAACCACTGGCACACACGGGCAAAGCATGCCTGACTCAGGATCAGTGTGGGCCAGCCTGGCTCACAGCACTGGTGACAGTCTGGGGTGGCAGATGCATGTCTGCAGGGCAGAGCCCCCTTTGTGGTGACATCCTCCCAGTGCACCACAAACTCACCCCCTGGCCCTTCTGCTGTGGCTCACCTGCCCTGGCTGCCAACGTGCTGCTTTCCAACCACTCCAGCTTTCCAGCAAGAGAACAACTTCAGAAACAAGCAGCAGCATCCTCCATTTCGTGTCAGGCTGTTGTTGTTGGGTTTTTAACAAAGTTTTCTTTTTTCTAATTATAGGATGTTGCAGAACAATCAGCTGAGCAGCATCCCTGCAGAGGCACTGAGAGATCTTCCAAATCTCCAATCTCTGTAAGTCATTAAAAATCAATGCTGCGAGCTGCTCAGTCCCTTGGGGACCCCAGGCTTCCCAGCATTTGAGTCATTAGTTCCTTTGTCAAGGATGTTCTGTTCCTTCTTCCTTTTCTTTTCCAATTTATGCAAAGATGACTGTCACTTAGAGTGGAAGGGAGGGGAGGGCAGTTTTCAAGGAAGAAACACTGTCTTGGTAGAGGATGTTGAAATTACAGCTCCCCATGTGTGCATTGTGATGAAAAGGCCACCAGAGCCAATGCATATTTCAAGGAACATTGGAAAATATCCACCCAAAGAGTCTCTGTCCTCTGCACTGCAGAGCACAGTGGGGAAGGGACCTGCCAGCAAGCACAGAGGACACTGTGGCTGTCAAAGTGCAACTTGGGCTGTTTTACCCGAATGGAGGATAATTGTGTCAGGGTAGAACTGCTTTAAAGGCTTTTAGCAGTTCAGCCCCGGGAAGAAGCTGAGGCTGTGACTGTGTTTTTCCTTTAAAGGAGCTATATTCACAGCAGGCTTGTGCTCCTGTGTTCCCTAAAAATCACACAACTCTGGAATTTTGCTGTTCTGCTGAGCATGGGCACAGTTGAGAGCAGACCCTGGGAGTGCCAGTGAATTTAGGGAAGGCGTGTTTGTTGCAGGGAGCACAGCTGAAGTTTGTAAGAGTGTTCTGAGTTGGGCTGAACCACTGAAAATCTGACCTTAGCCCTTAATCCTTACCTTCAGTCCTAGTCTTACACAGTCCTTTTATCACAGAAATGTTAGCTGGGAGCAGTTTCTGGGAGTCTCCTGCTTGGAGCAGGACAATCCCAAATACTCAGGGGGCAGTTGCAGCTTTGTCTATCCAAGCACTGAGATTCCCCTCGTGCTGGTAGCCTGGGGCTGCTCTTCAAGAATCTTTTTCTCAAGTCCAACCTAAAACTCCTGGAAGGCAATTTGTGGCCATTACTCTTTGTTTGTTCACCTGGAACCACCCTGAAGGTCTTGGCTCCATCATCTCTGGTTGTGGATCTCTGGCAATTCTCCTCTCACCCCTTCTCTGCTAAGTGAAACCAACCCTGCTCCTTCCACCTCTACTCATGAGGCAAATGCCCTGGGACCCTGACTCACCCACTAGCCCTGCACTGGACCTGTCTCATTCTTCTTCATCCTCCTTACACTGGGCACCCCAAAACTGGGCACAGTTCTCCCTGTGTGGCCCTCCCAGTACCCAGCAGGAGTTTCTGTAAATATCAATTTAAATATTCATTTGCAATGGGAGTGCAGGATATGAATGTTCTTTCTGCCAGAAGAGATTTGAAACTTCTGTTGTTGAAACATCATTGGCACATGGTTGTGGTTATTATTAAATTGTACTGACATCACCACCAGTGCCAGAGTCAAGACCCCCTCTCCAGGGATTTTGAGATTAGGTGACTTCTCTTCCAAGGGTAGCCTGACATGGAAGGTCACTGCCCCAGGAACACCCCTGCCCCCCAGCCTGCCTCTCTGGGCAGCCCCCTCCAGTGCCTAACAACCCTCTCACTGAAGAAATTCTCCTTGATGCCCAATCTGAACCTCCTCTGGCACAGCCTGAGGCCATTTCCTCTTGTCCTGTCAGATTTACACAGATGACTGATTAACTCCTTTTTGGGAGGCCCATTTGAGAACTGGCAGAGTGTATAAAAAAAAAAAATAAAGAGATGTGTATTGGGAACAGCACAACTCCCTGTAGCAGATCTGTTGGCACCATAAAGCTCATCTCGTTCCAGCCCCCTGCCATGGGCACTTTGCTCCAGGTCCTGTCCAGCCTGGCCTTGAGCACCTCCAGGGACAGGGCAGCCTGTGCCAGTGAGATGGAGAGCTCCAGGAGAAGATTTCTGTAACAAAAAGCAAGGAGCAAAACATGAGTAACTTCTGTAGGTCTCACATCAGTGAACCCACCTCACCCATCCCATTCTGTCTGTGCTTGTTAGAGCTCAGGATGAAGCTGTAGGAGGTCAGTCACGTCCCCAGCTGTCACTTTTCCATGTGTGCCCCTGGGGCTGGGCTCCTCAACCAGCTGGGGGTAGTCTCTTCTGGAAGCAAAAGTTTCAGAAGAGTTCCATGCAATGGAGAACTCTTCCCTGTCACACATGGCTAAAGGAAGGGCAAAAATTGCTTCTCAGAAGGATCCTGAGCAGAGATCACCCCCAGGCTGCAGTGAAACCTGCCCTCAGCACACAGGGGACAGGAGGGAGCTGCTCTCCAGGATGGAGAACATCCACAGGATGCTTGTTCTGCCAGGGACAGGCACGAGCCAGCTCTGCCTCGCATTAGGACCACACCAAACTCCTTTTCTGTCTTGAGCCTGACTTCTTTAAAGTGTGGAGGGCACGTGCAGACAAAGATGATGATTTGCACTTTCATATAATCACAGAATCATCAGGGTTGGAAGAGATCAAGGTCACCTAACCCAGCACTACCCTATTGACCCCTGCACCACATCCAGACACCTCTTGAACACCTCCAGAGACAATGACTGCACCACCTCCCTGGGCAATTTATCCCAATGTCTGATCGCTCTTTCAATGAAAAAACAATTTCTAATATCTAATCTGATTCTCCTCTGGAGCAGCTTAGGGCCATTTCCTCTTGTCCTATCACCTGAGACACAGAAAATAGCCTGACCCCCACCCCACTGTAATCTCCTTTCAGAAGCTGTAAGAGCAGCTTTCTCCTCTTCCCACAGAAGCTGCACAGCAGAGACCCTTGGGCTGGGTGAAGTCCCAAGAGCCAGGTCTGGTGACACAGCCCAGCGTGGCTGCAGGGCACAGCCCTGCTCGGGGTGCATGGGGACATTTCTGAGCACACACAGGCACTGCTGTGCCTCACACTGGGGCAGGCATGACCTGGAGAGAATCCTGGCTCTCACCCTGTCCTTGCAGAGTCCTGCAGTTCTCCTTCTTGCTCATGTTCAGAGGGAGTGGCACAGCATGGACAGCACTGTGTCTGAAGGGGAATACAGTGCTGAGATGCTCTGCTTGGCTTCTGGTGCTGCCATGACCTCTCCAAATGTGGCTGCTCACCTCAGACCAAGAGACTCCATGCAGGTCTGCATTAGAGTGATTTTTCCCCTCTTTTTCAAGTATCTGAGTCATTTTCCACAAGTTTATGAGACTCCTGTGTATCCATTGCCAAAAAATTCACCAGCCTGGAACACCTATAGGTCACCCACAGCATGGTTTTCAAGAATCACCAGTCAGGCCATCTGAGTCCCAGTGTGTTTGTGCTGTTCAGAGACTCTTTTTTTCCATTCAGAAGGGGAAGTGGCTTTATGGTTCATCATGACAGTCCATGAGTTGCCAGATTTGTATGGCACTTGGTGAAATATTAACTCTCTGTTTGCATGTTGGCAACACATCCTAAGCAAGCAGAACAGCTGGGAAGGGGGTGAAAATGGGAGCCAACGGGAGTAGGGTGGAACCAGTACCAGACAGAAAAGGATTGTGTGTTGGTTATTTTCTTGCTCTTTCAGGTGTTTACATTTGGTGTCCATGTTTGTCGTTCTGGGATTCAGGCAGGATTTGGAGGGAAAGTGTGGATCCCTTAGGGACAAACTGACCCAGGAGAGGAACAGCAGACTTCTCAATGCACAAGTCTTCTCTAAGGATTATAACAGAAGCAGCAAAACTGAATGGAGACTGAGAACAATTGTTTTCAGCTATGTTCTATCAGAAAAACTTGACAATCAGTTCAAGAGGTGAGGTGGCCAGACAAACGGGACAGAAGGAGATGTTCTAGCCACTGTGGGACAGAGAGAGGCTGGCATTCTCTGCCTGCACAGCACAGAGTTAGATTTGAAACGCAGCAAAAAACTGTGTCAATGAACTCCAGATGTGGCAGCTGCCTTGGCTCCTGGGCATTTAGAGAGGATGAGATAGGACACATCACCCAAAGCTTTGGTGGCACTTGGGATTGAACTGCAGGGTCCCTTTGCAGCACTGCTGGGGTCCAGGCCTGGCTCCCTGGCAGGAGCCTGGGATACCCAGAGATGTGCTGAGGTCCCTGTGGGCAGAGCAGGCAGCAGGTGCTCCTCAGCTCTGCAGGATGCACGCACTGACACAGGGAGTCTGGGAGTCCCTGACAGCAGGAGATCAGCTTTACACACGTGCTCCAGGAGAGGGGAGGCCAGGCAGGAAGAAACTTCAATAAATGCTGTCACTCAGAGGGCAGAAGGAAAGCCATTCCTCCTTTTTATTGGGTGCTGATGCATGTTGAAGTAGGAGTGCCCTGTCCACAATGATCAGAGTCAGGGGCACAGTCAGAGCTGAACTCTGCTCCAGAGTGCCTTGACCCCAGGAAAGCCTGGGGCCCTTTTGCATTGCACATGAACCCCCCTTGCCTTTCACCCTCTGGCTTTGTGGCAGCATGAGCACAGGGCTCCAGCTTGCTCTCTGTACCTGGGTCCTGCTCACATCTGTCTCTAAAAGACCAGGTAAAAAAGGAGAACCACTCGTGTCATAAATACCACATTTACACTGCACTGCTTCCATGGGCCTCCCCCTGTTCTTGCCTTCTGATGAGGACCTGTGTTCAGGTAAGGAGCTTTCCCAAAGCTGCCAACCCATGAACTTCAGGTGTACAGAATTTTTTATGGCAGATGTGGTGTCCCCCACAAAAGATATACTGTGGAACCAGCACTGGGAGAACACTAATTTTAACTACACACTGGCTCCTTGGGAGCCCAAGTTACTGAAGATCCTTCACTGGACAGGCAGCAAGCCAGAAAAAAATGGTTCAGGCAAGTTTCAGTGAGGTGAGAGAGTCAGTGCTCACCTTTGGATCCTTTCTCTTGGGTATTCCCATTGGCCCATGTGATCCCCCCATATCTTTCCTAACCAAGGAAGATGCAGTCCTGAGTTCTGGCAGATAACATTTCAAACACAGTAAGAGGGCTCCCTCCTGCAAACTCTCACACGGGTGCTGTGCAGTGGCCAGCCAGGAGGAGGTTTCCATTCATCCAACACAACTCTGTGCCAAAAGGGTATTTGTAGGTCTAGGATGTCCATTGCCCATCACCCCGTGTGCTGACCCAAAGCTTGGCTGCTCCAGGTTGGGTCACTGGTCACCAGGGACCTCCTGTGCTCTGCACCATCCCTCCTGAAAGGGTTTGGCTTTCCCTAGCCAGAGGTGCCCATGGTTCACTCTGCCCATGGATGTCAGCCAGCCTGAGGGGGCAAGCATCAAACCCACCCAGGTAGCCCCATCCCCATCAGACACCCCTGTGCTTACAGAAACCCCTCACCAGGTGCTCCAAAGCTGCAGCCATGCCCTGAGCAGAACCTGACCTGCTCTGCTCCCTGTCAGCTCCAGGATGTGGAGGCATCACTGTCTGCAGCCCCAGCTGTCAGGAAGGAGACCTTGGCAGGTTTCTCTAGATGAATACAACGATGAATTTGGATTTCAAAGGAAAAGTCCAAGTTCTGGAGGCTGAGCCTCCTACCAAGAATGAGGGAGCTGCTTCCCAGCAGGCTTGATTTATCTGGGCAGCACGTTGGGAAGGCTGGTGGGAGGATCAGAACGAACACGCACTCCTGATGGCAACGCTCTGAGCCCTGCAGGGGAGCCAAGCCTTACGTCATGCTCGGATCCTGTTGTGATCCCCTGGCAGAGGATCTGCCTGCTGCTGGTTTATAGGTGCAGGAACACACCATGTGCATTCTGGAAGAGTCGTGTGTCAGTCTAATTAACGACTTTGTGGTTTGTGAGCACTTACCTAAAGCAGATGGGCACTGTGTCTGTTCCTCTGCCAGGCAGAAAGAGTCCAAGGTATTTCAAAGTGAGCAGGTGCTATAAATTATAATTACCAAGCTTGTCGAGGTAGAGAAAGCAGAGAGAAAAGAAACCTGGTGGATTAAGGGATCAAGAGAAACTCCTGGTTTTTCTTTTTCAAATGCCTATGGAAAGCTTTTTTGGGGAGTTTCTTGCAGATCAGCATTTTGGGAAGGTGCTTAGCACGTGTCTGGCTCTTCAGAGTGAGTGTTGTCTACATCAGCCTGGTGGGGGAAGGGAGGATTTAGTGCCAGGCAGAAGAGTTAAAGCTTCAAGATCCATGAGATCGAGCTCCCCTTGCCCCCTTTCTACACTGCACTTTGGGTTTTCTGTCATGTCCCTGGAAAGATGCTCCATTCTGCTGGCACATATTGGGTGCAAGCCTTTGGGTCATTCTGGTGTCACTGAGGTGTCCCACAAGGACTGACTCTCTTGCTGTTGGGCTTGATGGCATCCAGGGAAACAACCTGTGGCTGTTTCTGCATCCATCTTCTGTCTCTTGGCAGCTCCTCCTGTGTGCAGCAAAATAACTGCTTCTCTCCATGCCAGCATGTGTCAGTCCCCTACAGCCAACCACACTCTGCTGCCCTGTGGCTAATGCACTCAGTGCAGAGGTAGCCACTGTCAGCACCAGCATCCAACAGCCCAACAGGCCTCATTCCCTGCCATCCTGTCCTTGCTCTCATTTTAGTTCCCCTTTCTCCATCACAGTCTCGCATCCCTCTGGAATATTTATTTGCAGAATTCTGCTGCCACTCTGCCACAAACCTGCTGTTCCCAGCTGAAGTCAGCCACAGCCTCCCTGAGGAACACTCTGGTCCCACCAGCACCATCCCCACCAATGGCACCTTCTCCTCTGTGACCCCTGTATGGCAGCAGTGCTGTCCTCTGCTCATCCAGCCTTCACAAGCTGAGGGGATGCAATCTGGAGGAGAAACTGTGCCAGAGACATTGTTCTTAAAAATACTGAAATAATTTTCCTGTTTGCTAAAGGTGTAATTTCCCATTATATTCTGATTTCACTCCAGCTGTAATTGACCCATAATCAATAAGTGTTAATCAGCCTGACATGTAACTCCCTGCATACAGGTTAATTGTACCTCTAACTAAAACAATCCACTTCCTCCATCCCATTAGTTTGCCACCATTTGGACTCCTGTAGAAATGCAATAAATACTGCTTCATCCCCTGTCCCTTAAGGCAGGTAATTATTTTCATACATATGGCCGGAGATTAAAATGCAAAAAATTACTTATAGCAATTTGAGAACATGTGGACTTTGATGTAGACAAAGAAGGAAGGCTCTTCCCACCAGATCAGATTCTCACAAGCATATAAATTCTTATGGCAGAAGGAAGAAAAAAATTCCTTTGGAATCGCATGGCCTGAAGAGCTCAGTCAGTTCATTCCTCATTTCACTACTTTGATCTGTTTGAGATTTGACAGTTTGCTGTTCACAGCAATATTCTTCTCTGTAGCTCACACGTGAGGCTGTGAGGTTTTGGGAAGGTGTTGTTTCCATTGGTTGTTTAGAGGATAAAAGCTATCAAAACCAGATCCCTCTAAAGTCATACAAATAGCAGTGACTTACAGGCTGTTGGCACAGGAGCTGTCTTGTGGCAAGACCACCTCAGCTCTGATTTACTGGCTACAGAAACCTGGAGCACAAGGAAAAGGAGGCCATGGGAGAGCAGTGAGGTAGCTCTGATGGAGTGGATGAAGATGGACTGAAGCAGGGTGACTGCAAGTGCTCCCCTGGTGATTGCTGCTGCTGAGCACACAGGACCTTGGATTTCCTCTCTTATGGACAGGTCTGCAGCAGAAAGCATTCCTGCACAGGAAAAGGAGCCCAGGATGTGTGTCACAGCATCAGCAGCATGCTGTCCTTCCACTTGAGAGGACACAGGCTGCTCAAAACCTCCCTGTCCCATCTCTGAAATCCCCTTTTCCCCGAGGCCCCTCTTCCCAGCAGCCAGCTCTGGACAGCAGCACAACCAAATAGTGGAGTTTTGTCCCCACTCTTGTTTTCAGAAGTCTGATCTCCATTTTGGCACTTCAGGCTTTAATAATATTTCTACAAAGGAGACAGTCCAAGAGCAGACATTTACCACATTCAAGTGAACACTGCAGGCAGATGTGCCACACATCTGGATGGACTGAAGCTAATTTTCAGGCATTGCTGTAGCCATGTTGTGATGAGTCTTTGCTGAAGTTTGGCTGCTGCTAGTGCTCCTCGTAGCTGTATGGAAGCAGGAGCCTCTCTGGCTGCACTGCCATGGTCCTTCCTCCCAGACAGGGCTTGCATAGTCTGGGAGTCACCTGGAAATGGCACAGTGACCCCCTGCCTTGTGCTGTTGAGCCAGTGCACAGACAAAGAAGAGATGATACAATTTTGATTCAGGTGGGCTGATGTCCCTGGAAGGGACTGATGTCTTCTCCTGAGGCCACTTCTCATAATTCATCAATGATAGAGCAAATTCAGAGGAGTTACAGTTTTTTGGCACAGGCTCTGTACAGATAAGATTTTTCTGGTCCTGTGTACCATGGGCTGTCATCCAACCTGCCGTGCCCTAGCTCTTCCCTCCACCCAGTCTGAGCTGCCACTGGAGATCTGTGTTTGTCACCAAGGCTGGCAACAATAGCTTAGCAAGATCAGACCAGGTTTGAGGAGAAAAAGGTGCATTAGAATAAAATGCAGTTCAACATTCCAATTTTGGGACTCATTCCTCTGTTTTATATATGGGCCTGATCCAAATCCCAGGTCTGGGTTCAAGACTATCCCTGACTGGGAAATAAAGTGCATGGCTGGACCTTATTTCCTATTCCAGCATTTTTTTCTGCCATTCAGCTCATCTCCCCCTGCTGTTTCAAGTGCACTCCCCGGTACCTCTAAGAACTATTTTTACTGCAATGAAGAGCAACAGTGCATTTCCAAAAGCCATTGACAAATCCACTTGGCAGAACAGAACATGCATCACTATCTTTTACTGGGGCAAAACCCATATCTTGGTCACTGTGTTCTTGCTAGAAGCAGCTTCCCTGCAGCCCACAGGGAACAGCAGGGGGATCAGCCAGGCTGGTGCTTGGCACAGCTACGGAGAGCCTGGGCTGGGCTTGTGGTTGGGATGATGAGTGCCTGGGACCAGGGCACTGGTGTCCTTGTGCCTCTGCTGTGACTGGGGTGCTGGATCTTTCCCTCATGGTGGAGGATCCTAAAATACTGCCAGGAAAGAGATCAAGTTCTGAGTCACCACCATGGCCTCACTGCACAACAATCTTCCTTCACCTTGGATGAGTTTCTGCTGTGCCCACGTCTCCCTCAGGCAGACCAGGTGGATTTGCCTCCTCTGACCGTGGCTGTCTAGATATTACCTCACCCCAGCAGCAGTGGAAAATGGTCAGCATCTGCAGAGGGTGAATGATCTCAGTTATCTCAGAGCCCTCTCTGGGGGATGAAACACTCTCTGGAGGAATCTGCCTTTCTCTTCTGGCTAGAGAAAGACCCAAAAACTGGTTTCAAGTTCTGTGTGAATAACGCTGGGTGAGACGTGGTTTTCCAACACTTGGAAAGCAAAAGTAAGATGTCCCTGTCCCCACCCCTCACTTTTATCCAGCAAAATCAGCCCCCCAAGCTGGCACAGCCCATCAGAGCAGGGGTACCAAAGCAGATCTGAGCATCTCTGCTCCCCACAGCCACATTTGTGCAGCCCTCAAGGAAATCTATCAGAGGAGATTGTCTTGCCCAAAAAAATCCAAATGCAAGGAGCAGCTTACCCTCTAAGCAGGGAGGAATTTCTCTACACTCCAGAGCTGGAGGGATTTGAATTTGCAACCACTGTTCTGGGAGCAAGTCAGAAAGGAGGCTTGGCTAGTGGGTACATCACAGACATGGATTTTTTCCTGTCAGTAGGAGGAGCTCAGCCAGTCAGATTAGAGTGTTTTCTGCTTAGCAGTAAAAAACCATGAAATGCAATGTGGTTATCCCAGTACAATGGTCTCAATAGCATTTTTGAGAGGAAGATTTAATGACCACACACAAGCTGTTGAATGTATCATCCTCAAGGAGCAGTTCACTTTAGCAGTGCCACAACAAATCCTTGCTGCATTTGTTTTTCATTCATTTCTTGCTGTTTTTTCAGCAATGAATTGCTGTGAACTTTATGGAAGGGCAATGTCCATGTATCTCATGCTTGTAAGTGTCAATGCTGTGAAGGATCCCAGGATTCATCTCCCAGGAAGACAAGATTGTTGTGTGGTTTACCAAGCTAACAGCTAAAAGTTCAGCAAACTTCAGTCAAGAACTGGAAAATAATACAGAAAAGTAGGTGTCTGCATGAATTTGTATTTCTTCCAGGATGGTGTATGTAGATACAAGACAGACAAACTGCCCCAACTGCATCAGGTGCCTCATCTGTGCTCACAATGTGTATAAAGCAGCAGCTTCCTCTCTTTTGAAATCCTTGTCTGGAATGTGCAGAGAGCAGGTCATTCAGGTCCCAGTGACCCTGAGCTGGGCCAGCATGTCCATGATGTCAACTTCTCTCTTGAGACTTCACTTTGTAATTTTCCCATTCATTGAGCTGGTAGTTGGCAACACTTGGAAGGGGGTGAGGGTGAGGGACTCCCTTGCCAGCACCTCCAGAATTCCCAGTTGTGCTGCCAATGAGGAGGTCACAGCACAGGTGGGTGTCTGGAGCTTGTCCAGCAGATTGGCATGGCTGTACCTGCCTGCCTTCCCACCAGGTACTGTTGTCACCTCCAGACTTCTCTGCATTGAGTGTGGCAATCCAGCAGGGCCACTGGTGGTCACACATCTCCCCAGATTGTGTCCACCTTTCTCTCCCCACACTGCAGTGAGTGCAGAGCCCACCTTTCCACAAGCAGAGGTCCCTCAGAAGAGACTCTGACAAGCGCTGGAGCCTGACTCCACCTTCATACCCCTCTCAGACACACTCATGTCCCACCAGGCTGTAAGAGCTTCCAGGAAGAGGCACGTGCTGCCTTGGCTGTCTCAGTGTGTGTCCTGGGCACACTGAGAGCACTGAAGAAATAATAACCACAGCTCACATCCACACTCCTGCCTCATAAAGTGAGTTCCAATCTGTTTGCATTGACCTTTGTCATGGCATATCCCATGTAATGTCATGAACCTTAACTCACTCACTCACCCACATGAGCACCCAGGGCATGCTGTGTGTCCCTGGTGAAGGCTCAATGGAAATGACAGACAGCACTTGTTCCATACCACAGACCTGTCAGTGCCAAAAGAAGATGGGTCCCTGGTGTTCAAGCAATGGTGTGTAAGCTGAGTCCTGATGAACCACAGAGAAGCTTCAGGAAAACTGGAGACAGGGAGATGAGCAAGGAATGGACATATTTAAACTGACATCTGTCACAGAGTCATGGAATCACAGAATGGTTTGTGTATAAAGAAACCTTAAGGCTCAACTCATTCCATGGCCTGCCATGTGCAGGGACAACTTCCACTATCCCAGGGTGCTCCAAGCCCCATCCAGCCTGACTTGGACACTTCCAGGGATCCAGGGGCAGCCACAGCTGCTCTGGGCACCCTGTGCCAGGGCCTCACCATCCTCACAGCCAAGAATTCCTTCCCAATATCCCATCCAGCCCTGCCCTCTGGCAGTGGAAGCCATTCCCTGTATCCTGTCCCTCCATCCCTTGTCCCCAGTCCCTCTCCAGCTCTCCTGGAGCCCCTTTAGGCCCTGGAAGGGGCTCTGAGCTCTGCCTGGAGCCTTCTCCTCTCCAGGTGAACACCCCCAGCTCTCCCAGCCTGGCTCCAGAGCAGAGGGGTTCCAGCCCTCAGAGCATCTCCATGGGCTCCTCTGGACCCACACAAACATCCCTGTGTGTTTCTCTGCTGAGGGCCCCAGAGCTGGACCCTGCACTGCAGTGCCTGGATCTGTTCAGAGATCTCCCCAGAGCACAGCAGGTCCTGTTCCTTCTGTCCCAAGGGCTGCTCTCCCTTCTCCTTTCCAGCTGCCTTATGCTTGACAAACACCATTTTTCCCAGCAAATATGCAGGTCCCACTGCCTGGTGAGCCTTTGAGCTCCTCTGCTCAGCCTCCAGCAGCTTCCTGCAGCTTCCCCATTTCCCTGAGCCTGGCACCATGGCCAAGGGGGCAATGCCAGGGCCCAGGGAGAGGCTGGTCGGGGAGCTGGCACAGCTGCCCAGCTTTCAGCAGTTTCTATAGCTGCACAGAGATTTTGGCAATCCTTCTTGTACCGTTCTGACCCGAGGGGTTTTGGAGGTGTTTGCAACTGGGGATAACAAAGCCCTCTTGTCTACACCAAAGGCACTTTGTGTGGAGTCTGGGTATTGCTCTGATTTAATTTCCTGAGCATCCCTCATGGAGAGCTTCCCACAGAAACATGCCCCATTGAGTCAGGAGTGAAGACTCATTGCAGTCCAAACAGAGCCCTGCAAACTTTCTCACCAGGTCCTGTTCCACAGCCAACTGCAAACATGTTTGTGTCTTGAACCTCCATTCACAGCCTGGGATGGTTTTCACAAGTTTGCAGCTGGAAATGGAGCCAGGCAGCACTTGTGAGTCTGGCTTGAGGGCTGTGAGCCTTTCTGTGGCACTGCAGAGATCCCAGGTGGAGGAGCTGGCCTGCAAGGCAATGATGTGGCATCCACAGAATCACAGAATGCTTTGGGTTGAAAGTGACCTTTAAATGTCATCTAGTCTGATCCCCTGCAATGAGCAGGGGCATCTTCAGCTCCACCAGGCTGCTCAGAGCCCCATCCAACCCTGAATGTTTCCAGGGAAGGGACATCCACCACTTCTCTGAGCAGCCTGTGTTAGTGTTTCACCATCTCATCTTAAAAAATTCCTTCTTTATGTCTAGTCTGAATCTCCCCTCTTTTAGTTTAAAACCATCATCTCTTGTGCTATTGTTNAGTGACCTTTAAATGTCATCTAGTCTGATCCCCTGCAATGAGCAGGGGCATCTTCAGCTCCACCAGGCTGCTCAGAGCCCCATCCAACCCTGAATGTTTCCAGGGAAGGGACATCCACCACTTCTCTGAGCAGCCTGTGTTAGTGTTTCACCATCTCATCTTAAAAAATTCCTTCTTTATGTCTAGTCTGAATCTCCCCTCTTTTAGTTTAAAACCATCATCTCTTGTGCTATTGTTACAGACCCTACTAAAAAGTCTGTCCCCATCTTCCTTATAGTCCCCTTCAGGCACAAGAAGGGGCTCTGAGGTCTCCCCAGAGCCTTCTCTTCTCCAGGCTGAGCAGCCCCAGCTCTCCCAGCCTGGCTTTGGAGCAGGAGGGCTCCAGCCCTCAGCATGGCCTCCTCTGGGACCACTCCAACAGCTCCATTCTCCCACTGCATCTACAATACATTACAGCAGCAAAGACAAAACAGGCAGGCAGAAATGTAACCCAGTTTTCCCCTTTCCAGGTGAGACTGCAGTCCCTGGCTGCCTTTGTCCTGTCCCAGCTTTATCAGTTGATAGGAGAGCCCTGCTCCTCCCCTGGGCTCTTTGGGCAGGCTCAGGGACCCAGACCCTCCTGCCTCTGTGTGCCAGGGCTGAGCAGGGCACAAAGAGCAGCAGAGTGGAGCTGGCTTGCAGGGCAGTGTGGCACTGGGGGACAGGGTGGCCTCGAGCAGGGTGACCCCAGAGCCATCCTCCCTCACCTCAGCTCCTTGCACAGCAATTCCCCGGAGCTCAGCAGCCAGGTACTGACTCAGTCTGGGAGCTTTGCCTGAGAAAGAAGCTGAGGTGTTGGCCCCAGTCATTAGTAAGTTATTGGAGAAGTTGAGCTGCAGTGACATCACCTCCTTCTTATGTTACTACAAGGAACTTAGATCCTATTATGGCAGAGGAGGTAACTCAATCGAGCCTTTCAAGATAAACTCAGACAGGAAGAGAGACACGATTGCCTGAAGGCACAATTAGACATTTCTGGTGAGCTCAGCTCTGTTCAGCTGACACATGTGTACGCTGGGCCAGCGAGACAGGAGCTCCTCTCTTGTGTCTCAGGGGTGGGGTGGGACCAGTGGGCTCAGCCCTCACACCTCCCATGGCCACAGCTCTCCCTCCACAATGTCCTTTCTTTATGTCCCATGTTCTGCTGTGGACAGAGAACCACAGAGGAGCTCCCTGGTCTGGAGAGAGATCAGCCCAGCCCTGCACACTCAGTGCTGCATGTGATCTCCAGTGGCAAGGCAACTCCAGCTTTATCAAGGGAGATAATAGCCCAATATATGGCAAAAAATACTGTGAGGATGGGCTGCAGCTGGAGGTGACTGGGATGTGGGGAACACCCCAGCCTATGCTGCAGGCCTGTTACTGCACAGGAGTGGCTGAGACCTGCAGACAGACAGCTCTTACTGGCTCTGATGTGTGTGAGGAAGGAATAAACAGCAGCAAAATTTGGGATATCTCCTGACAGCATGGTACTGAGCATTTCTGTTGGTTTCCAGGCTGCAGTTCCCCCTGCAAATGCTTCACAGCCAGAAGGAAATTGTAAGATATGGGAAAATTTGTTTCTGCCAGTCATAGGCTGAGATTTGCACCACATCTGTTAGGGAACAGAGAGACTGGTTCTAGTTATCCCCTGGTTATTTTGGTTATTCTGCCAGTTATGTTAACAACAGCTTGGAAACACACTTGTACATCCTCTGAAACACTTTGGAAGCATTTCTTGGGAAAAGACATTTCTTAGAAACTGCTGGGTCTGTGACACGGAAAACACACGATCTCAGATCACAGCTCAGGATTAACACAAACCTCACAACACCCTCACTGCTCTGAGCACTGCACATACCCCACCCCTGGCCAGACCTCCCCAGTGGCTGCACTGGTGGCATTCCCTTGTCTTCTACTCATTGGAAAGGGGGAATCTCCCACTCTTGACCTTTTCTCCTTAGAAAAGGACTTCCCTATTTGCCTGGAAGTGTTCCTGATCCCACCATTCTCTCTGGACTGCCCCTGGCAAGAAGGCAGTTGATTCTCCTCAAGCATTTATCAAACACAGACAACATTCAAAGCAATGAAGGGGCTCTTCCAAAGCACATCAGGCCCTTAGCCCTGGAACTCAATACAAAGCTGGAAATGTTCTGCCCAAGGAAACACTTCCCTTTGCCCTCCCACACAGGTTCTTCTGGCTCCCCAGAGCTGTCACCCCATAGCAGCAGCAAAGGAAGCAACTGGCAAGCTCAGGCACACTCACATTTGGGGCTGAGCTGCTCCTCTCCCCCTGGCTCTGCACAAATCTGCTGAGGGAAACAGAACCAGAGGACTTTGGATGTTCTTCCAGGCAGCTCCATCTCTCACTACACCTGTAGTCCTTAAAAGGGGAAGTGGAGTAAAGTGTGAGGTGACTGCAGGCACTTTTAGGACTTTTGAGTCAGTGTCATGTTGAAGTCATATAAACACCCTGTAACTCTCAGCAGCAGATGCAGCTCTAAAGCAGAAGCTGAGACTTTCAGCAGCTGCTGGTTTTCATAAGCTGTTGTTCTTGAATGTCCCACTTAAAATCACCTCCTTCTGCATGCAACAGCCAGCCAATGCTCTGCAGAGCCTTGCTCGAGCTGTGAAGTCACTTGGAAATGCTGTCCATGCTGACATCTGGAGTCACTGTGTGTGATCCTCTCTCCAGAGCCACAGCCCTGCCTGGCAGCAGGCGTGGGATGAGTCCCTCTCCTGAGCCACCCTGCAGCTCTGTCTGCCTCTGCAAGCAAGCAAAGGGTTAAAGCTTGCAAGGAAAACCAACGGAGTGATTTGGTGAAATAAAGATTAAAACATCTCCATGGAAGGTGAGGAGCCAGCCCCGGCCTGTGCTGTCTCATTTACCTGCTAATCAGCCCAATTACCTCAGGTATAAATCATAACACAAAACACTTATGGAGCCAGAGTCACACACTGAAGAAAGGAGAGAACTGTTGGGTTGGTTTTTGTTTAGTATAATTGATATAATTACTAACAACTCTGTGCCAAGAACTTCAGCTTTTCTGCTTCCAGAAGAGAGTAGAGAGCTGTCTGAAAGCCATAGCAATTAGCAATCCCCACATGCACAGCTTTTATTAGAAAGAATGCACATCTATTCCAGAAAGAGCCAGCAGCTCCCTGAGGAGCAATTAACCATCCCTTGGTGCCAGGAACACAGCTGTCACCGAGCCCATGTTCCTTGTCCCCTCACCAGTGCTGCAAAGGCACAAAGGAGTCCTGCTCATCGTGCTGCACACGAAATGCCTTCACTTGGGCACTTCCCTGTTCCTAATTTTAATTTACATGGCTCCAGATAGGTGCATCTTGCTGTGCTGTGGTCCAAGCAGGTTGCTGATTCTGAGACATCTCAGGTCCAGCCCACTGTAAGCAGCAGAAGGTCTCCCTTTTGCTCCACTGAGGAATCTGCCTGAGCTCTGATCTCCACACTCTGGAGCAGGCTGACAGTAATTACATGGCTGGAGCTTCCCAGCACCTCCCAGAACACCACCCCAGAGCTCCTCAGGGGCAGCTGCCACACATCCACACCAGGCAGCCCCTGCAGAGCTGAGCAGCAGGAGGGTTGGGTTCATCTGAGTCCTGCAGAGGTGTCTCCACCTTTCTCTCCCCACACTGCAGTGAGTGCAGAGCCCACCTTTCCACAAGCAGAGGTCCCTCAGAAGAGACTCTGACAAGCGCTGGAGCCTGACTCCACCTTCATACCCCTCTCAGACACACTCATGTCCCACCAGGCTGTAAGAGCTTCCAGGAAGAGGCACGTGCTGCCTTGGCTGCCTCAGTGTGTGTCCTGGGCACACTGAGAGCACTGAAGAAATAATAACCACAGCTCACATCCACACTCCTGCCTCATAAAGTGAGTTCCAATGTGTTTGCATTGACCTTTGTCATGGCATATCCCATGTAATGTCATGAACCTTAACTCACTCACTCACCCACATGAGCACCCAGGGCATGCTGTGTGTCCCTGGTGAAGGCTCAGTGGAAATGACAGACAGCACTTGTTCCATACCACAGACTGCTGCTGAGCTGTGCAGATACAGAGCTGTGGACACACAAGCATGCCCAGAGCCAGAAGCCATCCAGGAGCGTTAACAAATTCCTTGGCTGGATCCACGTTCCTGTCTGTGTCCTCTCCACAGGGATCCACAAACACACAAAGAGTGTCCAAGTGCCCCAAAAGCCTCCACCAAGGACCTGTGCTGCACTTCCCATCCCTATGGACATCCCTAGGGGGAAAAAGGCCTTTCCTGAGTGTTGCTAAACAGCCACAGAGCAAATCCAGCAGCATTCATGGTTTCCCAAACTCCTGGGGCACCATCACACTGAAACCTTGTAGGTCACATCTGAGGCTTCACCCAGGAGTTCAGGAGCAAAGTGGGATGTAAAGCTGGACAGCCATGGGCTCCACCTCACCCCCTTGTCCCTGTCCCTGTCCCTGTCCCAGCTCTGTCTGGCATACCCATACTCAGCTCTGGTTTAGCATCTCCACTTCTGAAAGTTTTGTTTGGGTTTGAGAGATTATTACTATTCTCATGGGTATTTTCATTGTCTGTTCTTTAATTAATTAAACTTGAAACCAAGCACTCACTTTAAAACAATTTTCAGTGAACTTACAGGATTTGGATGAAAGAGTATCTCTGGGAAAAGGAAGCAATGCTGCTTTTTTTTTTTTTTTAAGTTAATGATGCCAAAACCTAACAGAATTCTTGTGCTGAGGATGGAATGGAAAAAATAAGCAAAGATTGATATTTTGTGCAGAAGTTTTAATTTTGCTCAGAAAGTTCTTGTTTGTCCCAAAACATTTTGATGAAATTTTCAAATAGAATTTTTAGCCTTGCTCTGAGCTGCTGCAGTATTTGCTTTTCTGATCTTTATTCCTTGGAGTTGTTGTCTTGAGAAGATGAATGATGTTATTCTTGGATTTGTTTGTAGTTTGGGAGGCAGTAAGTAAATTGGGGCAGAACTTGCAATGCCCACTCTCTCAACAGGAAAAATCAAATTCCATTGTCTTATGTCAGCCCTCTGAGCAAAGACACAAAACCTGTGGGAAGGGAGCTTTGGGTGTGATGTGCTTTTGTGATCCTCTCAACTGAACAGCCTTGCACCAGAAAATGTCCCTTTGCAGCAATGCAAGGGTATTGAAATTTGGGAAAACTGAGTCACAGAATCACAGAATGGTTTGGGCTGGAAGGGACCTCAAAGCCCACGTTCAAAGCCCTGGGCAGGGACAACTTCCACTATCCCACGTAGAAGCCACATCCAGCCTGGCCTTGGACACTCCCAGGGATCCAGGGGCAGCCACAGCTGCTCTGGGCACCCTGTGCCAGGGCTCAGCACCCTCTGAGATGCTGGCAAAATGGGAATAATGGAACAGGAATTTAACCCACCCTGGGTTATCACTGCAGTCCAAGGTGATGCTGTACCAGAGCTTGTACTCTGCATTTCAAGGACATTTTTCTGAAGACCTCAGGAAGGTTTGACTGCACTTAACCAGGTACCAATCTCCAGATTTGTGCATCCAGGTCAGGCTAGCCAGGGCAGGAAATGCTTCTTTCTATAATGTAGGGAAGGTCTGCTTCCCAGGAATATCTGAGAATTTGACCCAGGAAATACTTCCCACACCCCCTTGCAAAGATCAGGGCTTGCACCCAGCCCCTTCCCAGCTCCCATTTGTGATGGGGTGTTTGATCTCCTCCTGAAGTTCACTGCAGTGTTTTGTGAATTAAGAAATGTCAGAAATGTCAGTACTCTTTGAAGAGAAGGGTCATGCCTGGGGATAACAGTATCTGCTGCAGCTCCTCTAGGCATCAGTGTGTGTATTTGTGTGTCACTCCTGCCTCCACAGCGACATCCCCCCCTGTTTCTCTCCCCCACAGCCGCCTGGATGCCAACCTCATCTCCGTGGTGCCCGACAGGAGCTTCGAGGGGCTGCTGTCCCTGCGTCACCTGTGGCTGGACGACAACGCCCTGACCGAGATCCCGGTGCGCGCCCTGAACCGCCTGCCAGCGCTCCAAGCCATGACCCTGGCCCTCAACCAGATCTGGCACATCCCAGATTTCGCCTTCCAGAACCTCAGCAGCCTCGTGGTGCTGTAAGCCTTCTCCATTTCTAATCCCTGGGTGCTCCTCCTGCGGGAATCCTGTCCTGATGCTGGGGCGAGGGGCAGGGCTTTTGTTCAGAGTCAGGGAATCCCTCTCATTTGATAGGAAATGATAAAATGGCCTCTTTGGATTTTCTGCCATATTTTCCCCACTTTTCAGTGAAGAGCTACAAAGCTCCCCGATATAATTCAAGAAATACTTTGTATTTTTTAAAAATGGGTAACTGGGAACAAAAACCAGATTGTTTTCCTTGAAGACTCAAGCAACAAAAACCTTTTCATTTCTTTTCCTCCCATCAACCCCTGTGTTAAAACTACAGGAACTTCTAGCACCATGAAAAAAAATTATATTGCAACAATTTGCAGTCAGGTCACAAAAGTAATATTTTAATTTCTTGGAAAACATACCAGCTCACTCCCTCTCCTCCCCCCTCAGCCCCTTTTATTACCAAATACGATTCTAAACCAAAAGTCTAATGCCAACACCTTGTCCAAGCCTGTGCCTGCTTATTTGCATGACTGTGGTCCATCTGCAGCTCAGGTGTGCTGTCCAATTTGTGTTGTAAGCATTTCATGGCCAGCGTTGGAGAGCAGTGCTGCTCCAGCATGGGAACACTCACTCCATGGGCAGTGAGGCACCAAAGCACTCACAACCTCGATCAGAAAGGGAACTGAGCCCTCTGGCAGCTGCTCAGGAGGGGCATCCTTTCTATCAACAGAGGCTTGCAGACTACCTTCCCTTTAAAAGGAACTTGGCATGTGCAAATCAAATACTTATTACTTCTTTGGTGTTGATTAGCAAGTTGGGGTGTGATTGCCAGCTGCTTTAGAGCTCCTCTATCCACAGGAAATGCCACCTCTATTTTGGTAATTTGTACTGATACCAGGGTGTTAAGTAACCTCAGCATGTAGTGCCCTAGTGAAAGTTTAGCAATTATTTCCCTTTCGAAATTTAAAGTGTTTACTGAGACCATCCAGCATAGAAAGTGCTTGGACAAAACACAGTTCAGTTTATTAAGCATCAAATTCATCTGTTTAGACAGAGCATAAAGGCTTATTTAGGAGAAAAGCAAAAAGCAACTCGAGAAAAATCAAAAAAGTAGTTTTCACCCACAATAGTACTCATTCTGCAAGGCAACCCCTGGCCACCATAATGCAACCACTTCAGTCAGCTTTAATAGCTCACTCAGCGGGTGAGCTGACATTTGGGGTTTCAGCTCAGCCTCCAAAGCATGCTGCTTTCATTCCGGCTCATCCCGTACTGTGGGCAAGAAGCAACTCCTTAATTAAACAGGCAAGCTTCAGAAATAAAAGTCATTGACCATTAGGTCACAAGGGAGAGAATAATGTCCCACCACATACAATTGGAAGGGAACACATGTGTGATCCTGCCAGGCTCTGTGGGACACGATGCTACATTTTTGTGGGATCACAAGTGTTTGGCAGAACTAGCCCCATCAATCTCTGCCATGCTTCCATGCAAGCTCTTGTCAACACATCAGCAGTGGAAAGTCACCCAGTGTCCCTCCTGTGTCCCAGCCAGGGAAATGTCCCTGCTCCAGACTCACCCACCGAGCTGACAGGCAAATCCTCCCAAAACACAGCCAAGCTGGAGAGAAGAAGATGCAGATGATGTGTGCCTTCCCCTGGAAATGTCTGCATTTGAAGGTAGATGGAGAATCTGCTGCTACAAACATTGGAAACTCACAGCTATAGGGTGTTAAAATGAGCCCCTGGGGGAAGAAAGCCAAGGGCAGACGTGGCTGAGCACAGGGAATCCCTCCTGTACAGCCTGGTCAATATTCAGGGACACAGCTGAGCACAGGGAATTAATTTTTATTTATATCATGGTACAATGCTGTTCTGTGCCCATTTTCCCTCTTCTAGCTATCCCTGTCATTTCATTTGCTTTTTTCATTGCTACTAAACACCAAGACCTCTTTCCTGGAGGTCTTTAAAAGCCTGATTGTGTGTATGCTCATATAAGACTGCTTGTCCCCTCTGCTGCACTTGACATTCACACAACCTGAATATCAGCTGATAATTTATTATCAAGGTCACTCAGCAGCACCTTCCAACTGAAAGTGTGAAGACAGTAAATGAAGGATTTTAATAGAATTCCTCTTTCTTACAGCTTTTTACCATTAAAGGACATGATGCAACTCTCTCTCACAGAATGGTTTAGTCACTAGAAGATAAAACTTGTTTGCAAGACTCCTGAGTTCCCATCCCCATCTTGTCTTTGTTCTGGTGTAACTCTGGCTGAGACTTTCAGAAGGGACCAGTGCTTTTGTGTCTTCACATCAGCACATCCCTGCTGTCCAGGGAAGCTGCTCAGCAGCCATTTCAGCTGACACCTGTGGGGCTTGGGGCACCACAAACCCAGTCTGTGAACCCCTGCCCTCACCTATGCAGGGGAGTTCCCAGTGCCTCTCTGAGAAGCTGTTGGGAACCTCGGTGTGGCAGGGAGTGCCAGGCATGTGCAATTCATTATCACTAAGAACCATATTGCCTGGAACATCTGGGTCCCATTCATGAGCCTTTTAATTGGCAAAAGTGCCTTTTCTCTCAGAGGACCACGATTGCTGCCTTGGCAAAAGTGGATTTCCTTCTCCAGCACTTGAGGAAGAAGCAAATCGTGCTCCAATTCACCCTGAGAATGTCACTTCTGATTGAGCTTTATTCTTCACCAGACAAGTCTCATGTTGGTCCTCCAGTAATGGAAACAATCCATGGAATTTGCACCATTTATTATTTAGATTTCTCTACTTATCTATGGCCAAGCTGAGGAAAAGGACAATTTTGCCACAATAAAAATGGAAGCTCATCATGGCAGTGGCTGGTCAGAGGAGAATTCATATGATGTCAGATTTGAGCTTGGTTCAAATCATCTAATGCAAATAATTGATGGAAAATATTTGCATTTGTGCTTTTTGAGAAGAAAAAAAATGAAGTCATTAGAAATGAAAGCAATGGCAAATCCACCACTTCTCTTTGTAGTCTGTTCCAGTGGTTAATCATCCTTAGTGTTAAAAAAAAGCTCATCTTTCCCATTTGAATTTTCTTTGGCTTTGACTTCAGACATTTGTTCTTATTATTCTTTCCTCTGCTAAATCACAGAACCATTTTAGTACCCAGTTTCTACCCAGGAAGAATCCTATACATTACACTGCACTCATCCCCTTGATCTTATTTAATAAGCTAAACAGATTGAATTCTCTAAGTCCCCATCCTATTTTTTTCCCAGCTCTTGGATCATTTTTATTGCTCTTCTCTGCACCCATTTCAGTTCATTGACATCCAGTTACCAGTTTGGGTATCAGCACCTTTGTCCTGCCAGATCTGCATTCACCAGTGCTCAGTGCAGTTCTTGATACAATTCCCCTTTCCTTGCCCATACACACAAGCACCATCATTAAAGCAGGATTTTTAGGATTTAGGATTTAGGCTGCTTCCCTTCTGTATGAGACAATTGGAGGTGGCATTGCCAGAGCTGAACCCGCTGCCTGTGTTGGACTGTTTCTCAGAGTGTTCTCCAGGACCTTTAAATTCATTGAAAAACTAAATGGAAAAGAAAGTCAGATGAAAACTGAACAAATTTGACTGAGGGTGCTGCGTGAATGATGGGGGAAAATCACATTTATTCCTAATTTCTGATAAATTCTTGGCAAGGAGAGCAAATCTTCTTTTTAGAATCTGTTGCATGTTTCTTATTGTGGCTCAGAATGAATTTTGTAGGGTTTGATATTTTTTCTGCTTTTATTTCTAAATTCTCCCCACCTGAGGCACCAGCCAGGCTGCAGCCTCTCTCCCCAGCCTGTGTGGGATTCTGCAGCCACTGCCATTTATTTATGTTGGTTTCAGCAGAACACAGCAAGGGCTCACCTGGTCCCAGGACAGGTGGGAGCCCTTGTGCTGCTGCAGAGATCCTGGGTGGTCCCACCCTGCCAGGGCTCCGTGGCACAATTGCTGCTGCTGCTGTTTTCTGATGGAAGTGCGTGGTTTGGGTGGGAAGGGACCTCAGAGCCCATCCAGCTCCACCCCCTGCCATGGCCAGGGACACCTTCCACTATCCCAGGGTGCTCCAAGCCCCATCCAGTGGCCTGGAACATGTCCAGGGATCCAGGGGCAGCCACAGCTGCAGGCCAGCCCAGACAACATCCATGACTGCCCTCATCCTGGGCACAGCTTCTTCCATGCTGATTGCCCAAAACCCATCCTCACTCCATGGCACTGGGCTGCAAAGAAGAGACCCAGATCCTAAATCCCATTGCCCTTACCAAGGAGTCTGGGGGGTTCTAACTCCAACAGCAAAGGCTTAAAGAATTCCCAAGTTTTTGCATCATAGGAGTTGTTTATAGCCCAGAATCAAGTACCTTGAGCTGCTATCAAACCTGAGCTGTAATTTACTGGGCAGAATATAACATTGTGTGGGCTGAGCTCAAATTGACAAGCACTGGAGATGTTGCAATTCCACTTGTTAAAATTTGTTTACCAGGGGAGAAAAAAAAGGCAGGATGGAAGACAGGAATGTCTTTTCAAGTATTTACCTTTCCAGCTCTCTTGTTTCTATTATTGCCATGTGGTTGGGTAACTCTGGAGTTCAGCTTGGACAGCAAATTATTTTATAACTCCCTTTTTTGGTCGTTCACAATTTTCTCACCAACAAAGAACTTCCTTCGGATGATTTTCATTACTCTGCCTCCAAACAAAGCACACTGGAGCCAAATATAAACACAGCAGGTGATTGCTTTCCTCTGCTGTCTCCTTGCCTGCCTGCAGTGATAGCACTCAGCTGGTCTGAGCTTGGACAAGTGTCCAGTCATGGTGTCCTGACAAAGCTGCAGGGAGTTCACAGCTTCCCTGGCATCCAGCATTCCCTTGTCCCCACACCGTCCCCCCACAGCAGACAGGGGTTTGGGGCACGGGGCTCTTGTGGTAGCTCTCCATGTGATCCCACAGCAATGCAGACCCCAACCCTCTCTTTGCCAAATGCAGCATCCAGTGCCAGAGGAGCTCAACGTGGTTGGCACCACCAAATGACCAGAGCTGTGAACATCTGATGGAGAAAACCACCTGGGCACAAACTTCTTTTCTTGTGACAAAGAGAAATTTCTCCCATAAGATTCTCGTTTTGATCTCAGGCTTCTTTTCTCCTCTAAAAGTCACAATCCAGGTTTTCTTGCAGGCAACATCCTTTTCTTTTTTCCCGTTTGCTCAAAGGAGCAAACATATTTTATCAGATATCTTTCCCTTCCCTTCCCCTTCCTCTGAAATGTTTGTATGTTCTCATCCCAATGACAAACATCCGTCTCAGGCTGGTTTCTGTTTTGCAGGCCCCTACAAACTGCCCTAGAGCCTGGCTCTTCCTCCACTCCCAGCTTCCTCCTGTTTTACCCTGGAATATTTGGCAGTGGGAGCTGCCTGTGCTCAGCCAAACAGCTCACACTTGAATCCAGGTGGAGTGAGAGATTTTTCAAGCTGAGACACATTTAGATCAAGCAGCAAATAATGAAAAAAATCATTGATCCACCTTCCAGGATGGAGCCTCCCCCAGGCTCTTGGAAGGAGGCAGCAGCATTGGACAAAGGCTGGTGCATCCCTTGCTGGTGCTGTCATGGGCATGGGACAAAAGGACTCCCAAGGGAGTGGTATGGCAGCAATTCACCACGTGGACTTGGTGTTAAAAGAGAATCTGAACTTGATGGGAAAACCTGCCCTGAGAGACCTGCCCCCCCAGGCTTTTATCACACAGACTGTGGCACTGCCAGCATGGGCATCACTGAGGGGGTGAAGTGCAGGCTGGTGGAAGTGCAGGCTGGGCAGCAGTGGGTTGTCTTCTCCTGGTTTTCAGCAGACTTTTCTCAGGCTGCTCACAAGAGCTCTCTCCATGCACTCAGAGTGCCTTTGAGTGGGATGTCAGAGGGACATGCACAGTTAGCCACAAGCTCACAGCTGTAAAGGAGGTGACATGGAAGAAACACTGAGATGTGCACCCATACACAAGAGTCTTTGATAATCCAAGATGAGGAATCCAGGAATTAAAGCCTTGGGTTTGCCAAAAGACTGAGACAGGGGAGTGAGGGATCCATGGAAAAACAGAACCCAGAACTCCAGAAACTCATCACCTACACAGCTTCCAAGGCAAAATTACCCCAGGTGGCTTTGCAGGGGCCCCCAGCATATGGTTCCCCAATGCCAGCGTTAAGGCTGGGAGCTCCCAAGCCTGTAAACACTGGATGATTGTGGCATGTAGCAGCAGGATGAAGGGAAACAGGAAAAAACTGTTCCTATGGTGCAGAGAATGTGCATCAGCCTGTGGCATGGCCCCAGCACTGCAGCCAGGCACTCTGAAGCACTGAGCTGAAGACAACTCTCATTGCAATCAAACTGGAGCTGGTCCAGGAACTGGCAGTGTTTTCTTTTTTGTTTTCTTTTTTGTTTTCTTTTTTTAAATTTTTTCCATTAAAAGATAATAAACTGTGACTAACAGGATGATTTTGAACTCAAAGTCTTCTTGCTGCTACTAAGGCTCCAAGGAGTCCAAATGTGATTGTGTCCTTAGATATCACCCAGTGGCCATGGACAGCTGGTGAAGCCACACGGTGGGCTGAGCCCAGGGTGAGGTGAGCTCTAGGGTGGTTCTTGAAGCTTCTTGCTTAAGCATGTTCATCCACAGCCACCTGGCAGCTAGAAGGTGGAGATCTCAGGGAAGCTCCTACATTAGCCTGGAATTCCTGAGGGGAATGGGAGCTCTCTCTGCAAGCATTACTGCACCCAACACGTCTCATGGGGTAGGAGAGGGAACCCTGTGAGTGCCCTTGGCATCCCAGCCCAGGCTGGGCTCAGCTTACAGGATGTTCTGGACCACAGCTTGCACCAAAGGAAAAGCTCAGCCTGCACCCCCCACTGACCATCTCTGTTTTGTCCACAGGCACCTGCACAACAACCGGATCCAGAGCCTGGGAGCCAACGGCTTCGATGGGCTGCACAGCCTGGAGACCCTGTGAGTGCCCTCTGTCAGCCTCTGTCCTAAAGACAGGGTGTGTTCATCCCCCAGCACAGCCTGCAGGACACGGGCCAGCCCCTCCCGTGTCCCTGGTCCCCATGCACTGAGGGCAGCAGCAGGGCTGGCTCCAGCACCAGCAGGAGTGGATGCCCAGGGCATGATGATCACTGAGGAGTGAGAGCCTGGCTTTCCTGCTGGGGCTGTGCTGCTGCTGCAGGGGAATCTGGGCATGAGGGCAGTGTTGATGGCAAGGGGCTCTGAGGCCCTGGACACCGTTCCAGGTGCAATCTCAAGAGCTTGGATGCATTCCCTGCTCAGGGAGGGTGTCTCCTTTTTCTCAGCACAAAGCCTCCCCAACACCTGACCACCAAAGCGAGGGGCTGGTGTGAGTTTGGGGCCTGTAAAGTCCTCAGGGCTCTGTGGGTATCTCTGAGATGATCTCCTGTCTGCTTGCATCACTCCCAGCCAGCTGACTTCATTGTGCACCATGTGCTTGGCATGGCTGAAGCAATCCATCAGAAGGGAGGATGCAGGGAGGATGGGAAGCGGGAATGAGCCCACCTCCAGGTCCCATCTTCAGGAAGGTAGATGGAGATTAGATAGTAGGAAGAAATTCTTGGCTATTAGGGTGATGAAGGCCTGGCACAGGGTCCCCAGAGCAGCTGTGGCTGTCCCATCCCTGGAAATGTTCAAGGCCAGGTTGGACAGGGCTTGGAGCAACCAGGGGGAGGTCCCTTCCAAGCCAAAGCATTCTGTGATTGTGTGATTAGCAGCAAGAGGCTCACCCTGGACTCAGGGACAGTTTCATCCCACAGCCTGGCCACACATTCCCTGTGCTGTGCCAGCTGCATGAATGGCCTGTGCCTCGTGTGCTCTGCATTGGCCCAGGAGGAAACACAAACAAGCAAACAAATAAATTGAGGCTCTGAAAGACTGGAAGAGGTGCTTGATGCCTTCAATTGTGCAGAAATATGTCCCTTCCTGCAGGCTTGGGGTCAGAGTCAGGCCCTTGCTTCCTGCCAGGAGAACCAGGGGGTCCAGGTCCTGGCAGAAGGAGATGCTGCTTCCCAGCATTCAAGTGCCACTCAAGGAGACAGGGCCCCTCTGTGCCCAGCATGGTGCCAGCAGAGCAACCCGGCAAGAGTGGCAGCAGCAGGCAGAGCCTTGGTCCCCAGACACACTCCTCAGGGCAGGACCATGACACACATTGTCTCTTCCTCGCAGACTGGCAGATCCTGGGACCACCCAGAAGGGCTCAGTTGGGGAGAGGCTGAGCTGTGCCAGGGCTGGGAGGCTGATGGATCATCTCCTCTGGTGACCCACGGGTCCCAGCCTGGCTTTCTCCCCAGTCATTTCTGGTGGTCACAGGCAAATGTCTGAGGGCAGAGCTGTGGCACCAGGCAGCACAAAGGCAGGGAGCTGCAGGAGGAAGCAGAGAACTCACTGAGGGATGAAAACCTTGTTTGGGCTGCAGCTGCAGCAGACATGCAGCAACATCCCAGCCTGCATCTGGGCAACCCTTCTCTGCAGCCAGGGTGATGGGAGACCTGCTACCCATCCCAAGCAGGATGGAGCTGCAGAGGAAAAGATGGCCCCTTGTTTGCTGTGGGAAAGGCTAAAGGATTTCATAGCCCTGGGAGATAATTCTGTTTCCACAGCCATTTGTGCTGAATGCTCATTTTCCCTCTCTTCCACTCTGCTCCTGCTCTCACACTTTCTTTGCCTTTTGCTGCTCATCTGAGATGCCATCCAGCTCTTGGGGAGCTCCGTGTCCCTGCTCTTGCTGGCAGTGCCTGCAGGGACAGGGCTGTGCAGCAGTGTGGGACTCTGAGCATTGCAGCTCTGCAAGTCCTGCCTCTGCTGGTGCTGATCAGGCAGCCCTGCTAGGATCCATCCTCCAAGGGTGCTCCTGTTGCAGCAGGGCTCTGCCAGTGTCCAGGGGCTGCAGGATGGACTGTGAGGGTCCCACAGCCCCACCCTGCACAGCTGCCTGCAGCAAGGACAGTGCTGTGGCACAGAGCTCCACGCTCCCCACATTCTCCTCCACATCTGATTGTTCTGAAGAAGTGTCCTCAGAGCAATGAGAGGCCTTCCACTCCTCCAGTCCTCACCTTTGGGCCAGCAACCATCCCAGCCCAGTGATCCCTGAGGAATGTGTGTTCCTCGAGTGGAGCCACCCTCCCATGCTCATCCTTAGCACCCACCTGTCCGCTGACCAAAGCTCTGGGGCAAAAATCTGCCAAGCTTTTGTTGCACCATCCCAGCCAAGCTGCTAGAGCTGCACCTACCTGCCACCCCTCAGCTCCTGTGCATGCAGAGATGATTACAGTCTCCACATTTACCCTTTAACTGAAATTATGATTACATTCTGTTGACAGCATTTAGCACATTTTCTTGGCTTGTGGAGGCCAAACCATGCTCTCAGTTACCCCGTGGGCGTTACCTCCTGGAAGGCAGCAGGATGGTAAGGGCTGGTGAAGACAGAAATTTCTCCAGGGTTCCTAAAATGAGTATTTGTGGCCAGATGCTGATTATAAACCAGGCACAATAGTTGAAGAACTGTAAAAATTTGAGAGGAAAACATTGTTTCAGGTTTTTCAGAAGAGCCTGGGAAGTTTTAGGTGCAAAAAACCTCTGCCTCCCTAAAGGAAATATTTATTCTCATCTTTGGCTAGACAGGAAAACTTATATTTTTATTAAATGCCATAACCCTAAGAGAAGCAGCAGGCACTGCCCCGTGCAGGACTCAGCAATGTGTGAGCTGCATAAGTAAAAGCACATTGCTCACCTGCTCCAACTCTCAACATTTCTGCAAAAACAGATCCCACTGGGGCACCTTTGCTCTTGGAGAGGGCTTGGCCCTGATATTTCAGGAGGGCAGCAAATCCAGAAAGAGGTGAAGGCAGATGAATGACTTCACATTTCCCTTGCATTGACCTGCAGCTCCCATGCACAAGGCAGCTCTGCCAAGTGCACAGCAAGAGCAGCTCAGTGTTCTCCACACTGATGGGGGAGCAGGCAGATGTGCAGCACCCACCCAGTCCCAATGAGTCAAACACCAGCACGAAACTGGAGAAAGCAGCTCCAAGGAAATTTTCTCTGTCAGGGCGAGACCTGGCTGCTCCCCAGCACCCCCCCAGCCTTCTCTTCCTGGGAAGGAAAGCTGGCAGGTAGGCTGGAAGCAAGTCAGAGCAGCCTGGGCCAGATTCCCAAAGGGGTTTCAAAACAGCCCTGTAAACCAGTGAGATTCCCTCTCCAGTTCCCATCAGCCTGGGAGATGACACAGAACAACCCTGCAGGGCTGTGGGAAGAAGCCCCAAGCTGAGCCATGAAACCAGGGATTAGATGGTCAGACTGGGAGAAGCTTGGCATTTTTTAGCCCTTTCCCAAAAACATGGAGTAAATAAGAGTGTAAATATCCTGATGTGACACATTCTCCCTGTGGCCCCTTTGGGTAATGGCCTCGATCCTCTACACAAGGTGTAAGCTCAGGGCATGTCCATAGGAAATGCAGGGAGGAGCCAGCACTGCCCTGATGGGCATGGAGACCATAAATACCAAGGGGAAAACATCCATCACCCATTGGCATGGCCAGAGGGAAATCCTGTGGCCAAGGTGAATGTTTGGCAGGTGGCCTGGCACTGCGGGGTGAGGGTGTCTGGAGAGGGTGAGGAATGGGAAGATAAAATGAAACAGAGTCAAGAGAAGCCCCATCTTCTGCAAGAATTATGTACAAGGCATGCCAAGGGCTGAGACTGCAGCCAATGCTCCTTGCATTGCTTCCCTGATCCTCCTGCCTTGGCCCAGTCACACAGACAGACCCTGGTGCTGGCACAGAGCACAAACGTGTCCTGGCAGTGTCCTGGCAGTGTCCTGGCAGTGTCCTGGCAGTGTCCTGGCAGTGTCCTGCCTTCCAGCCCCCAGCAGGGCCAAGGTGGCTCCTGGGGCACAGGCAGGGCTGGGAAATGAATGGCTGCTCCCCAGGACAGGCTCAAAATGCTGGAGCTGCTGCCAAAATAGCAACGATCTGTCCCAAAGTGCTGCTCCTTTGGGATGTCTCCAGCCTGTCTGTGACACGGACGTGCTCAGAGAGGCCACGCAGCCCCCGCCCGTCCCCTCCACCTGACATGACCCCGCTGTTTCCTATCTCCCTGCATTCTCCCTCCCCATCCACATCCCTGCCAGCTCCTCCGCCCATCAGACAAAGGAGATAAATCACTTGGAAAGAGCAAATCTCCATTCATTAAAAAAACCTTTTAATTTATTTTTAAAAAATAGCACTAATAAATTAGAAACGTCTCCCAGAACAGCTGAATCCAAAACCCTCTGGCTCCAGGCACTTTATCTGCCTAACCTTGCCTCACAGGAAATGCCCTTACCACAGCACCCAGCCCATTATCTGGGTAATTAGTCGAGTCTGTAAATGCAGAGCAGAGTTGGAACCTACCAACTCCTCTGGAGAGTTGGATTTTCTATGGGAGAAAAAAAAAAAAAAAAAGTAAGAAAATTAATATAAAGTGCACCTTGGGCAATGAAGGCAGGAAGAAGGAAATGAGAAATATCTCCAGTACAGCTCATACAAGGGTTGTTTAACACTTTAAGGGCCAGGCAGGCTTTGCTGTTCTCCCAGAAAACCGTCTGCCAAATTCTACCTTCCTCCTCAAGTGCATTTCTCTCCATCAGTGTGTTTAATTTGAATGCTTTTTTGCAGTCTTTTGATGTTAATCCCAAATCTGTGCAATTCCCAAAGCAGCTGATGGGTTTGACCCCTCAAGGACACCCAGTTTGCTGCACTGAGCTGCTCTGGTACTTGCTCAGCATCCTGATGCTGCAGCCCTGCAGTGTCAGTGTGGGTCCCCAGGCAGAGCTGTGTGATCCCAGCCTGCCCTGCCAGAGGATGGAAGGGACTCCAGGAGAGGCTCAGGTACCCACACTGAAGGGGACATGTGGCTTTTTGGAAAGAGGGTCACAGCTGGGGCTTGCACGGACCATGTTCTTGTGCCTGGGCCTGCTCCAAGAACAGAGCTATGAAGTTCACTGCCTGATCATTGTGTAAGTGGAAAGTGACTTTTCCAAACAGAAAAAGTCGCTGCAAAACTGAACTGGCAGACACACCTGGCTCTGACTCGGTGTCTCCTCGGGCCCTGCTCCCAGCTTGCTGCAGCCTCTGCCCCCAGGGCAGGAGCCTGGAATATCAGGGATGTGCCCTGCCTGGTGCAGCCCAGCTCTGGACCAGTCAGTACCTTTAACCAGGCTGGGCTTTGGCAGAACACAAGCCCAGTCTGACACGATATTTTGCAGGTTTATAAAGAAAAAAAAAACAGAGAAAGTTAAGGCAGTTCAGGTGAAAAGGTTTCTCTGGAGACACTGCACTCCTCCATGGCTTCACTGTAAGGCTCACCTCCACCACAGGACTCTGTCTGCTCTCCCTCTGCCCACCAAACCCTCACACCCCTCTTGCCCCAGCCTGGATCCCCTGCAGTGAACAGCAGCACTGGGGCTCTCCAGGCTCCATCCTCTGAGCATGCAGACATGCTGTGACCCATCAGAGGTGCTCAGCTCCTCTTTGGGCTTCCTTTTGCCCAAGCCTTTCCCTGCTCCCAGAGCCTTTCCTGGAGCAGCTCCTGAGGTGTGTGAGTGTGAAGTGATGCCTGTGCAAAGGAGGAGCAGCCCTTGAAGGCAGCAGGGGCAGCTGGGGGCACGTTTTCCCCATGGATGTGCTGATGCACAGAAGCTCTCCCCCACCCCACTCTCCCTCCTGCCAGCAGCAGAGCTCCAGGGGCTGATTCCCAGCAATTTGTGTACCTTGGGGAGCAGGTACAAATCCCCAGCTTCTTTCCTGCAGTTGGGGAATGCTCTGCTGTAGACAAGACTTCCCTGGGCTTTGCCTTCCTCTGCAGCCTCCTCTGTGCCTGCCTCCTGAGCCATCAGCTCCGTGGGTGTTCTGTGTGTCTGAATGTGCATGGCAGTGTTAAATATATCAAATATTGATCCATTGCCTCTGTCAGTCAGGGAGCAGACAGGAGTCCTGGGTGGAGCAGCCGTGCTCTGGACACTGCTGGGATTTTCAGTGGGGATCAGAGCTGCACTGGCAGGGATTGGTGGCTGCAGGGGGACAAGACACAACCCCCAGACAGTCCCCCTGCCCCAGCAGTGGGCCAGCAGTGCCACAGAAGCCCTGTAAAGTGCTGCAGCACCGTACCAGGGAGAGGCTGAGACATTTCCAGGCCAGGCTGTCAGAATGAATCCTTGCTGAGACTGCTCTTGCTGCTGGCAGGAATCATATCAACCTTCCCACAGTGGGCAGCCCACCTCTGCTCCTTTGGGAGCCTGCACTCCCTCAGTTCCATCATAGCCTGGCTTATCCTTATAACTTGCAAAACAAAAGGGGTTTTCTAGGACATGTTTAATTTCCCGAAGAAAACACTGACCCTAGCAGATGAATCCCATGGTGGGTCTTGCCTCTCTGTGGTGAACATCCCCCTCTTGCACATCTTCCTTTAGGGGATGGGCATGTCAGGAAAATTAATGCACAAACACCAGAGGTTTATGTCCAAAAAGGAGTCAGAGGAGTCCTTTTAGCTTTATTCAAATAAAGAAAGAGGCCATGGGGCATTCCCCTGGGATTTTTGGAGAATGCAGCCTGCCTTTTTATCCTGTTTTCCCATCTGCATTTCCCTCTCTCCCCCTTGGCTGAGATACTTGAGAGGCACAGACTTCCCAGAACACCTGATACCTAAGATTCCCCTCTAATGTATAACCCTCCCTTTTAATTTTAATTCTTACAAAATTCATGGGTTTTCCCCATTGCTTCTTTCATCTTTCAATATCCAATTTCATTTGTCAGCAAACCTGCAGTTTGTTTGTAAAGGCAAATATCTTTTTTTCCATTCATCAATCAGTGGAATCCTTCCCATTGTTTCTTTTACCTCTCAGTGCTGGTTTTATCTACCAGCAGACCCAGAGTTTGTAAAGACAAATCCATCATTCCTCTCAGCACATTGACTGAAGCCAGACAAGTGCTCTGGGTCCCTCCACGTTCCCCTTCCCTCCTCTCATTTATTGTAGGCACTGGCAGCATCTCATCCCCCAGGCTGAGCTGGGCAAGGCACAGCCCCTCTGCCTGCCAGCACCAGGAGAGGGCTTTGGGCTGATGCTGCACAACAGAAAGCATTGCAAGCATTCAGAAACACACCTTGGGTGCTTGGGGACGTGGTTTAGTGTGGGATTAGTGGTTGGATTCAATGATTTTGGCTTTTCCAACCTTAATGAATCTCTGATCCTATAAAATATGGCACAGGATTGTGCAGTTATTTTTCATATTTGAACTAATCTGACAGCTCAGCCACAAGCCATGACTGGATGTATGGAGTCTGGGTAAAGCTGTCTGGCCAATGCTGGGCAAGAGGTCAAACTGCATGGTCACCATGGCCCCCTTGGGCTTCCAGACTACCAATTAAATCATTCCCAGTGCTTGATTTGCCCACAGTAACCAGCACAACTAGCAGAGGCAGTAATTACATTTACTGGCAGCTTGAGGAGGTGCCAGCACAGGACAGGTGGAAATGCAGGTCCTCAGAGGAGGCTGCACAAAGTCCCCTCCAGGCACCATGGTGACATCTCCAGCTCCACTGGGACTGAAATAGTCAGCAAATGTCCCATCTACAGCTTCTAATCTCACTTCATCTTCAGGTTTATTAGCTGCAAATTTGTGGTGTTTTGTGGCTTATGGAAGAATTTATAGTACTATATAATTTTATTTTTTTTGGCTTCCTGTGTGAAACCACTAATAGTCCCTAACAGGCAGAAAATTGACCTGAGACTCTTTCCCCTCCTTCTCTCCTTTGGCATAACTGAAGATATTAATAGTTCCAGGCTGCTTGCTGTCAGCTTCAAATCACCCTGGCAGTTAAAGCCCAAAATAACTGGGCCTTTGATGTCAACTTACTTTTATTTCTAAATAAACAACAGGGTTGGTTAAGATCATCCAAATATGAAGCTATAGGCTCCCTCTAGCAATAAAAACAATGGAAAGCCAGCCAGTTCACTGCATCTTGGGCAGACTGGGTGACCTTTCAGAGGCTTTCATTGCAAGGAGAGCAGACAAGGCTCCTCCTGCCACCCCACTGCCATGCTGGAGCTGGTAACTTTGAGCTGAGGAAAGGGATTATTCACAGCCATTGCTCCTGCACATCAGTTCTGAACCTCTTGCCTGACTGATTTCACTTTCAAAAGCCCTTGATAATGGGGAAAACTCCCTTATGCTATGCTCATTATTTTAAAATTTTTTTGGTTGCTGTGAGACTTCCCTATTGTTTGGCATAGCCATGGCCATGGTGTGTTGTCATCCTGCCACCAAGTAATGCTGCCATTGATCTGCTCTGTGCCAAAAAGGACAGCACTCCACAGCCAGGAAACCCCACATGTCTCACACAGAGCCTGGGGCCAGACCCCAGAGCTGCCAGGTCCAGCTCCCTTGGGCCAAGAGTGCTCCTGGGCCACCCCAGCCCATGGCACAGCAGTGCAGTGGGAACACTGAAGTGGCTTTTTGCAGCTTTCCCTGCATCATCCCAAATCTGGAAGCAGTGGGAATGTGCCAGGCTGTGGAGCAAAGCATTGCCCAAGTACCCCAGATGAGGCAGGGAGAGGAAGGAGACCCTTCAAGGTGTTTGCTACAGCACTTCCATTTCCTACATCCACCAGCTCCTGGAGAGGGTTTGTGATTGAGGGGCAGCTCACTGACAGGCTCAGGAGAGGAAATTGTGCTGCCACTGGGGTCAAAAAGCAAAATCATCCCTGACCCAATGAACCATGAATCCTTCCAATCTGCCTTGACCCTGTGCTGGGGAAAAAGCTCCAGAGACCCAGCAGCAGGCTGGGCCAAACTCCCCATGGGACAGCAGGCAGAGAGGAGAGGTCTGGGACAGATGGAGCCTGAGAGAAGCTGTGGGAAGACCAGAGGACTGAATTTCACTAAATGAGCAGAAACTTCCCCACTGACAGGAGCACCATGGTGGAGGTTGGATGTGGTTTCTGGGCTATTTCTTGGACCAGAGCCCAACTCCAGTTCTGTGAAAGAAGAAGAAGGAGGGACAGGGAATTTTTTTTTCACATCATGGTTTGGGTCTGGGCTTTGGGAAGAGTGACCCTACTGCAGAGAAGAGATGACACCTGAGGACCATCCTGGGTGCTGGTTTCTCCCAGCCCCCTCCAGCCAGCTGAACCCCATGAACTGGGCAGAGCTCGGCCGGGAGCTGCGCTGGAGACAAGTCAGGGCAGTGAGAGCAGCAGAGCTCCAGAGCAGCCACCTGCCAGCAGCACTCAGGGACCTGCTCCCCAGAGCAGCTGGGTTGTTTTCCAGGAGGGAGGCACCTCCCCAAACCCAGGCAGCACGGGCAGGAGCGAGCACAGGCACATTGCTCTGAACAGAGCGGGGTCGCTGGCAGCCATGGAGCAGCATGACTGCACCTGGGTGCATTTCCACTTTCCAACAAGCCCAGTGTCTGCCAGCATTCCAAGATGGGCTTTCACCCAGCAGGAGCTGCTGAACACAATGAATGCTCTTTGTATCTGTCAAGTGCAGAGGGGGGAGGCCCAGGATGCTGCCAGGGCTGGGAACGGTGTGTGTTCACTCAGGAAGAACTGGTCCTGTACATACTTGCACACGTGTGGAGGTACAAACAGAACCTTCATCTGCTGATGAAAGACCAGCCTGCCTGGAAGAGGTGCAGGCTGGAAAGGAAACACGTTTTTAAAGACAGGAGCAAATATTACAGCACAATGAATTATTCCTTGTAAATAGTACTGGTTGCAGATCTAAGATCCCTTGTTCTGTTAGTGAATCACGGGTGAGCCAAGCCTCCTCTCTGTTGGGCAATATTTTCCATCTCTCAGCAGCTCACAGAAACAGCCCTGTGCCATCACAGGAAGCCTCCACAGTGGTAGTGTGGGCTAAATGTCACCTGGGGCTGGGGATCACAGTGCCTCTTCTCCAGGGACTGTCCTTTGGCATCACACAGGCTCATCCCAGCCCCAGTTTGTGGTGCAGGGGAGGGAAGTGGCACAGGCAGACACCCAGCCTTGAATGACCTCTGCAGGTTCCTGTGGAATCTCCCTCTGACTTCAGGGAGTCACTGCAGAATGACATTTTTAGAGGTATTTTATGCACCTTATGTGCATGATTTGGGGCTGTCAGTTGACTTAGGCTGCTGATGCCTCTGATTTCAACCAGTGCAGTGATCTGGAGGTTAATCAGATTTGTCAGATGCTTTGAAAATGCCCAGTGGGGTCCTGCTTGCACTTCCCATTGCTTGTTCACTTGGAAGTCCACTCCTGTATCTTCCTGAGCAGCTGAGAAGGGACATGACATGAACAGTCCTGCCCCTGGTAACCAAGCCTGTGCAATGAGAGCTCTCAGCCAGGCCCTGGTGGAACCTGGCAGGTGCCATCTACAGACACTGGCCAAGAGCATCCAAGAGCTGAGAGGGAGCTACAGGCAAAGAGTGAGGCTATGAGCAGTCATTTGTTGGGCTAGTTATCCTTGAACAGATTCACTGGGCTCAAGCAGAGAAGGCTGAGGAAAAGCACTGATCTGCTTGGAGCCAGATGAGAACAGGAGAGTTTGGGGAGAGGCAGAGCTCTCCTGTCTGACAGATGTGAGGAGGTGTGAGGAGGGGACACATCACTCCTGTCCCACTCCTGCCCTGGGACAGGCACAGCAGCTTCAGGTGTGCAGGGACCCTGCCAGCAAGGTGGGCACTGGGCAGGCAGAGCTCATGGTCTCACTGCCAGCCTTGGCTTCTTCCCTGCTGATTGCCACCACTGCCAGCTATTAGCCAACATGAACCCTTTCTGGGTCCTACAGGAGCAGGATTCATTTGTTCAAATCCCTACACAGAGTACCAGCATCCAGATCCCTGTGTAACTGGAGGAGGGAAAACTGCCCTTAGTGTCAGGGGACAAACTCTGCCAAACCAGGACCTGCCACAGCCCTGGGCTTCTCAGGGAATCCAGCAACAAGGGCTGGTGTGGACTTTGTTAGAGCTACGAGACAAAATCCGCCCACAACAACTTCATTCCATATTTTTCTCTTGGGTTTGTGCCCTCTATTGTAATTCCATGATAAGCATTCCCTAAGACATAAATCCTATAAGCTGGAAGTCCTGGAAGGACTGATTTGAAGAGACTCTGGATTGATTTCCACTGTAAACACCCTCAGGGCAAAGCTGAGGTGGTGCCATGGAGCTGTTCCCAAGCAGGGGCACTGGCAGTGAGAGAAGATGTAAGAGACAAGGGGGCCAAGAGAGATCACAATGACCGTGCCTGGGCCCAGAGGATGACAATTACAGGGTAATTGGGCAGCAGCCCACTGCTGTGTAAATGCTCAGTTATTTCTGTTCCTTAAACCGCAATCCAGGTAACATGGTAATTACTTTGAGGTTCATTAAGTGTAATTATACAGTAATCTCCAGGAGCCAGTAATCATGTTCCAAAGTATCTACCACTTAAAACTTGGTGAGTGTCATGCAGGTAGGAAGCAGGCAATGGCTCTGAGACTTCAGTGAGTTGCAAAGTGGGAAGGCCAGGACAGGGTCAAATGTTACTGTGACAGCTGAAATTGCCTTCCAAGGAGAAAGCTGGGCTTGCCAGAGAAGGGCTGCACACCCAGAGCCCAGCCAGTCTCCATGGCACCCTCCAGCCAGCAGCAGGACTGGTGCCTTTGTAGGGCTGCTCCTCCCAGGTTGCCAGCAGTGCCCCAAAGGTCAAACAAATCCTTTCCAGAGGTTAATCCCATCCTTGTAGAGCAAACACAGCTCTTGAGATTTCACTCTGGCTCAGGTGTCTCTTTTAATTGCCAAGTCAGGGTGAGTAAATTCTACACTTGTCATTACAAACAACATAGTATATTTTATTTATTTTACTACACAGCAAATCAAACTTAATGCTCAGTACCTCTTGCACATCACTTCCAGCTTTGACTCAGATTCCAATGTGGGGTTGACTCCAACCATCAGAAGAAGACCTAAGTCTTCCCCCAGATTCCTCTTCCCACTGTTCCCAGTCACAGCACGTCCCAGTGACCAGGAGACCCAGTGTTCCCAGGACAAACAGTGAGGGAATGATCCCTGATCCCCTCTGCACCACAGGGAGAGGGGACCAGAGCAGCCTTTCATGGGCCTCACACAACTGATGCTGTTCATGTTCCTTGTCCTTCAAAGAATCCCATTTTGACCTGGAAATGCAGGAAAAATTCCTCAGAGCCAAAGCCCTGGGGCTGAGCTTCTGGGAGAAGGGGCAGGGCCAGCAGGAGATGGGGAGCAGCAGCACGGGGCAGTGCTGGGCACAGGGCACATGGCAGCAGCCATGGCTTGGGCTGGCTCTCACTGGCCCTGCTCCCAGCAGGGAATGTTCCTGCTGCAGGAGTTGTGATTCCAGGCACTGCCTGGATCAGCATGGTAGGAAAACCTGTCTCCCTTGTATCAACCCATAAACACGGTTGAGTTCCTGCAGAAATGTTAATGTTTTCCCTTCTCTGTCTTTCAGGGATCTGAACTACAACGAGCTGCTGGAATTCCCTGGGGCTATCAGGACACTGGGCCGACTGCAGGAGCTGTGAGATTTTCTATTTATTCCTTTTCAAAACCACTCCCTGTGGGAGAGTGACCAATAAAGCATTTTGTATGCTCTGACTTGAGGAGAGCACTCGATCCAAGCCTTTCTTTTCCTTCCCAGCCCTATCCACTGCATCAAAGGCGTTTCTCTCCTCGATTTCCATCAGCTCTGACCTCCTCCCCATCACCCTCCATGCCAGGGAGGGGAGTGGGAGTCTCTGCCAGCCTTAGAGCAGGTTCCTCCTACTGCTCCTCACTCTCCTGTGGCATCTCAGGGGCTCCAATTCCATTTGTTCTCTGGTTCCTTCTGATGTCCATTCCCCAGCTTGGGACCACAACCTGGACTTACCTGTGTTATTTTGAGCCCATCGTTTCTGCAGGCCCTGTGCCACCTCCTCTAATGTGAAGAAGCTGTTTTATCTCCCTTAGGATAAATTTATAATTTACCAAAGCTTATGACTATTTTAGTGGATAGCTCTCCTTCCTCTGACTGGTCAGCCTGGGAGATACTAAAAATAAGAAACCATCCCACTTGTCACCCAGAGAGGTGAAGCCCCAAGGTGGGGTGAGTTGATGTGGATCCACAGTTCCTGTGGATCTGTCACACTGGTGCCAGGCTGGGGTGAGACAAAAGCAGCTGCTCTCATGTTTCTGGGAGCCTTGGAGTAAAAATCTGACACTACTTTTTTCTTTACTGGAACACTTCTCATGAGATTTCTCTGTTCAGCCCAGATATCATTATTCTCACCTTCCAAATGAGAATAAGATCCTCAATCCCCTTTGAGATGGCTTTTGAAATGCCTGTCACTAAAGAAGAGGCAAATTCCAAATAGTCATCAACGAATCACCTGCTCAGACTCCTCTGGGATAAAAAACCTGGGCATCACCCAGAGCCTGGTCTTAGTCCTGGAAACAGGAACCTTTGCCTTTGTTGTACAAGAGGTCAGACTGTGGCCACAGAGCTCTCTTCTGCTGCAAAAGTTTGCTGATAGAAATTTTCTCAAGCTCAACCAAAAATGTCACAGCTAGAGCTACAAATCCTTTAAAGTCATGTGGAGCCATAATTCCTGGTTGGCAGCTGTGGAGCTGTAACAGAAACCATCCATAAAAATTGTGGTTCCTGGGGGATACAAAATTTTGTATTTGGCTTGTTTCTGTTTCCTGACCTGTAAAGCATTAAACTTTAATTCCTTGTACCCTCGGTGGGGTTGCTGGAGTCACATATGGAGCACACACAGAGTAAATGAAGTCGATTTTGTCCTGACAAACCACAGACCTTGTTCACCTGCTGGGATGCTACTGCACCTGGGAAGGAGCCTGTATCTCCTATTTGATTTATATCTTGAAAGCTCTCTGGCTTTAAAAGTGTTAAAGAAAGCAGGTTAATTTAATTAATATCAAGATATTTGTTTCTCCCTACAGTGGTTTTCACAACAACAACATCAAAGCTATTCCAGAGAACGCATTTGTTGGGAATCCCCTCCTCCAAACAATGTAAGAAAATTAAATAGTGTTTCCTACATCTTTGTATTGCCCAGAAAGGGGCATTTCCTGATGTCTTTAGTTGGGAATTCTCACAGTGGTCAAGTGACAGCAATCTGCTATTTGCTACCCATGTGCCAAAGCAGACTGAAATTGCTTCTTCTCAGAACTGATGTGGGTTCTCCTTTTCCTGCAGCACAGGCTGATAGCAAGGAAGGCAGAGAATCCAGGGGGTCTGCATGAAAACCATCTAAGCCCCAGCTGACATCTGCTGATATTTACTCCTTGTGTCCAGAAAAGCTGCTGGCCAGCCACAGCTGGGACAGCAGACCCCTGAGCCTGCCCAGAGCTGGGGGCACAGAGCTCTGCAGATAAACACACCCAGCTCTCAGGTTATTTCTGCTCTGATACAGGCACTGTTAGGGATTTTTGGATACTTCCTTGAACCACATAGATATTGAAAATTGTGGCAAGTGACAACAGTTCTGCTTGTCCAAACTGGACTTAAATTATAAAAATACCAATATCTGGAAAGCCATGGTGAGACTGGGTGAAAGCACTCACTGCTGCAGCCAGAACAGCCAGCCCCATGATGATGGGGGCCCAGACACCCAGAATGTTCATCTCTCATTGCATCTGCCCATCCAAAGGCTTTCAATGTCAATGGGGTGGAAAGTGCTTCTTGTGGGAGGTGACAGCTCACCCATGTCTCACTGGGTCCTAGAAGGGCTCACCTCTCTCCACTGACTGTGACAAGTTGTAACAGCGGTGTGGGGGCTTTGCACCTCTTAATTAGTGATTTGTTTTAGTTTTGTTTGCCTTCATTCAGAGCTAGGATTGACAGAAACACGATGGAAACATATTTTCTCATGTTTGGGCTTGGCTGTTTATTAATTTTATCAGAAAGTAAGAGTGATCAACAGCACTTCTAGCTACTTGCTAGAAGCGAGGGGAAAATGGCTGAAGATACAGCTGCTACAAGGTTTCTTAAAGCTAAACAGTTCAATAGAGAATTAACACTTATATTATTTATTCTTTTGACTTAACTAGATTTTTATGACTCTGAGAGTGACACTGACTGACCAACCAGAAACTACTACTTGAAAACTATGAAGGAGGAAGAAAAAGAAAGATGAACCAAGAAAGAGATAATGCTCAAAATTTTCCGTGTTGTCTCATACTTATTAATATACTATAAAAATCTCAAATTTAAAATCCACCACCATGTGAAAGCACACACTTCTAATCCACTACACACTCGTGATTTTTATTTTATTACTCATATTTAGAAGCTTTTTCCAAGGCTTCAGGTCAAAAGCAGTGTTCTCCAGGGGGTCAGAGATCACAGAAAGCTTAAAAACCCAGGTTTCTGGGATCTAACAAGAAGTGGGAAAGGTGCTGGTGCTGTGTGTGAGATCACAGGTGTCCTCAGTGCAAGGTGTTTCTCAGTAGGACTGGAGAAGGACTTTACACCTTTCTAGCTCCTCTGGTTCAGCAGGAGCCCAAGGGGCCCGTTCAGAGCAGCAGTTGTACCAATGTCCAGCTGAAGCAGGCCAGTGGGACAGCCTGTGGCCATCTGGGAGCAAGAGTTCCTCAGCACTGCAGCACCTCCTGCACGGCTCGCTGCTGCAGCTCTGACACTTCACCTGTAACAGCATCTTCTCTTTGTGTGAGCAGACTCTGACCCCTTCCTCTTTCCCATTGCAGCCATTTTTATGACAATCCCATCCAGTTTGTTGGACAGTCTGCTTTCCAGTACTTGCCAAAGCTCCACACTCTGTAAGTTCACCAGGCACATCCCCAGAAGGTAACACCCGAGCTCCAAGCCCTGTGTGGCCACCTTTGTGGCCTCCTCCCTTGCTTTTTTCAAGAGCCCCTGTGCCAATAGAGGACCATGAAACCACTCTGTTGCCCAACCCCAAAGGGGTAGACACTGCAGGTGTTTTCTTCTGAGGAAGGATAATTTTGAAAAGGCCATTTTGAAGGCAGCCACTAATTCCTCCTCCTCACACAGCTGACAGGCACTGAGGCCTTGCAGGGTCTCCACAGCAGCAAAGACCCCACAGACAAGTGCCACAGCTTATAATTGCCCAAACAGAAGGACGCTGAAGGCATCTGCCTTCCTCCACAAGCTGGAGAAGTGCAGGAACATGTCCCAGCAGCATGGCACAGATGATAATCCTGGGCAGCCAGCAATGGCAGTGCTTCCTGCTCCAGGGCCACCAGCACAGCCTGGGCACCACCTGAACCACAACAGCTTCCCCACGCTGGCTTTTCAGCCAACCTGCTGGCACAGCACTAAAAATACTGAGGCAGAGGCAACCTCATAAATCTCTGTTTATAAGCCTCACCCAGGCACATAAAATAAATCATTCAAATGGCCCTGCATTCTTTAGATCCAAATGCATAGACCCAGGGAGGCTTGGGTGGAATGCCCTGCTTACATTCCCCATGGTAATTGTTTGGGGGTTTTTTATTTAATTTGGGTAGAGATCGTGCCAAGAATGTCAGTGGCTGGGAGAGGCTCTGAGCTTGCCAAGTCTCCTTGCACAGAAGTGCCCAGCTCCATCTCGCTGTATCTGCACAGCACCAGGCGTCTGCTGCAGCCACAGGGACACACTGCACCTGGGCCTGGAGCTCATCTGGCTCTGAGGAAGCAGATTTGCCACCATGGCTGATGGCTCTGGAACCGTGGTTTCCTATTAATACTATTAATGAAGGGATGATGAAGTGCAGAAGGGGCCATCTGCAAGATGCCTTCACCCTAGACACTTAAATCTCCATTTCCTGATGCTTTCATAGCCACCTGAGATGCCTTTAAGGAAGATGAGCACAATGGGCTGTTTCTGCAAGGGTCACTGCAGACCAGCTCTGCTGGCTCTGGAGGCTCCCCAGCTCTCAGCCCCCTCTCTAAGACTCGGGTATTTTATGGGCTGGGATCTGCAGTCATTCCTGACCTACAGAATGTGCACAGGGAGGAGCCTTGGGCAGCTGCACTTGCCTCCCCTGCCCACCTCACTTCACCCTTGTTTCTCTGCAGGTCACTCAACGGAGCAACAGACATCAGGGAATTCCCGGACCTCAAAGGCACCACCAGCCTAGAAGTTTTGTGAGTGGCTCCTCTCTCCCTTTTACCCTGCTAGCTGTGCTCTTTCTCCTCCAAGGCGCTCCAGGCTGTTTCAGTGAGGACAACCTTCCCAGTGCTGTGCAGTATTCAGCTCTGCCCCTCCCTGGTCACTCACCCTTCTGCTTCGTTTCACCCCTGTGGCTCCTGAACGCAGCTTTCCTCCCTGTGAGTGGCTCTCTTGGTACTCTTGAGTGTGCGCCAGTCTTTTTTTTTGTTTGTTTGGTTGGTTGGTTTTTTCTTCCTTCCCTTCTGCATCTGTGAAGGAGTGAACTCTGAGTGCAGTGTTTCTGCTGTGCCCATCCTGGGGGTGTGCCCATACTGGAGCCAGCACCGTGCTGCAGTTCAGGAAACATCTGAGCCAGGCTGGGGCTCCTGGGTCCCCTCCTCACCCCCTCAGGCCCTGGTGAGCAAAGCCTTGGAGGACACCAGTCCCCATGCTGAGCCCAAACTGGGAGCACCCCTGGCCAGGGGGGGCCTGGCCATGCTTGTCTTGAGGACACAGGGACACAAGGACACAAGGACACGGGGACACAGGGACAGGGACATGGGGACACAGGGACACAGGGACAGGGACAGAGGGACACAGGGACACGGGGACATGGGGAAACAAGGACAGAGGGACACAGGGACATAGGGACAGGGACACAGGGATACAAGGACACAGGGACACAAGGACACAGGGACACAAGGACACAGGGACACAAGGACACGGGGACATGGGGAAACAAGGACAGAGGAACACTGGAACATAGGGACACGGGGGGACACAAGGACACAGGGACAGCGACACAAGGACACAGGGACAGGGACATGGGGACACAGGGACACAAGGACCCAGAGGGACACAGGGACACAAGGACACAGGGACACAAGGACACGGGGACATGGGGAAACAAGGACAGAGGAACACTGGAACATAGGGACACGGGGGGACACAAGGACACAGGGACAGCGACACAAGGACACAGGGACAGGGACATGGGGACACAGGGACACAAGGACCCAGAGGGACACAGGGACACAAGGACACAGGGACACAAGGACACGGGGACATGGGGAAACAAGGACAGAGGAACACTGGAACATAGGGACACGGGGGGACACAAGGACACAGGGACAGCGACACAAGGACACAGGGACAGGGACATGGGGACACAGGGACACAAGGACCCAGAGGGACACAGGGACACAAGGACACAGGGACACAAGGACACGGGGACATGGGGAAACAAGGACAGAGGAACACTGGAACATAGGGACACGGGGGGACACAAGGACACAGGGACAGCGACACAAGGACACAGGGACAGGGACATGGGGACACAGGGACACAAGGACCCAGAGAGACACAGGGACACAAGGACACAGGGACACAGGGACACACCATCCATTCCTCATACACAGGTTCCTGAGGCAGTCCTGGCTCCTGCCTGGACAATGGGATCAGAGACAGCAGAGCATGGCACTGCCACCTGCCCCCAGCAATGCCAAGGCCAGCTGGGAATTCAGTACCCAGCAGTGGCCCAGAGCTCTATAGGCACATTCACCTTAGCCAGGCACAGCGGCAGTGCCTGTTTTCAAAACTGCCAGGCAGTTTTTTATCCTCTCCAGGTATTTTATTGTCCTACTGATATTGTCTCCTGCCACTATCTGGGACTGGCAGCTGGGCTTCTGGGTCACAGAGTCTGGGTGCTGGCTGTCAGCAGCACCACTTCTTGTCTCTCCTCCATCCTTCTAGGACCCTGACCAGGGCAGGCATCCATTTCCTCCCCAGAAGGATGTGCCAGCAGCTGCCCAGCCTCCGAATCCTGTGAGTAACCTGTGTCTCTGTCCTGCCTGCTCCTTAAAAAACACCCTCAGGAGCAGGGCTTTCCTTTTGTCTAGCTCAGGGAAAGGACCAGCAGTGGGAGACCATGCTGTGGTTCTTGCTCCCATCACCTTTTCCATGCAGAAATCACCACCTTCTTAATCACTGTTTTGAGCTCTTGCTCCACTTGCTGCTTCCTCCCAGCATGATGCTCTGGTGTCAGGGCTGTGTCAGGCACCCCTTGCTCTGCACCAGCAGGAGCTGCCCATGCAAGGGGCACAGAGAGAGTGCCAAAGGAGATGGGTAAGAATGGCCACAGCATTTCACAGCTCCCAGCTATGTTGAAGTTCTTAGCCTAAAAAGGGGAAAATCACCTTCACCCTCTGCTCCAGCCTTGGCTTATTGCAGTTGGAGCTCCAGCAGGTGCCATCATCTGGAGGAAGGATCCTGTTCATATCCCAGGAGGGATCAGGTCTGACCTGATGGAGACCTGTGAGGCCACCAGGCTGCATTTCTTCACGTGGGGCAGCACAGACAGATCAGAGCTTTGCTTGGTCTGTGTTTCTTTGGCTCTGCCAGGCACTGAATGATGCTGGGGGGTCATGCTTTCTCCTTTAGCTTGGTCCATGATGAAATCAACATCTCAGAAAGGTTCTGCATCATCTCAGGAATCACACCCCTGGTTCCTGAGATCCCCAACTATGTTTGCAGTCAAAGACATCCTCAGGAAATGAGTCATGAGCCAGATTTATACAAGTTTGCAGCCTTAGGGCAGCAACAGGCTTGCCTCTCATCAGTCTTTATACAAGCAAGCTGAAAAAGAAAACAAGTTTGTTCCAGGAAAGCAACAGGAGTGAATTCTTGATCACAGAAATTGGAAACAAGAGTAAAACATAAAAATAAAAGAAGACAATTTTTAACTTAGGAGATTACAGGCTTTTGGTTCCAGATGTCCCTGTAGGGAAGATCTCTCATCTTTAAACATCTGGACCAATTCAATGGATGACTTGCTATGAAAGTGCAGCCTTTGGACTGGCCCAGGCTGCTGGGTCCCAGACCTCTGTTTATGCTCTCAAGTTATCAGACTGCAAACCCTCCCAGCAGAGCCTGTTCTTTGTGCCTACCCCCATGTGGGAGAGTTTTATTGGGACACACCACCTTGTTCCTTGCTTCTTGTTCCTCTTCCCTAATGAACTTTCCTGACATTAATTGCATTGCTTTCAGGGTTTGGAGTGAGAGTATGTGGCCAATGTTTGTGCATGTTTATATCTCTCTTGCCCTTGAAATGCCTTGGCCCCCCTGATGCCCAGACTCAGTGGTTGTTCTCTGCCTGTCTCTTGGCAGCCACAGGAGCTGTGACTGTGACACATCTGACCACAGATGACACAGTCAAAGCTGCATTTCTGGCCTCACACTACGGTGTGGATTCTCTGCAAGGATGCTGCATAGGCACTGTAGAGCCCCTGCAGGGACAGAGGGTCACAGCCATCCTGGGATGCCACCCTTGGTGAGCCCAGCACACACAGGCAGGGCAGCCTTTGGCATCAACCTGGCATCATTCTGCTGCTTTCATCCAGAGCTCCTGCTCAGGGCACAGATTTCAGGTAACCGTGGTACATCCTGAGGTGGAAGGGACTCACAATGATCACTGAGTCCAGCTCCTGGCTCTGCACAGAACACCCCAACAGTCCCACCCTGTGCCTGAGAGAGTTGTCCAAATGCTCCTTGAGCTCTGGAAGATTTGACTTTCTTCTCAAGCAGAAATAGGGGAAACTCCCCTGAGCAGAGCTGAAGTCCCTTGATGCCATCAGCACCTTCATCCTGGTGTGCTCCTGACAGAGTACGAGTGACTGAGGCTGCTCTGTTTGTAAATTCTGGGCTGCACCTGGTTACCCTCACTCTGCAGGAACCAGAAATAACTCCTGGGGATGGTTCTCCCCCATCACTGTTAGCTTAGCTACAGCCCTGCCAAGCCCAATGGATTGACACAGGGACCAGGGGAAAGTGACTGATGCTAAGGCTCCTTCTCCATCCTGAGCCTCCAGAGCCCAGCACAAACCTTTTGCTTGCTTTTCCCTCTCTCCTCTCCACTACAGAAAACTGGTGGTGAGTGGGCAAAAAAAAAAATAATAATTGAAATATTTTAGGAGCAATCTATTGGCAGAAAGATGGAAACCGAGTTTGGAAAGTCGGCAGAGAAACCACATACAAAACTTTACCCTGGGGCAAATTTCCCTTGAACAACCACAAATCCAGTCTCTGCTGGTGGGGGAAAGAGCTAGGTTTAAACATTGCTCCTTACCCAGCCTGTTTCAGCTTCAATAAATCCTCATTAAGCTGTGCCAGGGTGGGTTTTCCTCTGACTATCAAGCCACTCTACTCTAGATGCTGACATGACATGGGCCATGAATCAGTGGGGAGAGGAGTTTGCTGCAAACTGCTTTTGAGTGACAGCACTTGAAAGAACAAGGACCAGAGGTTTTCAAAGTCTGTAATGTCCTGAACCAAATCCCTGCCAATGCCACAACCCCTTCCCTAACCTTGGGAGAAAGCCAGAGAGGGCTGAATGGGGAGCAGGCAATGGGCAGTGGAGCTGCTGGGCCAGGAGGGAGGAGAGAAACCAGCTGGTCAAAACCTCCCCAGGCTCTGCAGGCACATCTGCAGCTTCTGCAAGCTCTGGCAGGAACATCTCTGTGCTGTGCCCACAGAAAGCAGAGCTGTGCATGGCAAAAGTGGCACAGGAGGGTTCCACAGCTGGCCTGAGGCTGGGCAGGACAAGCCCACCCCAGCTGTATGAGCAGCTCCATTCACAGGCTGTGCTGAGGCAGCTGGGCTGGGGGTGGGTAAATCCTGGGACAACCCTCACCTTGCACAGGGACACCCTGAGCCAGCATCAGAGCAGCCTGGAGACCCCACGACTGGGGTTACCCAAAGTGGAGCTGTGCAGAATGAGGGGGGCTCACCTCGCTCCCCAGCAGCATCTGCCCTCCAAGGGAGGGCTCAGGGCACTGGCTTGTGATGTCCCAACACTCCTGTGCTCTCCTCTCCCTGCAGAGAGCTGTCACACAACCAAATCGAAGAGCTGCCCAGTTTCCATCGGTGCCAGCAGCTGGAGGAGCTGTGAGTATGGAGATGTCCTTGTTTGTGCTGTGCTCTGGGGAAAAGGGGCTGCTTTCAGGGGAGGGGCAGTTCCCACGCAGACACCTCCCTAAGCACTGGCAAAGTTGGGCATTAGAACTCAGAACTCAGTGTTTGGAGTGCAAATGGACCTGAGTTCCTCTCCTTGCCCCTGTGCACATACAGAGTAACAATACATTCCCTGTGCATGGGAGCTTCATTCAGTCAGGTCCTTTCAGAGGTCCCAGAGACTTCAAACAGAAGTAGGATGTGACAGCACCGAATTCACTTCTCTAACTGCAGTCCCACTATGAGCTAATGAATAGAATGGGGTTTATGTCCACCATAAATGTCTTCTGCTTCAAGGAGGGGCCCCATGGGCACAAAGCAGCTCCTATCCATCCTGCCCAGGGCCAGCCCCTCCTGAGAGAAGGGGGATTTTCTCCTCAGGTGTAGCTCTTGCACTGGGTCCTGCCCAGGCCCTGGGAGGCATTGCTGCTGCTCTGAGACAGTTATTCACATTCAGCTCAAAGTGTCTGGAGATGTGGCTCTACACTTCAAATAGAACAGAAGTTCTTGGCCTTTTTGAGAAAAACTGTTAAATAAAATTAAGATAGGCTCCATGATTTTTTACAGAATTCTGCTACCTGAGAGAACAGATGTATGGGAGCAGTATCCCCATTAAAAAGCCCACAGGAGAGGTTATCCCTGTTCTCTGTAGCATCCCAGCCTGCATAGTCAGACCAGCTCATCCAGCCTTAGCAAACTGGACATTAGAACACTGTGAAACCACATGGAAATGAGTGTACACAGCCTCTGCTGCTTTTTATGGCAGCTGTGAGAGTATCCCCAGGAAAACATCTGAAAAAAATAGAAAGTACACCAAAAAAAGACAAATTTTCAGAATTTCAAACCTGTAGTTTCACACATGCTGCCTAAGTTTCTTCTTAACAAAATTTTATAATATTCNGAACAAAATGAGTATTTGGTCCCTTAACTCCAAAGCTACTGTCCTGTGAGCTCCACCCCCACCAAGCATCCACATTCCTGATGGTTTGGAACAAGTCTGGTGGTGCAACCTGGCACACAAACAGCTCAGGTGTGCCCTCGCTCTGCTGGAACTGAGGGTGTGCAGAGCTTTACCTGCACCACACAGGTGATTCCTCAAAGCAAAACACCCCTAAATTATTATTGTCAGCCTTGCTCCAGTACCCCTTCTGCCCAAACTCCACCTCTTCCAATCAGTGAGACCTCCAAATTTGTGCCCAGATCTTCCAGTGGCCCCCACATGAAATTTTGGCTAGAGGTGGGAGCAATGCCAGCCTGGCTACCTGGGGCACCAAGGAGCAGCTCAAGTGCCCAGCTTTGGAACAGGAGCATCTGGCCAAGTACCAGCTGGGACATTCCAGCCAGCACATGGGGTCCTGTGTGAGATGAGCCAATATCAGTTCTGAGTCTAAAGGCAGGTTAACGACCTGAGAAATGGCCAGGGAGCTGCTGTAGGTGGAGCACCAGGCAGAGGCTGTCTCCCCTTGCAGAAGGTCATAGATGGGGGGACACTGCCTCTGCAGGTCTGGAACTGATGATGAGCATTCTGCAGGAATCTGAATAAGTATTGACCACTGTTTCACACTAGGGAAAACAAAACTGAGGAACTGGACCTCTCCCACAAGGCACATGTTCAGAGCATCCAGGATGTCTCTTGAGGGTGTGGGGAGTGTGTAGGTCAGACAGCAGAGGCTGTGTGAACTCCCACCCTGCTCTTTGCCCTTCCCCAGGGGATGAAGGAGCTGGAAAGGAGATGTGGCTTTGACAAGTTTTGCTGCTCATCCTGTTTAACTCTTGGAGTCAGAGTAGGTCTCCCAAGCACAGCAACTTCCACTGTGCCAGTCTGCTGCACTGGGACAAAGATCTCCATGATGTAGGAATGCTGCCTTCAGCTCTCTTCTCAAACCAGCTTCTGTTTTTCCAGTGGTCTCCAGCACAACAAGATCCACGAGATCCGAGCAGACACCTTTGTGCAGCTGGTGGCCCTGCGCTCCATGCAAGTATTGTCTGCCAGGGGAGCAGCCGGGGTGGTGCTGGGGAGGGGCCACTGTGAGCCCACATGGGCTGGGGGAAGTTCCCAACCTGCCTTTGTCTCTGCTGGGAGGCTTTTCTGTTCTGCCTTAGAAAAGTAGTGGTCACAAACCATTCTTTTGGCTTCCCCTGTGCCTGCAGACCCCTCTCCTCACCTGCCCCCTCGTGCCCGCACCCCACGTGCTCTCACCACGCTTTGCAGCTCTGCCAGGTGTCTTGGTTTGAAAGACAGGTGTCTGCTAAGAAAGGCAGAAGCCTCTCTTGAAATAGAAAATGTAAATCCCCTCCCTCCAAATTATTATAATTTTGAAATTAAGGGGCTCTCAAGTAAAGATATGGGAATAGGGATTACAGTTCTTTACTAGGAAAATTAAAATAGAAATACAGCATTACAAAACAACAACAAAAAAAATTGCTGCTGACCAAGGGGCTACAGATCCCACATGTGCTCCCACCAGAGCCCTTGGCCAGGCCAGTGTCAGCAGCTTCAGTGCCCTGCTCTGCTCTCTTCTTACTGCTGTGTCCTTGCCTTGCAGAGACCTGAGTTGGAATTACATCCAGTTCATTCACCCAGAGGCCTTTGTGACCCTGCACTCCCTCACCAAGCTGTAAGTTGCAGGGATATTTCTCTCACAGTGGATAGGAGGTATCTGAGGGCCTCAGACTGATTCCCTGGGCCACCAGAACAGCTGGGATGTAGATGTTGGAAGACTGATGTGTTGAGGTGCATGTCTCAGTACTGATGTGGACAGAACAAATCCCAAGGTTTCCTATTAATACTATTAATGAAGGGATGATGAAGTGCAGAAGGGGCCATCTGCAAGATGCCTTCACCCTAGACACTTAAATCTCCATTTCCTGATGCTTTCATAGCCACCTGAGATGCCTTTAAGGAAGATGAGCACAATGGGCTGTTTCTGCAAGGGTCACTGCAGACCAGCTCTGCTGGCTCTGGAGGCTCCCCAGCTCTCAGCCCCCTCTCTAAGACTCGGGTATTTTATGGGCTGGGATCTGCAGTCAGGAATGACATAGAGTGGAGGAGGAGATGTGTGGGGCACGTATGTGCACCATGAGGGAGATACCAGCCAGAGCTTCCAGCACGGCCACTAACCCCAGTCTCTCATTTTCCCAAGGACTGCAGTGTTTATCTCCAGAGGCTCCTGGCCCCAGTGCAGCACCCAGCCCCATTTCAGCATCACATCAAGGGAGCAATAGAGGCAGTGCCCTCTGCTTGGCTGAGATGCCCCTGGCAGCAGAGCCCTGACCTTGCTCTCCCTCTCTGCTTTCCCCTCACCAGGGACTTGACTGACAACCAGCTGGTCTCGCTGCCCCTGGATGGTTTGGCTGGACTGACCCATCTGAAGCTCCAAGGCAACCCAGCTCTCTCTGAGCCCTTCACCAAGGAGAGCTTCCCCAAAATGAGGTACTTGGAGTGTTGGCTCTTTTAGTTCTGGTGTTCAGCACAGCTTGTATTTGCTAACAGCACTCAGCCTCCTGCTCTCCCTGCCCATCTCGTGCTTTCTCCATGTTCCAGCCCCATGGGTAGAGGAAGATCCATCTGCTGCTAACACATCTCATCTTTAATATGTTCCACGGGAGAGCAGTGACGTGCTCCCAGGCCACCACCCCCACCCCTAACACACACACACAAGTGGAAAGCGTGGAACTGGCCCAGCTCAGGGCTCCTCTCAATGGAAAACATTCCCAGAAGCAGTCCTACCTAATGACATCCAGGTTTTCTTCCATAAACTCTGCTTGTGTGGCCGTGTCTTGTCTGTTATGGATTAATGAGGAGCCTGAAGGGATCAAACTGATCAAGAAGAGGCTGCAAAAGGCTCAGAGCAGAGTGCTGTGCTGCAGGCTCAGACTTTCCTGACACTCCTTGGCTCCTGGGTCTCAGTGTGGCACCTGCCCTCTTAGATACCCATGGTCCAGAGAACACAAATTCCTCTCAGATGAATCTCATCTCTTCCTTGGGTGTCCCAGGAGTTCCCTTCTAGCCAAGAATGCATGAGCTGATGCTCCCACTCATCCAGAATGGGTTCCCAAAGCTGGAGCTTCTCCAGGTTACACACAGGGCTGGGGTCACAGGTCACTGCACCAACACAGGGCTTAATAGTTCAGGCCTGAGGAAAAGTGTGGAGCTCTCCCTTCAGGCTGCCTCAGCAGTGGTGCCTGCAGGGCTCTCTTCTGACTTTTTTAACTCATAGCTGGGATCTGCTGCATGACTGGTTTCCAAATGGCAGGGCATTCCAGAAGCTTTTGGAGGGTATTCTATACCCAAGGTCATAGAACAATAGAATGGTGTAGGTTTCTTCAAAAGAAAATTAAAGCCCATCCCATTCCACCCCTTGCCATGTGCAGGGACACCTTCCACTATCCCAGGTTGCTGAAGCCCCATCCAACCTGGCCTTGGACACTGCCAGGGATCCAGGGGCAGCCACAGCTGCTCTGGGCACCCTGTGCCAGGGCATGCCCACCCTCACAGCCACGAATTTTTTCCCAATATCCCATCAAAGCCTGCCCTTTCCAGTAGGAAATAAGGATTCCTTGTCCTGTTCCTCCAGACTCTTGCCCAAAGTTCCTCTCCAGCTTTCTTCACAGAACCACAGAATCAGAGGATCATTACTGTTGGAAGAGACCTCTGAGATCATCGAGTCCAACCTGTGCCCAATCCCCACCTTGTCACCCAGCCCAGAGCACTCAGTGCCACATCCAGTTGTTCCCTGAACACCTCCTGGGATGGGGACTCCACCACCTCCCTGGGCAGCCCCTTCCAGTGTCTAACAAGCCCTTCCTTGAAGAAATTCCTCCTGATTCCAACATGAGTCTCCCCTGCTGTGGTTTGAGGCCATTTTCTCTCTCCCTGCTGCTTAGTGCCTGGGAGAAGAGACCAATCCCCACCTTGTTAAACCAGTTGTGGGGAGTGACAAGGTCTCTGCTGATAAGGGGAGCTTCCTTTTCTCCAGGCTGAGGGCCCTCAGCCACTCACATATGATTTACTCTCCAGATCCTTCCCCAGATCCATTTCCCTTTTCTGGACTAACTCCAGCCCCTCAGTGTCTTCCTTGAAGCGAGGGGTCCAGAACTGGACAAGGACTCAAGCTGTACCCTCACAAGTCCCAAGCCCCTTTAGGCACTGCAAGGGGCTCTGAGCTCTCCCTGGAGCCTTCCCTTCTCCAGGTGAACACCCCCAGCCCTCCCAGCCTGGCTCCAGAGCAGAGGGGCTCCAGTCCTGGAGCATCTCCATGGGCTCCTCCAGACCCACTCCAACAGGTCCCTTGTGCAGGGTGGGTCAAGTTCAGCATTTCCAGGGTGTTTCTCCTCTAAATTAGCTCCAATGGCATCTCTTGAGCTGGTTTGGATTTGTACCAGAGGAACTGAGCCTGCAGCAATGCTTCAGTGAACCATGCCAGGCAATGGACCCATTAAGATTCCCTAAATTTTGGGGTACTGCTATTTAATGGCATTAAACAGCCTTGGTCTCAAGGCACATGTCTGCAGGAGTCATCTGAGAGCAGCTCTTAGCCTTGCTGGGAGGATCTGCACCTCCCTACCACCTTTCAATAATAGGATCTTATTTGGAGCTTATAACAGGAAATGAGCTTGTATACAGAGTTTCCAGACCCTCCCGGGGCTCAGCCAGAAATGTTTGAGAAATAAAACAAAAGCATATTTTTAGAATATAGAGTTTTACCATATTTACTGATCTTGTCAGAGGACCTTAATTGTCTGGAAAACCTGGGGTTCCTTTGCCTTCATCAGCAGTCTCCCTGACTTCCAGCAAAGCCAAAAATGCAGCTGCTGACAGACAGCTTGGTATTGCATCCAGATGATGCTCAGCTGCTGTTGAATTAACCTTGTAATACATGCTATAATTAGCAACTAGCAAATCAACCTTCAAGTAGAAATCAGACATATTTAAATAACTTGCTTCACTTGGGAGACCTGAGAATTCCCTGCCTGAGCTGGGACTCCTGGAACTGGAGTTTGAAGGTGCCCTCAGCAACAAACAAGGGGAGCCTTGCTCTAGGGAAGCTTCTCCCCTTGAAGGAAAGAAAGGATGCCTGGAAAGATGTGGCCTTGGGGTAAAAATTGAAGATGGCACATTGCATATTGGAGAGAGGGGCTGGTTTATTCTGAGGAGAACAGCAGAAGGGGTTTTAGGTGTGTGGTGGTTTAGGAATGGTGTTCTCCAATTTAGTATTCCTGCTAAAACCATGCACCACTCACTCCTCCCCAACTGGAGGCACAAAAGGCAAAGATCATGGGTTGAGATAAGAACTATTTACTAGAAACAGCAATGAGATAAGACACAAACTGTAACAGCAACAATATTAATAACAAAAAGTATAAGAAAAAAAGTTATTTGCATAGAAAGCTCCCAATAACAAACAAATACCAAATGGCTCCTCCATCACATTTTCTCCTTTCCCCCAGCAATGAGTAAGATACAGAATAACCTCTGGGTCCTGGCCATGCTTCCTCACACCTACTGCAAAAATTAACCCTGTTCTGGCTGGAACCAGGACAAGGAACTATCTGGGAACTTTAGAGCAGTTTCCAAACTTGGTGTTTGATAACGTTCTATTGACTGACAGTCATCAGCACCAAAAGTGGGTGAGTGCAGAGACACCATGGACTGCCCCGGGTCCACCCCCTGTCCTACATGGAGTCATTCACCAAAGCAAAGTCCTCTCCACTGTACCCATCACCATACAGACCAGCCTTTGTCATGGCAGCAGCACAGGTTCCAAAACTGGAACGATTCAGAGAAGATCAGCATGGCTTCTGCACAGGGTCATCACAGACATTGGTGGAGTCTTCCATATTGTTTTGACTCTGAGGTTAGCTCAGCTGGTTAGAGCACAGTGCTAATACATTGTGGGTGTGATCCTGTGGGGGCCTTTCACTTCAGAGCTGGACATGATGATCCTTGTGGGTCCCTTCCAACTCAGAATATTTTGTGTCTCTGTATAGGTGTGTTTCATCTTTGAACAACTGAAGGAATGAAGCAAAAAGTGCAAAGCAATAGAGACAGTTCATGGAGAGGACACACCCTAAAGTTCTGCTTTCCTCCATGCAGAGTCCTGGAGGTGCCCTATGCCTACCAGTGCTGTGCCTATGGGAGCTGCAGCAGCTTCTTCAGGGTGTCCAGCCAGTGGGAGGCAGAAGACATGAGTCCTGAGGAGGAGGATCCCCACAAGAGGACCTTGGAAGTGTTCCCAGGTCACACTGATAACCACTGTGAGTAAGCAGGGCTGGGTGGTGATGGGTCCCTGGGCAGGGCTGTGAGCCTGGGTGCAATCCTGCATTTGCAGGAGTGGTGCCACTGTCAGAGGTGACATCTGCCTCAGGGAGGGTAGGCTGAGCCTTCTTCAACACAGGTGGCCCACTGCTTTGGACAGGCTTTGTTTGGTGACCCTGCATGGAAGAAGAGCAGATCTGGCACAGCCAAACCTTCCTATGTACCCAAAGGACCTGGCAGCCCTCCACAACATGGACATGTTTGACAATGTGGCCTTGCTGACTATGGAAGGAGGGTGGCTGAGGCTACCTGGGACAGCTGGGCTTGATCCTTTGACTTCTGGGCAATGTGGAGCCTTTGGCAGGACATCACCAATCTTTGTTCTTACATTATCTAGAGGAAGGACCCTGGGATTAATCTGAGTAAGAGAATGAACTCCAAGAGCTGGAATATCCCACTGACTGGAGGTACACAGAGCTCTGTGTGTGCTGCTTTTATGCACACCCCTGGTGTCACAGCGAAGGTCAGGTGTGACAGCAGGACGTGTTTGGGGAGCACAGCACAGGGACTGGCCAAGGCAGGGAAGAAGGAGCTCCATGGTCACTTTCTGTCCAAGAGTCAGTTTGTTCTGGGCTCCAAAGTGCAGCTCTGCACAGGCTGCATGTGGCCAGTTCCAGGAGGCCAGCAGAGAGTGCAAGGCACCCCTGCACTTCCAGCACAGCTGCAGCTCCAGCACAAGGCTGGTGTGATCCCTCTGCAAGAGAATCTCAGAATAACACAAAGAAAAACATGAACCTTTGCTTCCTCTGAATCTGCTGGAGAGTGCAAACAGCATTTCAGGACACAGCCTGGATGCTGCTTCTATTTATATATTTGTGTAAATACAGTGCACTTCCAAGGTCTGAGACATCCTGTGGGCAATTCCACATGGTAGAGGGAGAGAGGGCTGTGTCCCCAGAGAGCCCCTGACCCACCTGCTCTCAGAGCACTCAGCATCCAGCCACAGCCAGGGGCTCTGCCGTGTCCTCCCACACCCTGAGCAGGCAGGACTCGAGGCAGACACAGACCCAGAGCTGTTGGACACTGTGTTATGGGCAGGGTGACCAAGACACTTTGTGACACAGCCAGCAAGTGACCCACAAGCCCTGTGCTCCTGCACTGATGTTTCCAGCCTTAGAATAAGCTTTAGACATGCAAAGAGTCCAGCCAGAGGGTAGCAAATGTGATTCCTACTGGCATGATGTGGCTCCAGGAAGCCTGGTAGACTTGGTGGTAACACTGGCCAGACAGTACAGAGGAGTCATGTTACAGTCGTTGCTGCAGGATTTTTTTCTGAGCCAGGTCACTTTTTCCATCATTAATGCAGCAGTCCTACTGCAGATAGTTGTAGGGTTTGAACAGCGAATTATAGCATTTGTGGAAGGATCTAGTTTGTGACAAGGGGCCACAGACCTGCTTTTGCTTGGTACCCAAGTCTTTGATGTCCCAAAGGATGCTCTCACCTGGCCTTGCCAGCAGACCAAAACCTAGCACAGGGTCCCAGGCCTCCAGGCCAGTCCCAGCCTCAGGGATGGTGTCCATGAGATGCTGGGAGCAGGGGAATGCTGACTGGTTCTAAGACATGCCAAATGAGACTATTTGCAGCTCGTAAAGGCTTCCATTTTCAGATGTTAAAGCATTGGATCTGTTTTGAAATATCAAAGCACAGAGGTCAAATGTAAAATGCACAGGAACATAATTCCTTATGATGTGCAGCTTTTGCAGATGACTTTCCAGACCTCCAGCAACACGGCCTGCCCTTGATCATAAGGGGTTTGTGATATTGCTGTTTTACTTAATTAATCACTGCTTTATTTCTGTTCCCTGTGCTTCCTTTCTGACGGCCACTGGTGGTATTTAGCTGGGTTATATGAACCTTGTAACACTTTCTCATTAAAGAGGATAAAAGCTCCCAAACATTCCTTTCATGCAGGAGGGAAAGTGGTCTGCTGAAGAGAAGAAACCTCAGGGCTATGTCACAGCAGGCTCCAGCCAGGCTTGCCAGGGCACTCAGATGCTGTGGGAGAACAGCAGGGAGGGACAGGACACTTCCAGCCAGCTCTGTCCTCTCAACCTTATGTATTTCTTCCAGTCCTTCCCAAACCAGTCCAGAGAACCCCAGGCTGGGTAGTGAAAGGCAGCTTGTGCCAGGCAGCCATGTAGGGACAAGAAATGGTTCACAATGCCCAGCCTTGGCCTGCCTGGCAGTGGCTCCTACAGCCTCTCCTGCTCCCATATCCAGCACCCATCCTGCAGCCAAGCCCAGCACCCAAGGGATCACCTGACTCCAGACACAGAGCACATGGACCCCAGGGCCAGAGCAGCTCTTCCCCATCCTTTCCAGGGCCCTGGGTGCCTGGGAACATCCCCTACATCACCTAAGTATGTCCATTCACATCTGAGTAACATCCACCTGAGGCTCAGAGCAGTGTGGTCATTGCACGTCTCATCATTCAGTCACCTTGACAAAATGGATATTTAAGGTCTCACATCCAGCACTTTCAATATTTGGGATATCATAGAATTCTAGAATTGTTTGGGTTTGGGAAGTACCTTGAAGCTCTTCTCCTTGCCCCCTGTGCAGAGACACCTTCCACTACCCAAGGCGGCTCCAAGCCCCATCCAGCCTGGCCTTGAGCACTTCCAGGGATGGGGCAGCTTCTCTCCAGCTCTCTTGGAGCCCCTTTAGACACTGGAAGTCTCTAAATCCTGGGGCATTCTCTCCTTCAGGCTGGGCAATCCCAGTTGTCTCAGCCTCTTTGATTACATCTGGCAGTGTTTAGCAGACATCCCCTGCCCCAAGTCTGTCCCCTGTGGCTGAGCAGGAACCCAAAGATGGCTCGGGGGCCTGTCACCAGGACAGCCCCCAGCAGCCCCCAGCAGCTCCCAACAGTGGCTGCAGAGGAGGGCAGGGAAAGTGCCCTGGGGCACTTCCATCACCATCCCAGCACCTCCCTTTGGGACCTCTGGTTTGAGGATAGGGGATAGAAAGGGATGTATTCACTTAGGAGCATGTGTTTGCTCCTATGGATGGAACAGAGCTATGGGAAGTGAGAAGGGAGCACTGGGACACTGCTTCCCCCAGCCCAGCACCTCCAGCAGCTTGTAAAGTTACTGAAGAACTCCTGCAAGCCCCTGGCAAACCCTGCAGGGTCCTTAGAGATACTGCTCTGTCATTCAAGAAAGCTCAAGAGCCAAACCAGGACCTGCCCAGGCCCCTTGCAGCCACCCACGCCAAGGAGAGGGCAGGGCCCTGCAAAGCCCAGGGCTGCCCTGGCTGAGACAGACAGGACAGAGGGAGCAAGCAGACAGCACTAAGGGGGAAAAGCATTCAGCCCAGTGTTTTCTGTTCTACCCCTTCCCCAGAAATTCTGCTCCTCTTCCTCTCACTTGGCTTTTGGTGCAGGCAGCTCCTTTCTCATGGAAAGGGCCCTATTGGCAAACTGGGTTTTTCCCATAAGACCTCAGAAAGTGGAGGCACCTCAGCAAAATTCAAATAAATTACAGTTTCTTCAAAATCAATGCAGCCTGCCTTGCTAGGACACAACAGCCATTTTCCTTTCTCCACACTTTCCAGGCTGGAGAGGGACTGGTTTCCAGCAGAGAGAGGTGCATTTTTCATTGGAATCCCACTGTGCTGACTAAGGACTGCTTTGTAATTCCCAGCAGGCTCAGTAGTCCAGGCAAAACAAAAGATCACTCTTCACTGCTGAAAATGTTCAACCTGGGCTTAAAACCAGGCTTTGAGGAGAAAATGGATGGCACAGGTTACACTTTCCAAGGGCTGGGTCTGAGCAGAGCACAGAAGGAGCAAGCCTGTGTCTGTTTTATCCGAGTACCATGACTGCACATCACAGCCTCCGGACTGTGCCTGGAAAAGACACTGGAGATTTATAAGACTATAAAATACAAGGATGAAATATTTTTCCATCCCACTGTGAGTGTTTCCTTGCCAGGCTCCAAAGCAGCAGTAATATTTCAATTATTACACAGACAGATTTTTTCAATGACCCTTTTTTCCAAAGCTCCCTGAATCTGAGAAAGCCATGAAGCTTGTTAGGAGGGACTAAAGATAGCACGTTATTTGTCATCATCCTTTAATCAAATAGTCCCAGTCACATTTTCAAGCACAGGCAGGGAGATTAGCCCATGAGAGGCATCACCTGTAAACAGATTAGACATGTAAATCCCACTCAGGTCAGCCTTATCTTCAGTGCTGTGGAAATTTGCCTTCCTGGCCAGTGTCTAAGCTGCCAGGTGCACACCTGGGCTCCAGCATCAGTCCATTCATCCAAGAGACAGTTCACCCCACAGACACAGATCCAGCTCTCTGGCTACCAGGCTGTAGCAAGAACAAAACCACATCCTTTCCCTTTCCTCCTGCTGGCAGGAAACCCTCCCAAGATCTCCACTGGGAGCTGAAGGCTGTGCTGGTGCCATGGGTGGGAGCAGGGCAGCAGGACAGCAGCTCTCCTCACTGTGTCCCAGTGCTGCCAGCCAGCAGGACTGTGGGAACAGGAGCAAGGAACAAAGCAGAAAAGCACGTTGTGGATTAGACTGAGAGGACACCATTCACCCTGGTGACAACCTACACTGAAAACACAGCTGAGGCCTTGGCCCTATTCCTTTCCAGCAGCTTCTTCTGCCTGACCCTCAGCAAGCCCCAGCCTGGCTCGGGGTGCAGCTGCCAGCATGACAGAGATGCTGGTGCAGGGCTGGGCCAAAACCCCATGGATGCAGAATCTGCAACCACAGGCAGCCAGTCTGCCCTCAGAAATCCTGGGAACATCCACGATTAAAAAAAAGGTGCCACAGCCCCAAGATTTTACAGGGCATAAAATAGAGCAATAAATGTTGTGTTCCCTTGTCTCTTTGCTGCTGAACTGTTTGGTGGTGGTGGCTGCTGACGAAAAATTTGTGCTGTAAGGAAGAGGCTCCCTCTGAACAAAGCCCCAAAATCCCTGTTGATGAACAAACATTGGACAAGGCCTGCCCAGAAAGCTCCCATGGAGAAGATGCATTTGAAGGCTTTGTGTTCTGTAACCACACAGGCTGGAGTATTTCTTTACTTTTTATTTAATAAAGAGTGCTGGGAGGAGAGAACCGCAGTCACACAGCTCTGGGATCTGGGGCTCTTATACTTCAAATGTTGGGAGTAACCTAAAAACAGAGGGGTTGGCTGCACTGCAACCCACCAACATTTACAAGATCTTCTCCCTCTACAGCAGTGACTGCAGGGGACAAACTGGACACCAGCAGCCTCTTTGAACTTGCAGGCTGGGAACTGGCTGGGAAGGTCTGTGTGGAGGACAGGCAGCAGCAAAAGTTCCAGGCCCAGTTAGCTCTGATGGTTCTGCTTGTTCCTATCTGAGCAGCATTTCTTGTTCTCTCCCCCCCAGATGACCTAGATGCAGATGATCTTCAGCTGGACCTCGAGGAATCGAAGCTGCACCCCACGATTCAGTGCACACCAAGCCCTGGTGAGCAGCCAGGGAAACCCTTTGAACAGAGTTGGGATCCTCTGAGCTTCTCTAAATCCCTGGGATCCCCCAAGACGTTTCAGATCAGAAGCCTGATGGGTTGGGCTTAGGCCAAATGGGTGCAGGTGAGGAGTTTCCTTCTCCCCTCCTAGGAGGGGAGGCCCAGGTCAGGATAAGCCTGATCAGGATCCCCAGGTAGCAGCAGCTCCTCCATCCACCACCCTGCTGCACTCAGATCTGGCTCTCCTGTTCCCTTGCATGACTTACACTTGGCTTTGTCTCAGCCAGCCTGGAATATTGCAAGGCAGGGCCCTGTCCCTGATGTCCTGATCATACCTATGGCACTGCAAACTGCAGGGATACTTTGCTCTGTTTCCTGAGGAAGGGACAGCAGGGAGGCACTGGACTGTACATGCTGGTTGGGGCTCAAGGAGGTTGCTTTCTGATTTTAAGCCTGTTCATAGCTCAGTGGGGTCCTACACAAGCACACCTGGAGGCTGGAGAGGTCTGGTTCCAGCCAGCCTGCTGTGGGACACTGGCAGGGACAGAGTTTTTACCAGTTGTTCCACTGAATTTGTTGCAAAAGGAACAAGATTTCAGCTGAGGGCATGTCCTGCTGCCTGGCAGTCTAAGCTTCACCTCCTTTGAGATAAAAAAGATTTCTCCATTTCCTCTAATTTTGTTTGCTCTGTACCACCTAAAATTTCTACCACCCTGGTTTTGTTTTTGCTGAGCCACTCACTAAAACATCCCAATCCCTCCCAGAGGAAATTGTATGCCATTGCCCACTCTCTCTTTACCCACTTTCTTCTTTTTTCTTTGGAAAACAACTTCTAGACCAGTCTTCTTTTTACCCCTCTATGACCTTCCCTTACTCACTCACCCATCCATCCACTTCTATTCTTTATTTCTCCTGATATCCTTCCATGTTCTGCCTGCCCAGACCCCTCTGTCCCTTCCCTGCCTCACCAGCTCCATCCCTCTCTCCCTCATGCCCAGACATGGTGCTCATGGTGCTCATCCCCTCTGTGCAGAGGCCATTCATGCAGAAACACACATCTCTTAGCCAAGGTCTTGAGTGTACAGAGGTTGGCAGTGGCAGAGCAGGATGCAGCATCCTGGCAGATGTCCACACCACCAGTCCCCAGAGGGAACATGAGAAGGAGCAGGTGATGGTAGAGGGGCCTTGGGCCAGGCTGACACCAGGAGCCTTGGTCGGTTTGGAGTCATGACCTTTCTCCATTTTAGGAGCACTGATCAATTTGTTGTTTCTTACATTTCATTTTGACCTCTCCCTGCACGTTTTTTCTGCCCTAGACAAGACCTGAGAGGATGCCAGAGGCACTCCAGTGTGGGGTCAGGAGCTCAGGGGAGAGCCAAGAGGCAGCTGCAGAAGAGGGTGGACAATGTCATATTTTCCTTGCCACCACTCTGGGCGAGCAGCACCACTGGAGAGAAGCAGTTTCTGCTGAGTGTAACTTTGGGGTTTGTCTTCCAGGTCCCTTCAAGCCCTGTGATCACCTTTTTGAGAGCTGGATCATCCGCCTGGGAGTCTGGCTCATCGTTCTGGTCTCGGTGCTCTGCAATGGGCTCGTCATCCTGGCTGTCTTTGCTTCCCCCAGCTACCTCTCCCCAGTGAAGTTCCTTGTGGGCTCCATTGCTGGGGCCAACTTGCTGACAGGCATCTCCTGCAGCATGCTGGCCCTGGTGGACACCCTCACCTACGGCCACTTCGCCCGGTACGGCGCCAGATGGGAGACAGGTGCGGGCTGCAGGGTCACAGGGTTCCTGTCTGTGCTGGCCTCCCAGGCTGCCATCTTCCTGCTCACCCTGGCTGCTGTGCAGTGCAGCCTCTCAGCCTCCTGCGTGCGGGGCTATGGGAAGTCCCCGTCCCTAGGCAAGGTCAAGGCTGCTGCCTGTTGCTGCCTGCTGCTGTCCTCTGTGGCTGCTGTTCTGCCTCTCTTCTCCGTTGGGGAATATGGAGCATCCCCTCTCTGCCTCCCATACCCCATTCCAGAGGGGAAACCCACCACCCTGGCCTTCAGTGTGGCCTTGGTGATGACAAACATGCTCTGCTTCCTGACTATCACCGGCACCTACATCCGACTCTACTGCAACCTGCTGAAGGGGGAGTTCAGCGCTGTCTGGGACTGTGCCATGGTCAAGCATGTGGCCTGGCTGATCTTCACCAACTGCCTCCTCTACTGCCCAGTGGCCTTCCTCACCTTCTCCTCTACCCTCAACCTGTTCCTTATCACCCCAGAGGTCATCAAATCCGTCTTCCTTGTGGTCCTGCCCCTGCCTGCCTGCCTCAACCCCTTGCTCTACCTGCTCTTCAACCCCCACTTCAGAGATGACTTCCGCCTGCTGAGGCAGAAAGGGCAGGACAAGGGCAGCTTCCCCCAGTCCTGCAGGGCTGATGACATGGAGAAAAGCTCCTATGACTCCACCCAGGCTCTGGTGAACTTCTCCGACATCGACCACATGTGTGAGGCACCCGATTCCCTGGGAGTGCGCCCCATCCTTGACAGCTACAGCTTCCCCTCCATGACACTGATTCCCTGCCAGCAAAGGGTGGGCACCAGGGGGAAGGAGAGGGGCTGCTCTGAGCATTGTCCCTGCCTCAATGACAGTGAGGTGCTGATAAGCTCAGAGAGCCGAGATCTGTCTGGCAGCAGCCTCCGGATAGCCTTCTTCCCCTCCCCATCCACACCACCCTACACATCTCACTTATAAACCTGCTGGGAGCCGCCGTGGGAACGGCCCCGCAGCACCCGCCGAGGGCCACCACCAGTGCCGAGGGGCCAGCAAGGTGACACAAACTGCTCCCTGAAAAGCACCAGTACAACCTGTCTACCCTCATCCCCATCATATCTGCCTGGGAAACAGGCACCTCTGCCAGCTGCCCCTGGCCTAGAAGGGCTCTAACTGAGCTCCAGACACTCAGGGCTGGCCATGGGAGGAGACAATCCCTGTGTGAGTCTCCCTTCTGCTAGGAACTGCCTGGGAGAGAGCCCCACTGGCTCAGGAAGAGGGTCAGGGAAACCCTCCTCCTGCTCACCCTGCAGCATCAGCAGCCAGCAGGAGCCTGCAGCAAAGCCAAGCTTGTCTTCTCAAGGCAGAGACCTCTTGGCCAAAGCCATTGCTCTGTGGCAACCCCTGGAAATGGCCAACTGTGGTGACATGGACACCCACAGGAACCCCAGGCCTTGTCCTCTAGGGCTCTCTGCAGGTCCCACACAGCCCTGGAAATGGGCTGGTGTCTGTCTCACACCACCAAAAGCAGTGTATTCGTGTGTACAGCTGAGTTTTGGAGCCTCTTCTCTGGGAATCCCTGCTCATTCACTGGGATCCTCATGGGCTGGACACAACCCTCACTTCCAGCCAAGACCAGGAGCTGGGGATGCTCAGCCTTTCAGTCTGACCCACAGTGTCTCACAAGGGCTCTCTGAAACCCACAGCAGCCAAACCAAACAGTTCCCAGAAAAACCCATGTGCTCTGCCTGAGGTGACTCAGCAGCACTGAGCCAAGACACCCAAGGACACACCAGGCTCCCTTTGCCACTAACCCTCTTCAAACAGCACACCTGGGGCACTCCTGTCTGTAGTCACCTGGCTCCTGGTCAGACATGGTGAAAATGGGGTCTGGCTGCTGCCTCATTGCCCCCAGACCTCACTCCTGGAAGAGGCTCTTGGTTCTGGGTTCATGTCCCACACACAGTGTAGCCATTTTGGGGACTGCATGTGCCTACTCCTATTTTAAGGGCAGACAGCTGGTGTAGAAGGAGGAAAACAGAAATCAGCATTGTGGGATGGTGGCATCAGGAGGACACAGGCCACTGGGAACAGCCTCAAATCCACTCCCTGCAGCTCAGGGATCTCCCAAATCCATTGGCTCCATCACAAATCCTCCCAGTGCCACCCAGTGCAGCAGGGAGCCCTGTGCTCAGAGCTCAGGCCCTGGGCAAAGCTTTGGTTCTGCTGACGTTACTGCAGCTGTTGTCACTCACTTTCATGAGATAATAAATGAGCCCCGTTGCTGACCAGTGCTGATTTCTGTCCTCTTTCCTCTCCATGTGAGGAGCACTTGGTGCTTCTCTTGGCAGCTGCTGTGCCTTGGGTGTTGTCTTTGGCATTGCCCAGGTGGGAGCTGGGAAATCGTGTTGTGCCCAGGTGAGCTGACACCACCCTCCCACCCCGTTCTCAGGAGGGAAGAGACAAATCAGCCACCTTGATGCAGCAGAATTGTAGCACCAGGTGCCTCTCCAGGTCCCATGGAGACACTCCTGTGAGCTGTGCCCTGTGATCTGCTGCTCAGAGCTTTGAGCTTGTGAACAGGACAGAGGCTGGGGCATAAATGTGTAAGGACATCATGTAACATCATGTAATACATCAGGAAATCATAAAAGTGTAAGGACATCATATAACATCATGTAACATGTAAGGAAACCATAAAAGTGTGAGGACATCGTGTAACAGCAAAGCCAGACTCACCAGCCAGGACCTGGCTCTGCTTCCCTACTCTGCACTTGAGGCCTGTGGTCTTATCTCAAGATGAAAAACTTGAGAGACAGCAAGAGATCAGAGAAACAAGATCCAAGGATTAGAGAAGAGGATGAAACCTCCAGATTTAGTGTCAAAATCCAAAGCTCTGCTACAATCTTCAGGTGGGAACTGTGAAAAACATGGCCTGTTGTGAGACTGGAATCCTGATCCAGATTTCTGATATCCTACACATGCTCAAAATCCATTTTCATGTTTGGCTCATTAAAAACACAGGGCCAATTTCTTCCATGTCCTTAGGGCTGCTCACATGCACAGGACTGGGAAAGATTCCTCCTAGGTCGATTTCCAGGAACAAAATGTTCCTTTTGGAGGTGGGATCAACCTCCTGGAGCTAGACCAGAGGAGGGCTACAAAGATGATTGTAGAGATGAAGCATGGGGAAAGGTTGAGAGAATTGAGATTGTTCAGCCTAGAGAAGAGAAGCTCCAGGGGCTTCCAGTACCTGAAGGGAGCCTGCAAGAAAGATGGAGAGAGACTGTTCATGAGAGCCTGGAGTGACAGGACAAAGGGGAATGGCTTCAAACTGACAAGGAGTAGGTTTGATGAGATATTGGGAAAGAATTCTTGGCTGTGAGGGTGCTGAGGCCCTGGCACAGGGTGCCCAGAGCAGACTGGAGAGAGCTTGGAGCAGCCTGGGACAGTGGAAGGTGTCCCTGCCCATGGCAGGGGTGGAACGAGTTGAGCTTTAAGGCCCCTTCTGACCCAAACCATTCAGATTCCATGATTTTAAGTGGAGCTGGGCTGGGAGTCCTGATGTGATAAGGCCACAGTTGTGAGCTGACTGGGGACACACTGCAACAGCCCAAGCGGGCAGGAGGGCACTGAGGTGACAAGTTGAAAGGGAGGAGGCTGAGGCCATTGTGGGCTGCATTTTGGCTGAGGAGCAGCATTGGAGGCAGAGGCCTGGGGGGGTGGGAGGGTGACAGGCACAGCTGCTCTGGAAGCCATTGTCAGGGATGGGCACCTTTGAGGTTTCCCCTGCACGTCAGCAAGGCACTGCCAGGACACCCTGAAGGGCAGCCATGGCATGTGTGAGGAGGATTTTGGCCCTGAGGGACCCGGAAGCATTGTCTAGCAGGACAATGTGGAGGCAATGTGCAGGCACGCTCAGATGTCAGTTCTCCCCTCGTCCAGCCCTCCTGGCTGGAGATGTGCAGCTCCTCTGAAACAAAGCCAGCAGAGCAAGCACCCTATGGTATTGTTTTTCAATCTCATTGTTTTTTCCACCAACATTGTGATTTCTGTAAGACTGGGCCATGATTGGGATGGCAGCACGGCCGTGGCCACGGGAATGCAAGTGATGAGGAACAAGGGATGGCAATGTCTGGTACTGGCCTCCTTGGAGGCCAAAGGAAAACATGTTTTGGAGAATGCAAGCCCATCTTCAAGACTGGGATGGACCACCCCTCAGGTCTGGCAGGTGACCTCATACCTGGGCTACCAAGGGTTAACATCTTGTGCCTGCTCTCCAGTGACACAAAAACCACATTCACTTTTTAAGGCCATCTCTTCCATTACTATCCCAGACCTGACTGGCAACTTCCAGACTCTCATTCACACGTTTGCTTGTTTGAACTCCTAGAAGCAAAACTAGGCACTTCATTTCAGCTTTTCATCTGTGAATATTTTGTTAGCTGCAATTCCTGCTGGGTTCTTTTCCCTGCCATCCAGACCCAACTTTTCTCCATATGGACACTGTGCTCCCAGCCCTGAATCCCCACACACCTCTTCCTTCCACCACATACCCAGGAAAGGGCTGCTGGTTGGTGTAGTCCAGAGCAGGAGCATCATGAGGAACAAATATATCAACTTTTGTTCTCCAAGTGAAAGACACTGTGACCTTCAACCTGTACTGCCCATGCTGGAGGCTTCCCTTGTATCTGCTCCATTCCATGACCTCTGTCAGAGTGTCAAGGTGGAACAGTTAAAGATGGGCAGACTGGAACAGGGAAAGGTGAGATCTGATGGATGTTGTCACAGAGGGCTCAGCTACAAAAGACATGAGGTTGGACCCCAAAGAGAGCCAGGGAAGAGCATGGAGCTATTCCTGAACCTTCTTTTTGTGCTTTTTGTACAAGGGTATGACAATGGTCCTCTTCATGGAAACCATCAGGATCCTTCCACAGCTGCCAAGAGTTTTCAAAGGTGCTGCAGAATGACCCTGCAATGACATCAGCAGCTCCCTCAGGGCCCTTGCTACAGTCTGTATGCTCTTACAGGATTGTCTACATCCAGTTTCCTTACATGACTTGTGATTCTCTCTTCCCCTGATTTACCTCTCTCTCCTGAGCTCTGTCTCTAGGCATGGATACCAGGGAGGCCGTGCTAGGGAAGCTTCAACCCTTGTTATACCCATTCTGCAGGAGGATATTTTCTAATTCCATCCCCACACACTCAAGCAATATCTTGATGTTCCTCCTGGGCAGCCCATCCTGGCTTTCACCTTCTGTGCACCTAATGTGGTTTTTTTTTTAGTTTAGTTTATCCATGAGCTCCCTGTTCAATCACACTGGCCTCCCACCATGCTGGCTGGGCTGCCTGCAGACCAGTCTGGGCCTTTCTGCTATTTGGGGAGGTCATTGAAGATTGAGCAGCTTTTTCTGAGAGGCTTTCCTGCCCCTAAATTAGGGTAAATTAACCCTTAAATACACCAAAGTCTGATTTCCTGGTGTCAGAATTGTTATTCTGCTGCTTGCTTTCCTAATTTCTGTCAAATCCACCAAGCTGTGAGTCTAGTAGCCAAAGCTGCCATCAACCATCACATCCCCAGCCAGCTCTTCCTCACTGCTAACTCACAGAGCCATCACCTCCCCTAGCTGGGCTGCCCAGCATTTCCATCAGAAATGAAATCACCATTAGACCTGATGGTGAGGCTCTTTCAGCTTTTTTCTCTGCATCTTCCAACCTATGAAATCCCTGTCTGAAACCTCACAAAATCATGATTCTTCTGCATCAATTGCACTGGGGCCCTTATCATGCTGGCTAACCCCAACACCCGAAGAATGAAACTCTGTTGCAGGGGAAGGGGGGGCAAAAAAGATCCCCTTAACTACAGGATCTAATTTCCTTCATTTTTAAATAATTATATAATTTTTTTCTGTGTGTCCTCCCATCTGGGCAGGATGCACCAGACTCATCCTAGGAGTGTGGGGAAAGCTGGGGATGCTCCTGTGCATTACTCACACTCTGCTCCTCTTGTTTTAGCCTTTTAAGTACACTGTCATCCTTCTCTCTTTACTACTTGTCCCATATGATCACTTGGACTCCTAAGTCTGGCCCTGTCACCCTCCCTACCAGCAAGAGGCATGGAAGGGAAAGAATACAGATCACACATGTCACAGTATTGTAGGAAAGAGACACAGACTGAAGGTTGTTTGTGAAAGGGAAGGTCTGGATTTGGATGAAAACCCATTCCAGGAAGGTGAAGGCAAGAAGCAGAGACATGTTGGGTCCCACAGTCACTTCCTCACAAGCCATCAGGGACATGCTCCCCCTGGGTGCCCAATCACAAGAGGTGAGTAGATGTCCCTAAGGTACAACACATGGCCATTGGGAGCAAAGTCAGGTAAAACAGGTAATGAAACAGAAACAGGGCTTCAGTGCATGGCAGAATATTGGGATATTGGGAAAGAATTCTTGGCTGTGAGGGTGATGAGGCCCTGGCACAGGGTGCCCAGAGAAGCTGCGGCTGCCCCAACCCTGGAAGTGTCCAAGGCCAGGCTGGATGGGGCTTGAAACAAACTAATCTGGTGGAAGGTGTCCACGCTCATGGCAGGGGCTGGATCAAGATGAGCTTTAAGGTCCATCCCAACTTAAAGCATTCTGTGGTTCTGTAACACTCAAATATTGCTCTGCTAAGCTTGGAGGAACCCTTATCTCCGGCTTGGAGGTGTCAAAAGAAATCCCAGGGATCTTTCCAGCCACTGTCACACACACACGCACACACGCAGAGCTCCTGGAGCTCTCCCAGCGCTGGCGCCGGCAGGAGCCGATCCCGGGCGGGCTCGGAGCTTCCCTGCCCTCGTGCGGTGTGCGGGCACTGCTGCAGCTCCGGCCGGCACAGCCACAGCCACAGCCACAGCCACAGCTACAGACACAGAGAGACACACAGACACAGAGAGAGACACAGCCACAGCCACAGCCACAGAGAGACACAGACACAGAGAGACACAGCCACAGAGAGAGACACAGCCACAGCCACAGCCACAGAGAGACACAGACACAGAGAGACACAGCCACAGAGACACAGCCACAGCCACAGCCACAGCCACAGCCACAGCCACAGCCACAGCCACAGCCACAGCCACAGCCACAGCCACAGCCACAGCCACAGCCACAGCCACAGCCACAGCCACAGCCACAGCCACAGCCACAGCCACAGCCACAGCCACAGCCACAGCCACAGCCACAGCCACAGCCACAGCCACAGCCACAGCCACAGCCACAGCCACAGCCACAGCCACAGCCACAGCCACAGCCACAGCCACAGCCACAGCCACAGCCACAGCCACAGCCACAGCCACAGCCACAGCCACAGCCACAGCCACAGCCACAGCCACAGCCACAGCTACAGTCACTGCCACAGGCAGTTACAGCCACAGTCACACAGACACAGATACAGCCCCACAGGTCCCCACACCAGGCATGTTTCTCTGCTGTTCGCTCCCTGTTATAGGTAAAAATAAAAATGTGCCCCAATCGTAATTTAATGAAAATGAAAATAAATTTATTAGCGACCGTGCTACAGTCCCGAC
>VXBI01001822.1:351561-410464 GCA_013397375.1 Toxostoma redivivum | reverse complement strand
CGTGAACGATCATCTCCTGTGCAGCCGAGGTTTTCTTCATATGTTAATCCATCCTGGTCCGCAGTTTCGTCACCCTAGAATTGAATGTAACCCCCCCCACACACTCCCTGTGCATCGCAATTTTAATTCACATATATATTTTTCTTTGGCATGAATTATTAACTATATCCCTGACACTCCCGGACCGTGTCTGACAGATCCCGTCCATACGACAGAACCCCCCAACAGACACGTGCCGTTTGAAGCCGAGATTATCACAGGAGGTTTGTAAAGTGTTTCTCAGACCACCCTTGTGAGAATTCTCTCACAGTATGCCTGAAGACAATCCCCAATTCCAAAACCTTGGTATCACACAGTCATTTTAAATTGACTCAAAGCTCTCACCTAAAGGACAGAACAATCTGAAAAATTATTCTAAGTCCCAGCCCAGGAACCAACCATTCTGTGATTCCTCTGAAAGCTGGAAAAAATTCTGAACTACAGACACAGCACACCAGAAATCACAGCCAAAGGCAGTTATGAAAATACATAGATCTACGGTCGCAGCAAAGAAATTTATCAAAAGTTTCAGAGATCCCATTGAAGGGACATTTAGAAAACGCCCTCAGGGCATCACTGGTGAAACAATTGTGAAAATCGTCAAGGCAATTGTAAAACTGCCCTACAGTCAAAACCATATGGATTTACTGGGAACATCTTGATGGTTCTAAAATTGCCCCAATAACATCACATAGAAGCATTTTGGAAGTGATCTGTAATGTCAAAGCATAGCAATAAACACCTCATTAAAAGGACCATAAAAAAAAACCAACTAAAAAAATCCCACAAAGCATCCAGTATTAAAAATCTTTTGTGTGATATTTGGAAGTATTCTCGTGGGGGCCTTTTGAAGGGATTTGTACAATGCTCCCTCCATTTTTTATGGTTATGTTTACAATGGCTCCTCTGTGGGAATTTGGGCTTACTCTTGATAGCTCCTTGGCAGTATTTTTGGTCTCTTCAGTGTGTTTTCACAATAGCTCCATGATGGAGGTGAGGTATTTTTATAAGAGGCATTTCTTGGATTTTTTGGAGACAGTTTACATAATGGTTATGTAACGGTGACTTTGGGAAGGATCAGAAATGTGATTTAAAAGTCTGAGTGATGCTGTATTTCTGAGTGTTTTCCTTGTTAAGCCACATTCACTGGACCCACTACATGCCATGAAGAGCAAAGTGGAGACAACCACAGTCACTCTGACCTCAGGGAAAGGTAGAACAGCCATACTGTGGACAGCTGAAAATGACACTACCCTGCAGTTCATGGGAAGAGCAAACTGAAACTGCTACAAATATTTTCATCCATGACTGCAATAATTCCAAAAAGATTCCCTGAGATCACCAGCCCAGTCTGGTTCCCTCTTTCACCACTCCCCTGACAGTGAGCATGAGTTTCTCACGCAGGGGTGCAGCTGACTTGCTCCACAGTCCAGCCAGATTGAAAACCACTGTGTAAGAAGTGAGGGATCAAAGAGTCTGGCTTCTTCCATGATCACAGCCACAATAGTCTTGCCCATCCCAAACTGGTAAACCACTGCTAAAGAAGAATCTGGAGCTCCCTGCTGCTGCTCAGACTTGGAGAGCCTGGGTGCACACTGGCCTGTTTTTCCAGGAATATCAGTTCTCTGATATAAGAAATCACCTCTTCCTTCTTTTCAGCTGAAGAACATCCACTGAGTATCTGGACTGGAAGAGAATAAAAACATTTCTTAAGCCAGGGCAGTACTCTCTACATTAATGTTCTTAATGTATGTTCTTAACCCATGCAAATAAGAACATGTACCTAATTCACAAACATGCAGTAAATTGTGTTGTGCTTTTTATCCTTTGAGATATAAAGTTTAATTTCAATATACAATTTTCACTGTGGCTGCCTTAATTTTCCACAGATTTTTTTTCTTGAAAAAATCATAGAATTATAGATGAGCTGGAAAGGACCCACGAGGACCATCCAGTCCAATTCCTGGCCCTGCACAGGCACCCCAACAATCCCACCCTGGGCATCCCTGGAGCAGTGTCCAAACTCTCCTGGAGCTCTGGCAGCCTCGGGGCTGTGCCCATTCCCTGGGGAGCCTGGGCAGTGCCCAGCACCCACTGAGGGAAGAACCTTTCCTGATATCCAGCCTGAGCCTGCCCTGGCACAGCTCCAGCCCTTCCCTGGGGTCCTATCCCTGTCACAGAGAGCAGAGATCAGAGCTGCCCTCGGGAGGAGCTGCAGCCCCCAGTGGGGTCTGACCTCAGGCTCCAGGGTGAACAGACCAAGTGCCCTCAGCCACTCCTGGTGTGGCCCCTCCAGACCCTTCCCTATTTCCATGTCCCTACTTTGTACACTCTCCAATAGCTTCAGATCCTTCTTATATTGAGGTGCTCAAAACTGCCTCACAAACTTGAGGTGAGGCTGCACCCATGCAGGTGGTGGGTAAGGCACCGATTGTTCCAAACAGGCCTTTGATACTCCAGGGATTTCATCTGTAGCCTTGGAAAATCAGCACCAGGCAGATATAGAGTCTGACTGCTGGGAAATGAGGGGCACAGAGAGCACTAAGCAGGCATATGCTGCCTCTTTCCTCTGTTCTTCCAGGCTATCTCTCATGCACTGAGTCTGCTTTGACACTTTGGTCACACATCCCTCTTGACTTTAAGCTCTCAGATGATGATGCAGTCTGACACACATACTGGTACCTGCCTCCAGTACAATAATTTCTGCTTGAGTTGGATCTAGAGAACAAGGTGTTGCTGACTTAAAAATCCCCTGTGGCAGCGCATCTGCCAGCTCTGAAGGCAGTGGTAAACTGCCCTCTTTGCCAAACACTGAATTCTCATCTCCTGCTGCTGGATCTTGTCAATCATTTGCTTCTTTAGCATGGCTGGGGTCAAACGAATCCTCCAAATTCTCATTCCATGTACAGTCTCCAAGCAGACTGACCCTGGTTCTTGGAGGAGGAAGCTTATGAATTAATGATCAACCTCCAGGCCAGGGTAATATATCAACCTTGATGTACAGATTCTTTAAGTCATACTGTGTTCTACATTTAGCTGGGAATTTATCTCAGGTTGCTGACAATGACTCTATATCTGACTCCATGTATGGATTCAGGTTTTAAAATTCATCCCCAGGCAGGATTGGAAGCAAGCTCGAGGGCAGCGGGGGAGCAGAGGTGGCTCAGGGCTGTCAGCTGGAGGCGATCTGCCAGAGATGTTGAGTTGTGTGTGTGGGAAGAACTCAAAAATAGCATTCATTTAAAAATCCCGTGATTCTAAAGCAGGCTCCTGTTTCCTGGCTCACAGCTTGGCTCCTGCAGCTCCAGGGGTTCACCCAGCAGGAGCAGCACCAGGGCAGAGGAGGCAATTCCCGGGCTGTGCCCAGCACTCGGTGAGGGCTCTGCTTCCAGAGCACTACAGCAGAGAACTGAGGATCATGGAGTCACAGGATCATTAAGGTCAAAAAAGCCGTCTAAGATCACTGAGCCCAAGCACTCCCCCAGTATTGCCATATTGACCATGAAGCCACATCCCCAGGTGCCACATCCACACATATTTTGAACACTTTCAGGAATGGTGATTCCACCATTCCATGCCTACTGCGCTGGGCAGTCTGTGCCAGGGCCTGACCAGCCCTTCAGGTAAGAAATTTCCCCTAATATCCAACCTGAACCTCCCCTGGCCCAGCTTGAGGCCATTTCTTCTTATCCTGTCTCTGTTCCCTGGGTGCAGAGCCCAATGCCTCCAGGCTGCTCCCTCCTGTCAGAGGAGAGCCAAAAGGTTCCCCCGAGCCTCCTTTTCTCCAGGCTGAGCCTCTCCCTCAGTCACTTCTGGTGCTCCAGCCCTTCTCCAGNCGGGCGGGGCGGGCGCTGAGGGCGGGCGGGGCGGCGCGGCGGCAGCGCCCCCTGTCGGCGGCGGGCGCCGTGCCATGTGGCCGTGCTGGCTGTGCCCGCAGGTGCCGCGCGCCATGGCCCCCCCCAAGGACATCATGACCAACTCCCACGCCAAGTCCATCCTCAACGCCATGAACGCCCTGCGTAAAAGCAACACGCTCTGCGACGTCACCCTCCGCGTGGAGCACAAGGACTTCCCGGCCCACCGCATCGTCCTGGCTGCCTGCAGCGACTACTTCTGCGCCATGTTCACCAGCGAGGTCGGTGCTGCCGCCGGCCCTGGGTGCTCCGTGGGTGGAGGAGGCAGGGCCGCCCAGTGCTTGGGCTGCTCTCTGTTGAGCTGCTCAGCAGCTGGGCCAGGATCCCTCCGTGGGGGCCCAGGATCCCCTTGTGGTGATCCTGGAGTCCACTGGATACTGTCCTCGTGATTGCTCAGGATGCCCCCGTTGTGGTTCTTGATCCCTTCATGGTGGCTCTNCTCCTGGTGCTCCAGCCCTTTCCCAGCTCCCTCCCTCACTCACTCCTGGTGCTCCAGCCCTTTCCCAGCTCCCCCAGCCCCCTGCCCGGCCCCTCAGGGGCTCTGTCCTGCCGATCCCGTCTGGGCCGCTGGGGGGCGCTGTGGGGCCCGCCCCGGGCTCGTTGCTCGGCAACCGCCCGGCACCCAGGGGCGGGGCGCTCTGCGCGCGGTGCGGTGAGATGACGCAATCAGAGCGCGCGGCGCGGGGAGAGGGAAGGGCGGGGGGAGGCGAGGTGTGCGGGCCGGGACCTCTCCCCGCGGTGGTGAGTGCGGCCGGGCNCTGGCTGCCTGCAGCGACTACTTCTGCGCCATGTTCACCAGCGAGGTCGGTGCTGCCGCCGGCCCTGGGTGCTCCGTGGGTGGAGGAGGCAGGGCCGCCCAGTGCTTGGGCTGCTCTCTGTTGAGCTGCTCAGCAGCTGGGCCAGGATCCCTCCGTGGGGGCCCAGGATCCCCTTGTGGTGATCCTGGAGTCCACTGGATACTGTCCTCGTGATTGCTCAGGATGCCCCCGTTGTGGTTCTTGATCCCTTCATGGTGGCTCTGGATGTCTCAGGAATCCCCATGGTGGCCCTGGATTTCTCCATGGTGGCCTTTGGTCTCTCTGGGTTTCCCCACACTGGCCCTGGATTACTCTATGGGCTCCAGGTCCCACCATGGTGCCCATAGGTCTCTGTGAATCCTCCCATGCTGGCCCAGGAGCCCTCTGGATTCTGTCGTGGTGGCCCTGGAGCCCTTCGAGGTGATTCCGTGTCTTCTTATGGTGACCCCACAGCGTTTTATTGTGACCTGGTGGGGACTTGAGAGATTGTGGCAGGGACTGTGGCCTTGATTGATGGTCTGCCATGACCACCCTGTGCCCAGCGAGCTGCCAGGCTGACCTGCCAAGCCAGAGAGTTCTGATACATTTACTTATTTTTCTAGTGATGATTTGTGGTTTCCGTGGTTCTGGGCATCTTTCCTGCCCTGGTGCCGAGCTGTGGGAGCCGTGCTGGGGAGTCTAGGCAACACTTTCTGTGCAAGGGAGGGCGTTTGATGCGTGCTCTGGGCTGCCCTTGGCACTGGCTGAGAGCTGGGCTGTGCTGGTCTCTTGCCATGGGGGTGTCACTGGGGCTGGGGTGGCTCTGAGCCCCAGGTGCTGCACTCAGCACAGCTCACCTGTGAGCACCTTGGCTCTCAGCCCTTCCTGGGAGACTTGCACTATCTGTGTGCAGTTTCCCTGAGTCACTGGCAGGCACAGCTTCAGCTGGAGCTAGCACTCATTGTTAAACGTCAGATGCTTTGCCCGGCTTTGTGTTTATAAGTTTGAGTCAATCTTTGCAGCTTTTTCTTATGGAAGATGCTTTCCTTATCCTACCACCTTGCCCATTAGCAGGGAGAAACATTATTAAGTAGCTCACAGGTCCTAAAGCCCTCCCTGCTCAGGCAAGAGTCATTGCAGCAGGGAATTATTTTTTTCTTTGTTTTACCCAGGCATGAAGGCTGTGGCAGAGCTGTCTGTGTGCCCACATCTCTCCGTGCTGTCAGGGCAGCAGGTGTCTCAGTTTTTACAGTCCTGTGCAAAGAAACCAAAATGATGCATGTGTGGCCTGACCACAGACCAATATCTTTTTTTGTCCATATCTTATGAAATTTATAAGTTCATCAGATTTGTGCTGTTTCTCTGCATAAAGGAAGTGTAATTAAATGAAGAAAACACACAAAGCAAATTCAATCTCTGGAGGCTGAAGTTCTCTGTTCTCCAGTAGCCTTAGGTGCTCAGCAGTACAGTGGAGTATCTCTGCTTCTCTGGGTTTGCCTCCACGTTTCTGTGCTTCTGGACTTTGTCTAGGCAGTGTGCAGAGATCCAGACACTCTGTGTGCTCCAGAACGTTCTTTGTGGCTGCTAACAAAGGCTGGTGGTTGGTGTGCTTTGGGTCTGAGCTGAGATGTCTCTCCTTGCTTTGTTACACTCAAGTTAATGTAACATCATAGTGACCTTCATTCAGACGTGTAAATCTTCCTAGGAAATTGAATTCTTCCTGGGAAAACGCCTGTACTCAGTAGTAGCTCCCACAATCTCTCTGCTTTAAGGGATTTTTTTTCTTTTGCTTAGTTTGTGTTTCTTTCCAACTTACTTCTTTGTTATGGAAACCCTAAAGTGACCAACCTGCCAAGGGGCACACAATTACAGAGTGTTTGTGGGAGAGCTTCCTTCCTGGAAGGGGCAGCTTGGTAAGCCTTGGAGTGGACATGTTTCCTGTGTGTGTCAGCTAGTGTGTCAGGGCCTGTGATGGGACGGTGCTTGGACACTCTCCAGGCACTTGTGGGTGCAGGGTTTGGCCAGGCTGGGACTCCAGGGAGCTCAGAGTGTGTGTGGACTGACCAGCCCTGCCAGGGCTTCCTCAGCTCTCCATCGCTTGCCTCCTGCAGGTCTGGGGACTGCTTGGCTGCTCTGATGTGCCAGGCTGGGCTGCACGAGGCTTTGTTCAGAATTGATCTTGAGATTATTCCATGGCATTCCTGGCATTTTATCCTGGAGTTGTGGCACAGTATTCCTGGTGTCACATCTGTGCATGGCCAGTGCAACACTGAAACTGTCAGCAGATTTTGCTGTCATAAAGAACTGCCTTTACTTCTCTATGTCTCAAGTTTCCTTCCTTCTCTCACTTCTGACTTCTAACATTTTTAAAAGTTCTCAGTCTAGGTTAGTATTAATTTCTTCCCATTTTCCATTCTCATTTTACAGAATGAGGAGAAGCCACTGATCATCTGATGAACCCCAGGCTTTTTACAACACTTTGCTTTGCCCCTGTGCTGAGCAGTGTGGGAGAACTGAAACACCATCAGTTTTACCTGCAGGGTTGTTCCTTGTAGGGAAAATTGCAGAGCAGTTTTATCTCTCCTGGATCTTGGTTGTGCACTGGTATTTGTCTTCATTTGGCCAAGTTAACATAACTTGGGATCTTTTAAGAGCTGATCACTGGCTCCACCTCAGAAAGAAACTATTCTGTCTTCTCTTGGAGGCTGTGTTCTAGAAATTGAAGGGTTCTTTCCCCCAGAACAGAGAAATATTATTCTGAAAGTAAACAGCTGTTGTTTCCAGGTTCTTACATGGTCAACTTCCCTGTGCTGTGATTGATGTCCAGGGTACAGTGAGCCACACATTAGCACTGTCATGCCAGCATTTCTCTTCCCCTGTGAGCAGAAATTGGGGTTTATTCCAGTACACTTTTGTGTATCTGCATTAGTAAAGGCAAAAACAAGAAGTAGCCTTATGCAAGAAAGGAGTTGCAAAATTTTAGACCCAGTCTCCTGCATGATTGTTGTGGTTTAGCTCCAGGCAGCAGCCAAGCCCCTTAGAGCTCCCTGCTTGCTCCCCAGCCAGCAGGATCAGGGAGGGAGTCAGAAGGGTAAAAGCTGGGAAATTCATGGGTTGGGATAAAGACAGTTTAATATGGAAAGCAAAAGCCACACGTGCAAACAAAGCCAAACCAGGAATTCACTCCCTGTTTCCCATGGCAGGCAGGTGTTCAGCCAGCCCATGGAGAGCAGGGTTCCATGACACCTAACAGGGACTTGGGAAGGCAAACACCATCACTCCAAACATCCCTCTCCTTCCTTCTGCCCCCCACTTTCTATACTGAGTGTGATGTCCCATGGTCTGGAGCGTGCCTTGGGTCACTTTGGGCCATCAGTCCCAGCTTCCCATGCACCCTCAGCCCCCTCTCCAGCCTGGCAGTATGGAAAGCAGAAAAGGCCTTGGCTCTGTGTGACCACTGCTCAGCAATAACAAAAACATCTCCATTATCAGTCCTACACTCAGCACAAATCCAAAATACAGCCCCATGACAGTCACTGGCAGGAAAGTACATGCCAGGCACTGGAAGGAAATTAACTCTACCCAAGCCAAACCCAACACAATGATTTATGGATGGAATGGAAGAAGCACAACACAGTGTTTCACTAAAGAGCTGTAACCTGCAGCCCCTGCCTTAAAGCTTTCAGCAGTTTGGGCATCTTGAGGTAAAACTCCTGAGGCCTCGAAGTGACTCTCCTTAGTTGTTTTCCTGGATGCTGCAGTTGATTTTGGGATCTGTACTGCTGCACACTTCTGTGATGTTAGAAATGTGCTTGTATGAGTTAAGTATCAATCCCTGGCTACTTTGCTCCCTTCAGAGAGAGTGAGCAGAGCTCTGATACTGAACAACAGAGTGGGAAACCAATCTGAAATTCTGACTGTGGAGATGTCTGGTGCCACTGAACAACCTTGAAGGTAAACAGTGAACACCTTCAACAGGAGAGGAAAGCTGCCTGGCCTGAGTGTTGGTTAGCATTGTATGACCATGATTTTGCTTTCTGGGTCCAAGTATGGGGCTGCATGGATGAATGAGAGACTGTCTGTGTCCCAGCAGCCCAGCACTGAGCACTGCAGGCAGTCCTCTAATGCTGCACACACAGGCTGGAGCTCAGCTCAGAGTCCTCATGAGTCTGAAGGCTGGGAGAATTGGGATTGTTGAGTCTGGAGAAGGCTCTTGGGGGGCTTTCCAGTACCTGAAGGGAACCAACAGCAAGAAAGATGGAGAGAGGCTATTAGGCTGTTTTCACTGGGGTTACAGGAGAAAGGGGAATGGCTTCAAACTGACAGAGTTGGTCCACGGAAGGTCCCTTCCAAGCAAGACCATTCCATGATTCTGTTCAGAATCAAGTTGTCTCCACACTGAGATCCTTCTTTAAGGTATGATGTTAGGATCCCAATTCTGCATCATACACATCAGGTGAAGTTATGTTAAATATTTCCTTCCTTCTAGGCATTCTTAGCATGTGAGTAAACTGAGCAAAATAACAAAGTAGTGGAGTCTAGCAGAAATACAAGGGAAGCAGCAAGTAATCATCTGTAGAGTATTAGTGTTGTCCTCACGGTTTGTGTTGTGGTCAGCAATATAAAGAGAGTATGTGCATGACTCATTGTGGGTCAGGAGTTCTTTATCAGCTCTAGGCTGATGTGTGAAGAACTGATGCTTACAGCTGTCAGGAGATCAATAGAAGTTTGTAATATCTTTGATCCTAAATGTGTATGGTCTATGTCTCCATTTGCTTATTGGAATCATCCATCTTGTCTGATCATTTCTGAACTTTGGTGGCATCTGTGTCCTTTGTGGTACAAATATCTTAGTCTTGACTGAGGAATGTTTTGTCTTGCCCAAGGCAGGAACTGGTTTTAGCTTCTGAATGCAATGCCTGGCCTGTCACACAGCAGGTCAGACAAGGTAGTTTGCTGTTCCTTCCCAGATTTGGAAGCCATAAAGTTTGTTCACTGAGTCAACAGATTTGAAAGGCCTCTTCCCTTAAATTCCTTCAAGGGTCACCATTACCTTCTGTACCTCTCTACTGCAAGTGAATCACTGCATCATAGACAGGGCTCAGTCCAGCAGACATCTCTGCTGTGTCATGGAGTGGCTCTGCAGGAGTAGCTTCCACTGCTCTTTCTGTATCTTTCTGCTTTCTGTATCACGTCCTTTTTCCCCAGCTGTGGCAGATTTGAAGCTCAGTGATGGTCCTTTGGCCATGCTTTTTGCTCCCTGAGCCTCTGCCCAACTGGCTGTACCAACTTCAGGCTCATTCTTGGCAAGAGAAGCCACAGGCTTTCACCTGCATTGTGCTTGCAGTGGTGCTGACTGCTCCAGAAGTCAGGGGCTGGTTTTGTGGTGTGCCACAGGAAGATCATTATCTGTTGAGGTGCAGCCATGCTGCTGAGCTGGCAGCAGTGTGCAGGGTGTGATCAGTGAGCCCCCCCAGCCAGTCAGGAATCATCGGGTGCTCTGCCAGCAGCTCTGGGGGCACTGAACCACGAAAATTATGCTTTGTGAAATGTCATGTTTTGTGCAAATTTGATGGATTCACAGAATTTGCTGTTCACAAAGATTGACCGTTGAGAAGATAATGTTCCTTGGAAAAAACAATTATTCTAAAATTAGTCACAGAGGTGATAAAATAGTCAGGGGACAGAATCTGGATTGTGTAAGTGCCATCACTGTACAAACTGTCATTTTACTTGATTTCATTTTAGGAATGAAGTTCATCATAAGCTTGAAGAGTGAATTGGGAAATTGGAAGAGTTGAGAAGGCTTTTTCTTCGGCTTGGTTTTTGAGTGGAGTAGTGAACATGTCCAGGTGTTGGAAAGGAAAATTACTTGTCAGTAGAATTGACTTGTTCAAGTTTAGGGCTGGACATGCCCAGGGGGAAGTTACCAAAGCTCAGGCAGAAGGATGTCCTACTTATAGGGGTCACAGAGATGCCAAATTTCTGGGCCACACAGACACTTGACAAAACTCTCAAAATAAGGAAGAAATTGATAAAGCCAGCTCAGCAGCTGTGCTGAATGAATGGGTGGAAGTTAATTCTGGCAAGGTCATGTTGTGATCCCTGACTCACAGCCACCAACTCCAGAAGTCCCCTGACCCAGAGGAAGAGAAAGACTGAGCATTGGACTAATTAGTGTAAGAAGCAAGGAAATCATTAACCAATAGAAGATAGAAGGCTAATCAATAAGAGAACTAGGTAGCTTGTAACCAGTGAACATTAATGCCTTTGTTTGCTAAGATGTATAAATAGTAAACAGTTTTTCCAGTCATATTCTTGCTTTGGGGATTGGCCCCCAGCCCCCTCTCTGTGCTGAACTGAAATGAATCAAATACCTGGACTCTGGGTGTGAATTGGCCTCTTTCACACCGGATGAAAGAACCTGGTTTGGGCCAACACTTAGGTGGGGACTCCATGTGAGCTGCAGCATGTCACACACATCCAGCTCAGAGAGGAGTTCCCTTGGAGAACTGCATGGAAGAGAGAGTTTAGTCGTATTGCAAAAGTGACACATGTAATCTCTGCTGACTCAGATCTCAGCTCAGGTTTTACTGTGCAGTGTGACTGTCCTTTTGATCCATAAAGAACTTTGTCTCTTACTCATTCTGTAAGTGAATTCTGAAGGGGAATTCCCTCCTTCCCTATATCCTTTCAGTGAGCACCAGAACAGAAAGGACAAATCTGTATTGAAATCTCTGACAGATCTTATTTTCAAACCTGCTGAGTGTTGTGGGCTTTCTGATCACATTAATGAAAAATAAAGCTATGTCTCCCTTTTAATTTACAGCTCTCAGAGAAAGATAAACCCTGTGTGGATATCCAGGGCCTGACAGCCTCCACCATGGAAATCCTGCTGGACTTTGTATATACAGAAACTGTGCATGTGACAGTAGAAAATGTCCAAGAATTGCTGCCAGCAGCATGTCTGCTTCAGCTGAAAGGTAATTCAAGGATTAGCACAAATTGCATCGTTGCTGCTGTTTAGAGATTTGGTTTGTTTGACCTTCTGTGCATGGAAGAGAGATTTGGACAGGAATAATATTTATAAGTAGTTATGTCAAACTTCTCTTCTTGTGTGCTATGGTCTCATTGGTAGAGGAAGGGATTTGGGTGCAAAACAAAATGGTAAAGCAGGTTCCATTCTTTGGGCTACTGTACTTCTGCAGGAATATTCCCTAGAGGAATTGTGAGCTGTATAACACATAAATTTACAGCTCAGCTACATTACTATAATAAGCAATCCTAGATGTCATTTGAGCTGCCATCACAGTATGTCTGGGTCAGTAACAGACTGGTTGTTGTCATTGCACATGCACCTGTGGATCTATCCCAGACAACTTACCCAAAAGTTAGCATAGATCCAGAAATCTGGTGCCATATCCACTAGCAGACACATTAGTGGTTTATAATCCATGAAGCTGAGTACAGCTCATGCTGGAGTTTTCCTAGTATTAGATTGATGTAATTTTTTCATTGGAATAGAACAGCCAGAGCTCAAAGCAGCCCAAACACATGGTGTGGCTGCTCCAAGTGTCTTCACAGTCTCCAAAGCAATACATGCATGTGTGTGTTTCTGTAGTACTTTTACTTTTTATTTGAATTGGTTTTTCATTATTGCTTAGAACTTTCTTTTTTGAACCCTTGCCAAAGCAGTGGATTGATAGTAAGCGTGCAGTGCTCATTCACCCCTCCAATTTTCCGTAGGTGTGAAACAAGCTTGCTGTGAGTTTCTAGAAAGCCAGCTGGATCCATCAAATTGTTTGGGCATTCGGGATTTTGCTGAGACACACAATTGTGTGGATCTAATGCAAGCTGCAGAGGTCTTCAGCCAGAAACATTTTCCAGAGGTGGTTCAGCATGAAGAGTTTATCCTCTTAAATCAAGAAGAGGTTGAAAAGCTCATCAAGTGTGATGAAATTCAGGTAAAACCTGAAAAGTACCATTGCTGTGCAAAGCATTGAAGTAAAACATTGAAATCAGTCAGTAATTAGTCCATACTCCTGGTGTGAACTCCTCACACAGTTCCTGAATTTGAAGTTTAATTTTCAAGAGGCGTCTATTGTTATTTTTGCTAGTTTGTAATTTTATCAATACCATATAGCTTGTCTGTAAGAATTTGTTGTCACACAAATGTTTCTTGCAAGTCAGTCACAGTGAGTTAGTTCCCTTTGCACAGTTATTGCCCTTCATTCCTTCCTTTCCCTTCAGAAAATAAGTTGTCTCAATGCCTACATTTCAGAAATAGCCCCAAGCTTTAACTTCTGTTTGCCTGCTGATCAGCAGCACAAGGAATCCTGGGATGGTGCAGAGTGGTCTGACTGCAGGGAGTTACAGGGAGATTTGGTTCCCTCAAGGTGAGCTTCTGGAGGATGTGCTATGTGACTGGAACATGTCAAATACATTTTTCCCACTTTTTTATTAATAACTTGGACATTCTCTGGTAATGAGGACAGAGCTTGATTACTTATTGAGGTGGGTTTTTTCTAGAGCTGATGTTCATTGCAGTTGAAAGGCTTGAAGCTATCACTGCTCAGAGTTCAGAGGAACAGGAATGCTTGGAAGCAAACCAGTGTATGGGATGTCTTTGGTGGGATTCCTAAAAATCCAGTACAGGGCTAGCCAGAGGAGAATTGTTGATGTATTCCTTGAAAGTGTCTTCAGCCATGCTAACATCCCCTTGTTAATGGGGCTGCTTGAGAAAGAGTATGTGAGACAGGGTGAAGGACCTGGCTCCAGCTGGCTCTGCAGTGGAGAAGGCTGAGTGTGTTTGGTGTTTGCCAAGCTACAGTTTTGTGCTGTGATGGGCTGACCTGTGGGTTGTGATGATACTGAGAGCAACTTCTGAGCTGGGAGCACAAAATAATGAGGAACTTCAGAATGACCCAGCCAAGCTTCTTGGATGATTTGCTCAGGAGAAATTACATTCCCTGTGGATTGGAAGGGCTGGTTCAGACCTTGCAGCAGGAAGTGTGTTGGGCATGAACCGTTGTGCCTTTAGAATACGTGACAAGTAGGGCAAGGGAGGGGATTTTCCCTTTCTTCTCTGTCCTTGTGAGACCTCACTTGGAGTGCTGTGTCCAGATCAGGGGTTCTTAGCACAAGAAACACGTGGACCTGTTAGAGAGGGTCCAGAGGAGGCCACAGAGATGCTCTGAGGGCTGGAGCCAGAGCAAGAGCTGGAGGTGTTCACCTGGAGAAGAGACAGCTCCGTGGAGACCTTATAAAGGGACTTATAAAAGAGGAAAAGTGACTTTTTACGTGGGCAGAGAGTGATAGGACAAGGGGTGACAGTTTTAAAGAAGAGATATTTAGATCTGATGTTGGGAAGAAATTCTTCCCTGTGAGGGTGTTGGGGTCCTGGCACAGGGTGGCCAGAGAAGCTGTGGCTGCTCCATCCCTGGAAGTGCCCTGGAAAGCCAGATTGAACAGGGCTTGGAGCAACCTGGGATAGTGGAAGGTGTCCCTGCCCATGGCAGGAGGTGGAATGGGATGGGCTTTAAAGTCCCTTCCATCCCAAAGCAGCCTGGGATAATCCCTCTCCTGCTGTTCAGCACAGAGGTGCTGTGTGGAATCAAGAGTGTGGTGAGGGAACATCCTCAGAAAATCTCTGGGCTGCTCAAGAAGTGCAATGACAGGTCCTCACTGTGATCCTGCATTTAGTGTTACTCATCATTTATCAGAAAATATAAATGATTTAATGAACAGTAAAACTGTTATATATATCTGAGGACATTCAGTTCAGGAGGGAATAAATCAACACAGGATTATTGCATTTAAAGAGGAGGTGGGGGAATTGGAAACAATACAGTAGTCTGCTCTCCTTTTGTGAGCTCTAACTGTCCTTTCCTTGTAATTCCAAGAGAAAGAGGCCATTCCAAATTACACTGTAACAAATATAAAACAATGGCTTAGAAGAATGCCTTACATAATTAACCTCTGTGGCTCCCTGCTTCAAAGCATTTTGCCTGACAGCTTCAAACTGGACCACAAAAGGGACCAGTCATAGGCTGGTGGGAAGGCTCAGTCCTTTAATCACAGGCTCTTCTTTTATCTTCATATTTAGTCTCAGTTAACAGACTTTGTGATAATAAATTCATGTCTGATTTCCTTTTACTTTGGGTGATCTGATAGATGTGCAAAAAGAAAACAAAGTCTTAGTAATATATAATTGAGATTTTTACAGTTCTTTTGCTTTTGGTAATCACAGGTGTCCAAAGCACCTGTGGTTCTCTAACAATATCAAATTTGGATGGTTTAGTCAGTGTAATCTCCAGAAGTGGTGTAAGCACCAGTGTGTACCAATCCTAAATGGAGACAGAAATAAACTAGTGATAAAATAAAAAGTAACATTCATGCCCTGGGATTCTCCACTCTGAAATCATACGTGGTTTTTAAACGGTGGATTGAAATAAAAAGATACCTTAAATATTTTTATTTTGAAATAAAAAGATACCTTAAATGTTCCTGCTGTGGCTGGAGTGTCCGAGGGGCAGTGAGAGGCACAGGGCTGCTGAGGCCTAAGCCAGACACTTGGAAAGGAAACCTGATTCTAATCATCTCTTTGATAGGACTTTGGATTTTGCAGGATCTCAGCTCCTGCTCCAGAGAATTGGAGGAGCTGCCCTGTGAGTTCCCACTGGTCAGTGCATGGAGCTGTCAGCTCCAGGCTCTGCTCCACACCCAGAGCTCACTGCTCTGGGACTTGGGCTGCCCATTGTTCATCTCAGCTGCAGGGAAAAAGCAAACACAGGTTTAAGGAAAAGGAAGTGAGAGAATTCGCTGTGCTTATGGGGATTTCCTAAGGGACTCCTGGCTGGAGGGTCCTGCTGGCTGTGAAGCAGTGCAGCAGCCTGGCCGCTGTGTGCTCTGTGGCAGTAGCCGCAGTGTTGCGCTGGCCGCTGCTCAGGACGTGGCTCCTGCCTGCAGGTGGACTCGGAGGAGCCGGTGTTCGAGGCTGTCATAAACTGGGTGAAGCACTCCAAGAAGGAGCGGGAGGCGTCGCTGCCGGAGCTGCTGCAGTACGTGCGGATGCCGCTGCTGACGCCGCGCTACATCACTGACGTCATCGACACTGAGGTACTGCTCACTGCTGCTCCTGCCTGGGCTCTGCCCTGCCTGCTCTGCTGAGCACTCCGTGTGCTCAAAGCTCTTCCTCTGCTGCTGCTGTTTGTTTTGACACTGTGGAGCTGTCCCTGCTCAGCCGCAGTGCCGCTGTCACACCGAGCAGTGTTTGCTGTGCTGGCAGTCACAGCTGCAGGGTGCCCTCTCCAGAGCCATTAAGTAGTCAGCTGTCTCTGCAGATATCCACAGCACCTTTCTGTTGGCATCTGTTACAGTCTCCAACAAGTGCTTTCTGCCTTCATTCCTGAGTGCTAGCAGGTCCCCTTCCCCAGGCTGAAGAATGCTGGCATTGATCTCAGGGAGGTCATGGCTCCTCAGAGGATGTCTGAGGTGCAGATGGCCAGCAAGTACCTCTGAATGAGAAAGACAGCAGCTGTGTGGGTTCAGGATCAGCACAGAGCCAAGAGCCATGGCTGATGCTGCTGCTTTGTGTTCTGGGATGCTGCAGAGGCAACCCAAAATGGAGATGATACAAAGAGACAATTAAGCTTTTCAGTGAAAGTTTAATTCCACACAGGAAATTATGCTGACCCCAGGCAAGATTTCAAAAAAAGGCCCAGATAAGGTCAAACCAGCCTTTAGGTTAGATGGTGATAGGATGTACTCAAGGGTTACTAGCCCTTGCCATCTGACAGGTGCTGAATGGTGAATGACAGACATTTCTCTATGTCAGGAAAAGGCTGGTTTAGCAACAATCATCTTGGATGTGATAGATCATGGATGTTATTAAATCAGGACAACCTAATGGGCTGTTGTTTTAGGTTGTGCCAGAGCTAAAGGGTGTTCAGTCAGATTGTCATGGTCTACTTCACTGAAATTGAAGCTAATGGAAAAGGAACTGGTACCAAAACAAATAGATCTGTTCCAAATCCAGCCTGAGACTGAGTGTGTACAGCCCTCAGTTCTCAGAGTGAATGTGCAGGGTGACCTTTCCAGTCTGGCACTGCCACACACTGGTGGCACATCCTCAGCTTGGGACAGTGTGGACAGTGGAGCATTGGCTCCGTGTGGCTGCCTCACACAGACCCCAGGAACCTGTAGAAGTAAATCTGAATTTATTGAAGCAGCATGTACACTCCACACCCAAGGGAAAATGAGTGCTGAGCTCAAGGGAAGATGGTCCAGGCCCTGGGCTAAGGGAGGGAATTACACAGCACTGTGCAAGATGAGGCTGTCCTTGAAGGCCCCTCACTTTTCAAGAAGACCTCAGTGCTCCTGTTGCCTCTTCACAACTGCATGTCCCATGTGTACAGTGATCAGGGCAGTAAATCAGCTAAAGTTTCATTGTGCTGTGCTCCCCGTCTCTTCTCCAATGGCACGTGCAGGACAAGCATGTGGGGCAGATCAAGTGTGGTTTCACTGCCAGTTCCCCTTCCTAGTCATACTTCTGCTGGCTTAAATGAAGCAGAAGTGGCTTTTCCTTAGTGTTCCAATGCAGCCATTTTCCTTAAGGATCCTTCAGTGCCAGACAGTGAGGATGGAGCCATATCTTCTCAGCTGCAGCCTGAGTTGCCTTTGCACAAGTCCTTTTCATGCTGTCTGAGCTGATGAGAGTTGGCTTTAGGACAGTTCTTCTGAGGTTTCTTAAAATACATTGCATGTACCAGTGACTCATGTTTCTCCCCAGCCTTTTATACGCTGCAGCCTGCAGTGCAGAGACCTTGTAGACGAAGCCAAGAAATTCCACCTTCGGCCCGAGCTGCGGAGCCAGATGCAAGGACCCAGGACACGAGCACGTCTGGGTGAGCAGCAGGGAGAAGGACCCTGAGAGGGGCCAGGGCACTGGCAGGTGGTGTGTCAGACACCTTGTCCAGTGCCTTGTAATTGTCTTGATGTCCTTCACAGCAGTAACTTGTCGTCCCATGGTCCCCAGTGGGACAGAGAGGGGACTGGAGCAAAGGACTGAGGTGTCTCTTTTAACAGAGCACGATTGCTTAGTGCCAGTGTGGGGACTAGCTGATTGCCTTTAATCCCATGCCCCTGCTGTGGCCTTAAAACCAGTTTTCTGAATTGCTGGTGCCTGCAGATACATTTGTCCCAGCATGCAGCTGTCCCAAGAACTGTGGGAAGAGTTTCTTCCTCTCTGAACAGGCAGGTATCAGAGTCCAAAATAGAGCTGAGGTGAGTGACAGCTGCCTTACAGTGATAGCAAGTTTCCACAGAGAATTGAACAGGGGAAGGTGCAAGAAGAGAGATAGAGATGTCCCTATTCCCCTTCAGAGGTGTTTTTTTTTTCTCCCTAGCCTTGTTAAGGCAAATAAATGATGATATATTCCTTTATTTCCGTAGCTCCTACCAAGCACAGTTGCTGAATTGTTCAGAAAATGCTTTTCTTAGGGCTGTTAGAACTCAAGAGCAACATAAATGTAGGAATGCCCTACAGAAGAAGGAAAGGTATTTTACAGGCTTCTTCTGTGCCATGCCTGTGTCCTGGTATGCTCCCAGGGAAATGCCATCAGTGCCAGCAAGGAATCTTCCCTGTGTGTTCTCCAGTGCTGCTGCAGGTGTAGTGGAGAGAGACCCCAAAATCCCTTCGTGGCCTCTTAGGGGACAGAAAAGAGTTTAACCACAAAAGGAGTAGGGCAGATTAGGTTTGTCAGAGACACACTGATCAGACTTTTCTGGCCTGGAGGGAATACTGTTGAGCTATTCCTGCATCCAGGTCTCAGCACATTTTGTGGGAATTCCTGTGCCAGCTTCAAAGACCTACACTTCAGTTCAGCCTGTCGCTGGCATCAGCCTTCCAGTATCTGAAGGGACATACAGGGAAGCCAAAAAGGGACTCTTCATCAGAAGCTGTAGCAATGGGACAATGGGGAATGGTTTCACACTGAAAGAGGGGAAATCTAGGGAAGAAATTGTCCCCTGAGAGGGCAGTGAGGCCCAGGCTCAGAGAAGCTGTGGCTGCCCCATCCCTGGCAGTGTCCAAGGCCAGGTTGGACAGGGCTTGGAGCAGCCTGGGGTGGTGGAAGGTGTCCCTGCCCATGGCAGAGGGTGGAATGGGATGAGCTTTAAAGTCCTTTCCAACACAAACCATTTTGTGATTCTGTGATTTTAGAAAAACACATTTCATTTTATTCTTAGTTGAAATACTTCACCTGATAAAAAAGACATTAAAAATTGTTTTATTTCTAATTGTATGTGTTAAAACTGCACATTATTGCTGATGTTCATCCTTTGAATTCAGCCCTAGCTGTTTTAATTGATTCCATATCATCTGATATCAGCAATGTGTCACTTACAGACTGTGATCAAGGCACGTACTAACTTTGCATGGAAGGAGCTGAAGTGATTGCACTTTTAGCTGTCTTACTGGACAGGAGACTTTCCAAGATGTTGGAGCTCTTGTGAATCCTTCCTAGGTTGTTTTTTTTTTTATACTATTCTTCATCTGAGGTGGCAGCTTTTCTGCTTTGTGACAAAGTCTTATTAAATGTTTGTTGCTTGGTGCTCAGTCCTTGGGCAATGAAATGCTGGACAGTTGTAAAATCTAGTGATCAACTTCCTGTTCCAGAAAGGGCCCAAGCAGTCGAGAGGATACTGAGGTGTTCTAAACCTGAGACAGAAGCCTGCTTCCAGGCAGTGATTAGAGGGGAAGTTAAAACTCTCCAGGTCACACCTGTTATTAACAGTCATGGAGAAAATAAGAAAATTCAGAGAATTCATCTCAGAGGAAAGGCAAATTTGAAATAAAATACACAAGATTTAAGAGACAATTCCTGGGAAAATATTCAATTAGTTGTCCAAGCTTCAGACAGCTTGATTTGTTTCTCAGTTACATGGTGAACAAAGTCCCCTAAATCAGGTCTGGATGTCACTTGTGACCAAGAAGAGACTTTTGTTGTGAGGAGGCTGCAGGGAAGCAACAATCCTCCTACAGATTCCATGGGGTGCTGGGAGGTTTGGGAAAAACAGTGGAAAGGATACAAAAGGAGATAAAAAGGAGTGAACTTCAGCACCTATCTGAGGCAGCTTGTCTTCTCGAAGTGCCTCTGATGTTAGGAGAAGCAGCCCTCCAGCAGCCAGCTCTAGCACCTCAGTCAGTCGTCTGCCACATGCTCTGAACAGTTTCTGCCTTCTCTTCCTTGCTGAGCACAGAGGGAGCGTGAGTCCCTTCTCCAGAGCCGAGATGAGAACAGGGATTTAGAGGCAGCTTTGTGCCAGGGATGGCTCAGAGTTTCTCCAGGCTGTTCCCCTGAGGTGACCCTTTGGTTGTGGAGGGATTGACTTGGCTTTGCTGTCCCTCAGGAGCTAACGAAGTGCTGCTCGTGATCGGCGGCTTTGGCAGCCAGCAGTCCCCCATTGATGTGGTGGAGAAATACGACCCCAAGACCCAGGAGTGGAGTTTCCTGCCGGTAAGGGACTGCTCTGACCAGGCTGTGAGCAAACACTCATCCTGCAGCACCAGCTGGGTAACAGTCTCCTTGGGCTGTCCTGTGCTGAGGATTTCTGACAGAAATTCTTCAGAGATTTACGTGGTGAATGCTGAAACCACTTCAGCTTGCAGAGTGACTGAGGGAGAGGGGGTTGTTGTCATAGACCTGATCAGCTGAGCCTGCAGAGACCCACATCTTGGTTGTGGGAGTGAGAACTATCATGTTTCTTAGTGAAGGGGTGTTAAGCTTTAAGGTTAGTGCTGATAATTGGAATGTCAATAGGAACGGTGTAATCAGTGCAGTTTTCAGGCTGCTGCGTGATCCCACTGCTTGCAGTGTTTTGGAGTATAATGGGAAGAGAGAATTCCTGCGCTGAGGAGTATTTCTACCCAAATTAAAATCACACTTATCTGTGTAAAATGGTGGAGAACTGCCTCTTTTTTAATATCACCAGTCAGGGCAGACTCAGTATCAGCTGGTGTTGCAAAATTCTGATCTTTTTTGGAGGCTAAAAGCTTCATCAAATATTCAGAGTCCCCACTTTTCCCGATTACCAGTGTCTGCAGGAGCCAGTGGGAGGCTAACAAAACATCCCAGATGCATCAAAGATTATGCAGCAGCACAGGATAAATGACATTCAGTGTGAAATACTTGAGTGCAGAGAGACATGGTCCTGAGAAGAGAGCATGGCAGGGAGAGGCAGGCAGAGTCACTCAGGCTGTGTCCTTTAAATCCATGGTGCTGCCTGCTCAGGCAGTGGCCGTTTCCCAGAGGAGCAGCAGTGTGTTGGTCTCCATGCCCGGTGCTGTCCTGCCCTTGACCTTGGTGTCGCTTTGCTGTCCCAGAGCATCACGCGCAAGCGGCGCTACGTGGCCACCGTGTCCCTGCACGACCGCATCTACGTCATCGGCGGCTACGACGGGCGCTCGCGCCTCAGCTCCGTGGAGTGCCTGGATTACACCTCGGATGAGGATGGCATCTGGTACTCCGTGGCTCCCATGAACGTGCGCCGAGGGCTGGCGGGAGCCACGACCCTTGGAGGTACGTGCTGGTCACTGCCAGGGCAGAGCAGCCTGTTCAGCTCTGGCCTGACATGCCCTGAGCTGGTATGTGAAGAGTGAGCTGGCTCTGGGGGAGGAGGGGAGCCTGAGATTCTGCCTCCTCATCACTGGGATGCTAAAATGGAAAACTTGCCCACATATCCTGAGAGGAGCTCTGCCTCCGCTGCATTCCTGCAGCATGTATCTGAACTGGGGGAAAGGGGGCTCTGTGAGAGATTGTGGAATGGGAAGCTCTGAGGGTGGTGACAGTGTTGGGCAACACTGAGCACAGGACACCGAGTACAGCTGTGACCATCCAGTGCTGGAGTGACTGGAACATCTGCAGGGAAGGAGTGAGGACTTTGGGGAGGTACTGACATGAGGCTCACCATTGGCATGGTTTGGATTTGGGCATGGCAATTTCACTGAAACACTGAAACACAATCCAGCCACCTTTCTTCATGCTGCAGAACCACTGGTTCTGTGTGTTTGTGATTGTGTGTGTTCTCTTTGATCCATCAGCAAGAAGCAGATTTAAAGGCCAGATGGGACTTGTGTTTGTTTGTTAGGCCTGTCTTGGCTCCCGGTGTGCCACGGTCTGTTTTCTGTGGTTTGCAGTCCATGTTGTAGCTTTGCTCTGTGTGTGAGGACCCTGCTGCTCCATGTGCATGGCTGACTGGCTGGGTGTCACCTCTGTCCCTGCAGACATGATCTACGTTTCGGGCGGGTTCGATGGGAGCCGCCGTCACACCAGTATGGAGCGCTACGACCCCAACATCGACCAGTGGAGCATGCTGGGAGACATGCAGACAGCACGGGAGGGAGCAGGGCTCGTGGTGGCCAATGGAGTGATCTACTGCCTGGGTAGGTACCCACAGCCCCTCTGGGAGCTGTGCAAAGCCTGCCTTTCCACCCAAGTGACCATTCAAGAGCTGTCTGAGCAGCACCAACTTGTCACGTCCATGTTACAAGAGGTTTAACCTCACTGGGCACTCAGAGCTGTGCCCATCACAAAGGCTTGGACTGCAGGTGCCACATCACTGCAGGGAATGCTGCACACTGCCAATGACACACATTTACACACACTGCATTTGAGGGATGGTGGAAGTGGGGAGGATAAGCAATGCCAGCTGAGGCTTTGTGTGGCCTGGGTGGTGTCCAAATGCCCAGAGATGAAGCAGCTAGCCATGGGACAGAGGGTGCACCTGCACCACACAAAGCAATGGTGGCTGTAGTGCTCCAGAAATGTATCCTGAGCTGTCTGTTCTCCAGCTTCTTCCTGTAGCACTCATTTCAGTTTCAGAGCACTACACCAGCTGTGAATACAGTGAGATTGCCAGAGGACAAAGCACTCTGAAGCTTGTTCTGTGGGTCACCTTCTAGGCCCCAGCAGAGGCAGGCCCAGCATTGCACCCACATCTGTTGCAGTCCTGTTCCTGGGGTGTCACAGGTCTTGGGCACTGGTTTCCTAGAACCACTGAATGGTTTGGGTTGGAAGGGATTTGGTCTCATTCCAACCCCTGCCATCTAGACCGGGTTGCTCCCAGCTCTGGTCATAAACCACCCATGTTTATTCCTCTTCCTCATGCTGTCCCCCAGGGTGGATGGCAGCACACTGCTGCTTTGCTGGGGCTGCACAGAGATTTTAGTGTCCCCTTGTGGAACAGCTCTTGAAAGATCCCAGCCTACACCATTCAGCCTCGTGCAGCTGCAGCACAGACCTGGGAGCTGCACATCTGCAGGGCTGCAGCAGCAGTGGCCTCAGTGTGCTCAGAGGCAGCTCCATGGGGCTGGCCTGCTTTGCTGGTTTGGGGAGGTGATGCTCTTGCTCTCCCACATGGCCCAGTGCAGTGGGGGAGCAGAGGTGGCTCTGGGCTGGCTGCAGGATCCTCTGCCCCACCAGGGTGGGCTGTGCTGATGGCAGTGCCACACTGTGCTTGGGGCCCACCAGGCATGGTGCTGCTCTCTGCACAGAAAACATTCTCCCCAGGTCAGCCCCATGGTTTGCTGCTGTGTTTTGTTTCAGGAGGCTATGATGGGCTGAACATCCTGAATTCTGTCGAGAGGTATGACCCCCACACTGGACACTGGACAAATGTCACTCCAATGGCCACCAAGCGTTCAGGTAAGAACCCAGGTCAGTGTGTTTCCTGCTGCACTGAGGGAGCAGTCACTCCTGGTGTGTTCTGCTGCCCTGGAGGATGCCCTGGCCCCAGTGGGTGGGTTGGCTTTAAGAAAGGATGATTTTACTGGCTTGAATTCCCAAGGGAAATACTCATTTTCACATTCCTCCATGCCATGCCAAGGTGTGTCTAGAGGAATGTAGTGGCAGGGTTATAGGTTACAGTGAGGGAGATGAAATGCTGTGTGACTTCCACAACTAGGAACAATGCCTGACAGGGAGAAGAGCTCAGAAGGCACAAACTGAGCACAGTGCAGGGTCAGTGCTCGTCAGCTGCACAGGACATGGTGAAGGCAGGTGTGCCCTGCCAGGCTGCTCCTTCACCTGGGCCCTGCTCCAGGGCAGCACTGCCAGAGCACTGCCACCCACAGTGGGGTTACACAAATGGTGCAGTCACACAGTAATTATCCCCCACGAACTCTTCACTTTTCTCTCTGCCTTGTGTTCTATCCAAGCTTTAAGTTGGCAGTTGTATTTAGGACAAAAATCCAGTTTAAATCCTACTTTTGGAATATCTTTCTGTTTAAGCTCTCCTTTATTTCTCAGAGGAGTTGTAGTGGGGCTCCTGTAGCTCTTGTATGCCCAGGTGTATTGACCTGCTCTTGCTGTGTGCCTCAGGCCTCCTGCCCTGCCCTCCAGGCTGTGCTCAGGGGCTGCCTGGCCCTGCCTGTGTGTCCATAGGAAGGTTGCTCTGTGCCTCCACACCTGTGTGGCTCCCACTGCTTACAGTTATGTGCTTAGACCATCTTCCAAATCTCTTCTGAAGTTGCTTTTTCTCTGCTTCTTTCAATAACTGGCCCTCACGGTCAGCCTGGGCAGCACTGCTCCATGTGATCCCTGGGCAGTGTTCCTGGTTAGGGACAAGTACTGGGTACTCAAAAAACTGGGCTCTGTTCCAAAAACATTTCAGTTTCCTGCAGTGGCATTCACAGAAACCCCAATCTTTAAATAATTATTCCTGTGACAGGGATATTCCTGTTAAGGGTTGGTTTATCTGCCAAGAATGAATTTAAATTAGGAGTTAGGCACTTTCCACATCCAGGAAGGCCATACATATGAAATAGAGGATAAAATCTGCAGGTTTTTCTAGGTCAGAGACACCTTGTGAGACCAATCCATAAATCTCTAGGAAGCTTGAGGATCAGATGGCTTTCCTCAAGAGGTCTGCTTTGGGCATCAGAGAAGGCTGACTTTGGACAAGACCAAAAGCAGAGTTCAAGGGAAAGCTTTCTACAACAGGCATTTCCCAGGTCTGTGCACCCCACAGGAGCTGGAGGCTTTAGTAGCTGTGCCTTGGCTGCAGCATGAGCCTCGTGGTGCCACAAGCCAGCAGGAGCCTGGTGAGGCTCTTGACCCCAGCACTGGCTCACCCCGTTCCTTCCTTGGCACTGTGACCTGGAGCAGCAAGATCTGAAATGTGAATGTGCCCAAGGGCCTTTTTTCCCAAGTTTTTGTGCTACCACTCTGGTACTAAAACCCCTAGCTACTTACACCTTAGATACTTGCAACCTTCATCCTGGTGTCAGCTAAGTCTGTCCTGGTGACCTTGGACCCTGTAGGACTTCTTTTGCCCCCCTCTAAAAACAAACCCCTCTAAGAGTTATCCACATGCAGGTCTTTGAATTCCAAGATCAGGACTAAGAATAGTCTTGGCTTTATTCACAGAGATCATCTCTGCCTTGTTTCTTTTCACCTTTTAGGACAGATTCTGGAGGGAGGCTACCTCTCAGAGACCTTGGCCATATTGCATTGCTGGACCAAATTTCCCTGGTTAGGCCTTGGTTTGGTCTCTTCAGCCAAAGCTCCTGGAGAGCCTGTTGAGCCAGCCTGGCCACTCCCAGCTCTTCTGGTGCTCTCAGCAAGGACAGACAAAAGAAAGCCAGGATGCCTTTAGTGGAACAGAAAGTCTCTTATACCCTGTTTTTAAAGATCCCTAGAGCTGCAGGGTAGTTGGCTCATTTCCTTCAGGATATTAATCAGTGCAGGAGTTCCGTGTTGGTGGTGACAGCCTGACGGGGCTGACTGTGTTGCCAGGTGCAGGAGCCCCTGAGGCCACGAGTGCATGGTGATGTCACAGTGTCCTCCAGTGCTTTACCTGAGGGGGCTGCCAAGGAGGAACCAAGGCTGGTGGGGGTTATTTGCTGCTGGTTTCATAAATTCCCAGTTGGAGCAGCATATTATTGTCTGCTTTCACTGTGAGAACACCTGTTCAGGCAGCTGCTCCAGCCACTTCTGCCTCTGTAACAGTGTAGAAACCAGTTTTCATTTTGTCTTCCAGAGGAGTAATGTCAGGGAAATCCCTCCTCCAGCTTTGCATGGAGCAGTGTGCAGCTACTCTCCAGGCCACAGCCAGGAGCTGGGTGACACCAGAGAGTCAGAAACACCAGAGGAACCTGTCTCTGTGCTGCCTGCCAGAAGAGCAGGCCTGGTGCTGCTCTGTTCACACACCTGTGGTCAGGTGTCAGCCCAGGTAAACCTCTTGTGCTGCTGTGCTGCCTAGGCCCCCCATGCCACAGAGTCAGCAGTGTTTGGTGGACTGAGATGTTTTCATGTATCATATAGGAGGCAAAAACAACAGAAGACACAGTTATAAGTTCTTTTGGGAGAGGTACAAGCATAAAAAATGTTCTGTGAAGAGGGAGGAATTGACCGGTTCAGCCTTGTGACAGCGAGCCTGGTGCTGCCAGTGTCACCTATGGATGTGACTGTGCCACCTTCTCTCTGCAGGGGCAGGCGTGGCTCTGCTCAATGACCACATTTATGTGGTGGGTGGGTTCGATGGCACAGCTCACCTCTCCTCGGTGGAAGCCTACAACATCCGCACCGACTCCTGGACCACGGTGACCAGCATGACCACGCCCCGCTGCTACGTGGGGGCCACGGTGCTGCGGGGCCGGCTCTACGCCATCGCCGGGTAAGGCCAGGGCTCCTGCAGCTCGGGGTGCTCAGCAAGGGACCTGAGGGGACACAGCTGCTGCCCCTTCCACGGGGCCTCTCCTCTCTGACAGGAGGACACCCACGGGGTCACCGTGCCCAGCCAAAACAGCAGCACAAAGGTCCAGGGCCCAGGCAGGTGGGAGAGCCTCAGCAGGGAGTAATGGCAGCCTGATGCAGTTAGAATGTGGGCTATGCCTGCTGTATGAGCTCAGCCTCTTCCTCCAGCACTGTCCTTCGTTTGTAACTTTCTGTCCTTGCAGATACGATGGCAACTCCCTGCTGAGCAGCATCGAGTGCTACGATCCCATCATTGACAGCTGGGAAGTGGTCACCTCCCTGGGCATGCAGCGCTGCGACGCCGGAGTCTGCGTCCTCCGGGAGAAGTGATCAGGAGGGAGCTCACAAAGAAAAACATTCTAAAAAGTCTCAGCTGGAGGAAGAGTCCCAAATGATTTGCAGTGACTGTTCTTGAGAGTTGTGGATGCTGTGGGAATAGGCACCAGAACAGCAGCTTTCTGTGCTGCTTGTGACTAGAGCATGTGCATAACTGTGTGATCTCAGCAGTCATTTGAAAATCAGGGGCTCTGTGGGAAGCTGGAGGAAGGGGATGAATGGGTCAGGAGAAGCTGCACTCTGCTGTTCCTGTGGCTCAGTCTGTGGGCAGAGCAGAGTTGCCCCAGCCTGGTCTCAGGCAGCCTGGTGACCCCTCCCAAGGACATGTACATTCCCTTGGGTCACCTCTTCAGCCACCGCAGGACCCCGTGGGTCCTCGGGTCGCTCTCAGCCATGTGGGTGTGTGAGGGTGAGTCCAGCTGCTCTGTGTTCCAGCTTCAAATCATCGTGTACGTACTGAATGTTCCAACGTGGGTGCAGAGCCGGGCTGGGTGATGTGTGTGAGGGGGCCTGCACTGTCACTGTGTCTGCAGCGCCTCGAAGGGCTGCACAAAGGAGTCGCAGGTTAAAGCTGTCAACTACTGTGACACAGAGCCTGAGGCCACTGGGGCAGAGGGCAGGGGAGGAGCTCGTTTCCTGCCACAGAAGCATCTGCAGTGTTTGTGCTCGTGATCAGATGCTCACCAAGGTTCATCACATCGTGTTTCCTCAAAAAGTTTGACAGCTCCAGCTGCAAACACTATGTGGCACTGGGAGCTGGGCCGTGCCTGTGCCCCAGCCTGTGAGGAGGTCACCTGAGCTGAGGCCAGGAGAGTAGGGACACAGTGGCTGCTGCCCACCAAGGTCCTGCTGGGTGAGTCGCTGGGGTTTGTCCCCAGACAGTCCCGAGTCCAGCACACCCGAGGCAGCCTTTCATTCAAGTTCATTGTGTTGGTTTTCCTTTTATCTAGGGTTTTTCTGCTTCCAGGGCTGTTCCAGAGTGACATCCAGGATTCTGTTTTGCCCGTTGTTCTCAGCTTTTTCTTCCCCTGTCTCATAACTCCACATCCTGTGACTCTTGCTATCCCTGGCCTGCCCCAGGAGCCCAGGTGAGGCTCCATCAGTGGCTCACTCCAGCTCATGGAGCACTCCCTGCTCAGCATGTCCTGCCTCACTGCGTTCCTGGGAGCACAGGCTCCCCTCTGCCATCAGCTTGGCCCCACAGTGCCTGGGCTCCATGTAGTGCTGCTCGTTGAGCTTCCTGCTGACTCCTTGCTTGGGGACAGGGTGGGATCAGGGACACGGTAGCATGACCTTATTATGCACTTTCAGCCAATGCTCTGACCTTCTGCGTTTGTTTCTATCACACACAAGTGTTCTGTGGTTTTGTTTCCTATGTTTATTTTTTAATGAAAGTATAAAGAATAAAATATTTCCTGAGCCAGTAGGAGTTTAGCTTCTGTTCTCTACCTTCCAGACATGTCTGACTACTGTGTGAAGGGTTTGTGCAAACCTTGTGTTAGGCAGCTACCCTCAGGTGTGTCTCTGCTCTGCAGCTTCAGCCCCCTAGTGAAAAACAGCTGCTCCAGGTGAGTGATCTGTGGCACAGAGACCAGCCAGGCCTGGAGGACTCCCTAATGAGGAAATTTTGGCAGCAGAGAGGAAGAAAAAACTGGAATTACAGTCAACAGCAATAATCAGTCATCAGGGGCTGAACATAAGCCCAGTTGTGCCCAGGTGGCCAAGAAGGCCAATGACACCTGGCTTGTACCAGCCATGGTGGGACCAGCAGGACCAGTGACCATCCCTCTGTGCTGGGCCCTGCTGAGGTCACACCTCCTGTTCTGGGGGCAGGATCTGTTGAGTCCAGAGTATGCCCAGGCACAGGAGTTCTGTGACTTCCCTGAGCCCCCAGACAGGACTGAACCGTGTCACCTTCCCAGGGCTGTGGGACAGGACAGGACTGAACCGTGTCACCTGCCCGTGGCTGGTTTGTGCCTGGCTCAGGGCAGGGGTGCCCCAGGGCTGCTCAGTGGGCACTGCTGTGCCCCACATCGCCTCATGCCCTGCTCCCCTCTCGAGCCCTGCCCTGACTCCCCACACACACACAGACAGGCCTTAGGAGCTCTAATGCCCTAAACACTGTCCCTGCCTTAGAAACACCTGCACAGGTGACAGGACAGTGGGTTGATGTCTCCCAGCTACACTCACCCCAGCTCATGTCAGCATTGCCCAGGGCTGGAGCCTGAGGTGAGCAGCTGGATTGCTGCCGAAATCCTTTATACCTTTATTTAGTACCTCAAATATCAGTTCCCATTTCTGGCTTCTCCTGAGGGTTCTTGACAGCAGACAGTCAGGAGTGAGACAGCAGGAGGATGTGGCATATTTACACCAAATCTTGCCCCTCAAATCAGGACTGTTCTGGGATCTGGCCTACCCTTTAAAGAAGCAGTGGCTCCATCAAAAGGCCTCTCTCAATATTTTCAACACTAACAGAGAGGTGTTAGCAGCAATCCAGGCCAGCACACAGCCAGAGTGGCTCAAAGGTGTTCAGTGAGGAGCAGCAGAGTCACCTGGGCCCCACGACCTTCTCTCCAGCACTGCTGCCTGTGAGCCCTGGCACTGCCTCCTGCTTTGCCCAGGCTCTGTGGGCTCAGGCTGATCTCTGCATTCCTCTCCAGGAAAACACATTGCTGCCAAAAGCAGCCCCTTGCCCCTTTCAGGGCACTCTATCCTCCCCATCAAGGGTGTCCCCTCTGTACCAAGCAGCCAAGACAGCTGCTGTGTCAGAGCAGCCCAGGCACTCCCAAATGCTGATGCAATCACTACGTGCAAAGATGTTCTGCAGCTTCACATCATCCCAGAATTGCTCAGGTGGGAAGGGACCCCAGGGGCTCGTCTGGTCCAACCTCCCTGCTCAGGCAGGGCCATCCCACAGCACAGGGCACAGATTGCATCCAGACGGTTCTGGAATATCTCCATTGATGGAGACTTTCCTTTTGTCCAGCATCAGCTGAGCTCCTTCTCCAACCATGAATTCAAGCATCTCCAGACTCCCATGCCTGGGACATGACTGTCCCTGGTGGTTCCTGTGGGCAGGCCCACGACAGACAGACCTCACTGCCAGCTCCTGCCAGCCCAAGATCACTGGGGGACCAGAAAATCCCAGACTGGTTTGGGTGGAAAGGACCTTAAAACTCATCCCCCCTGCCATGGGCAGGACACCTTCCAGCATCTCAGGGTGCTCCAACACCTGTCCAGCTTGGCCTGGAACAGTTCCAGGGTCCAGGGTCAGGGTGCCAGGGTCCCAGCCCGTGCCAGAGTTCCAGCCCGTGCCGTGCCAGCATTCCCGGCCCGTGCCATGCCAGCATTCCCGGCCCGTGCCATGCCAGCATTCCCGGCCCGTGCCATGCCAGCATTCCCGGCCCGTGCCATGCCAGCATTCCCGGCCCGCCTCTCCCGCACGCTCCCGGGGCGGGGCCACAGCAATGACGTGTCGTTACGCTCCGTCTGACGTCACTCCGCCGGCCCCGCCCCTCGCCATGGCGGCGCCCTGCGCGGAGATGGAGCCGGCGGCGCCTCCGCCTTCCCCCCCTGCTCCTCCTGCGGCCGCGCCGGGCTCGGCCGGGCTCGTGTGCGCGCAGGGCCGCAACCTGCGGGCCGTGCTGTGCCAGCGCTGCGGCTCCCGGGTGCTGCTGCCCGGCGCCGCCACCTTCGCCCGCCGTGAGGTACCGGGGAGTTCGGGGGTGGGGCGGGCGGTGCCGGCCGGGCGGGGCCGGCCCCGTGTCTCCGCAGCTCCTCCTGCCCGCCATGAGGAAGAAGGCGGCGGCGGCGGCGGCGGGAGGCGGCGGGGACGTGCTGCGGGAGCACTGGCTGGTGCGCGACATGTTCTCCTTCGAGAACGTGGGATTCACCCGCGACGTGGGCAACGTCAAGTTCCTGGTGTGCGCCGACTGCGAGGCGGGGCCCATCGGCTGGCACTGCCTGGACGACAAGGACAGCTTCTACGTGGCGCTGGAGCGCGTGGCCCACGAGTGACGCCGGGCCCGGGCTGGGAGCTGGCCCGGCCCCCGAGAGCCCCGGGCCGGGATCCCTGCGGACTGAGCGCAGCCGGTCAGCCCAGAGCCGGACTGACGCGGCCTGCCCGCCCCGTGGCCACAGCTTGCCCGCTGCCCGCTGTGCCTGAGCCGCAGCCCCGCTGCTCACCCCATTTCCCACGTACACAGGCTGAGCAGCGTCAGGAATTGCAGCCCTGGCACTGCCAACTCCTCACCTGCACCCCCATGGGAAGGGTGTTGATGTTGGGAGGGTTCCTGTACTCTGTAGGGACAGCTCACTTTTTTTTGTTTTGTTTTTTTTGTTTGTTTGTTTGTTTTGCCACATAGCCTGATCTACCCCAGTCTGGCTGCTCAACCACTTTCCTGGTGGCTGCTCCAGGGGGCTGAGGTGTCTCTCCTGCTGGTGGCCCTGTGACACTATGTAAATGGGGGCACTGGGACAGGGCAGCAGGAGGACAGGACTGCTGCACTGAATCGTCGTGGCAGCTGAAACTGTCTGACCTGCAGCCAGAGCACTTCCAAGTTTAAGGCTGAATCTTCTGTTGATTTTCAAAAGGAATGTTCGCTGCCCCAGGCTCTAACATAAATGTTTGTCTCCAAAACCTTATCTCACCTGACAGCTATACTCTATGAGAGTTGTGGCACCTGAAGTGATTGTAAGGCATTCCAACTAACATGCACAGTTTTATTAACTGAGTGCTTGGGAACAAAACACTGGTGATGGACTTGTTTGTGTCACCAAACTCAATGGGGGATGTAGATGTGCTGCCCCAAGGCTGTGGGAAGAACCTTACCCCTCTAATGAAACAATTTTGCTGTCAGGGCTCTGTAAGGCAGGCACAGCCTCGGATGAGTCTCCCAGAAGAGGCATCCTGACAGCAGGAGGGGCAGAAACAAGTCCCTTCTTTCTGTAGTGCTTGAGCACCTGCACTTCTAAGATTTGGAGACTCTGCCTTAATGTGTGGCCTGTTCTGGGGCTGCTCTGTCAGGAACCTCTGCTGTGGGCACTCCGGATTTATCAGGGGAGGGAGAGAGGCAGAACTGTGGTCTGGGGGCTGAGGATGTCGCTGGAGCAGGAGGCAAATGCTGTGTCCTTGCTAAATGTGTAAGATGGATATTTGTCATGGAAACTGCTTCTTCCCTCCTGCTCTTCCTGTCTCTTAGCCCTAAGCCCAAGGACTACAGTTTCATCAAGGAGATGTGCCTCAAAGGACAAGAGAGCTTCACTTGGGTTCTGCACAGGCATGGCAAAATGGTGGGATCACATCACTAATTGCACACTTTCATTTGGATTATTGTCTCTTAGGATATGTGTTCTGCCCTGTAATACCCCAGTTATAGTCCATGTTGCTTAAATATGCTGTGCTGAACAAGCTTCATTTTGAAGGCACCACTGTGCAGAACAGACTGTGGAAATCAGTTTATCTAACGCTGAGTAAATGACCTCCAAAAAATGGTACATGTGGATTCCTGAGTAGTGAGTGGCACTGGGATGGAGCTGGGGGTTGGTGGCAGTTTTCCCAGTCAGTAGAACACCCCTGGAGAGATGGGAGAGCTCAGGTCAAAAGCCTTCACATCTCAGTGGCAGCAACTGAAATCTACTCAGCACAGCACTCAGAGTGCTGAGCTCCTGCTCCTCTTCAGTGGGAGAGGGGAGGTGAATCCTCCATGGATCCAGGTGTGCTTTCTGCTGATTCTTACATATTAAATAGGATCACATAGACTTGAAATGCTAAGAAATGAACAGTCTGATGGAAATTCTTGGGAAGAAGCTTTTGTACTGTGAGATCTTGGGGGCCATTCAGCCTCAGGTAGGGTCTTGGGTTCCTGCAGCTTGGAGAGGCCATGAGAAACATCCGTGCAGGGCAGGGGGTGGGACAGCTGTGCAGGCCAGCTCTCAGTTAGCACCTGGGCAAATTCATGTTCCCAGAGGTGACTGAGAATTTCAGGGGAGTGGGCGGGAAGTGGGGAAAAGGCAGCATCACTGTGTGGAATTTGAGCTCAGGCAGCTCCTCTGTGCTGTTAATGGAGCTTTGAGGGAGGAGTGTCCCAGTCAGCAGACCTGGCCTGGGGGAAGAACAGCTGCTGCTCCACCGGACACATCACCAGGTTTGGGATCTGCTGAAGCTGCACCATTCCTGTGTCAATGAGAGCTAATAAAAATTCACATAGACTCACAAATATTTTCACTACTTTTTATTCAGCATGTTGAAAAACTGTTTTCCAGTTGCCTGCAGTAACTCCTAGAAAATTAGGATAGACCACCCTCAGGGATGGGAAACATTTACATAGGACCTGGGAAGCTCATCTTGCAGCCCATCTTTCTCTATCAACACCAAGATAGTGCAGAAACCCTTATTTCCATGTGTAGGTCACTTTAAATTAATTTGAAAATTGATTCTTCTGTTTAATGTCTGCATAGATTTGACTTCCATCCTGTGTTAAGATGTAGCAGTGCCTTGAGAGGGAACAGTAACAAACCTGCATCCCTTGCTCCAGCCAATCCCTCCAGCAAGGTTCAGGGGGGCAAATAACACCAGTTTTGTCTATTTGCTTCCCGGTGTGGATTTAAGTCATGCTTGGTTTGTACGAGTCAGGTGTCCATATGCCATCATGTGCTTAGGATGGTTAAAAGCAGACCTTGCTCCACACTGCTTCTGGTGTTGGGATGGGTTCACAGCCCAGAGCTGTGGTCTGGGCTTGACTGACATTGGCACCTCCTGTAGCTTCAGGTCTCTGCTCCCATTCCCACCCAAACCTCCCACTCAGCAGCTGCTGAACCCTTTGCATGTTCAATTTGATAACTTAGGCTAAAGTTAGGCTTTTCTTGGCTGCGGGGTTGACACACAGGAGTTTGTGCAGCCTGTGAAATGCTCCAGGGGCAATGGCAGGATGAAGGCTTTCCCTCCTTTTTGGCAGCTGCAGGCTGTGAGATCAGCAGAGGTCACAATCACTCTCTTCCTTCCCTAAATTAATTACATTTCACTGAATCAGGTAAGTGGTGCATGGAGCAGGGGCTGGGATTTGAGGCTCCCTCTTTCCTATGCTCTGCAAGGCAGCAAAAGGCCTTGGTGCCTGGGCCTGCCAAGACCTGAGGTCTCTCCTTGATTCCTCACCTCTTACTGAGGGCTTTCACCCAGGACACCCGTGGGTGAGAGGTCACGAGCAGCCCTCAGGCCTCCTTCCCAGGGGAGCAGCCGCTGCCTCTGGGCTCCTCAGGCTGAGCTCGGAGCCCTTGGCCAACACCGGGGGGTGCACAGCGCTGAGTCCCCTCTCTTCCAGCCGCTGGCTCTGAACAAAGCGATCCCGGCCTGAAGCGGAGCCTGAGGAGGGAGGTGCCGGCCTTCTTTGGCGGGAAGGATAAACCCCGCCCTCTCCCCGCCCCTTGTTACGAATCAGCCAATAGCTCGCGCAGAACAGTGACAGACATTTCTATAATCCAATAGCGCACAGCTGAGCGCACTCCACGCCAATGAGCACAGCGCGGGGAGCCGAGCGCCCCGCCCCCCACTTTATATAAGGTGAGCCCGGGGAGGGCTGCTGCTGTTGCGGTGCTGCCCAGACACGTTGCCCGTCTGTCCCGGCGCTCCAAACCATGGTGAGTGGATGAGGGCCCGCTGGTGAGGGGTAGCCTGGCGCCGCTCCGNCCCTGGTGGGCGGTGGGTCTCGCTGCCCCGAGCCGTGTCTCGTCCCGCGCTCTGCCGTTCCCGCCGTCTCGTCCCAAAATGGTGGCGGCCTCATCGAGAACATGGCGGCCTTCGGGACCTTCAGCCGCGGCCGGCTCTGGGGCTGCAGCTCCGTCCCGGGCACCGTCAGCCCCCGGACCCGCCTGTACCTGTGGGCTCCGGGGCGCCTTGCCCGCACAACGCGGGACAGCGGCCGGGTTCCCGCTGCGTTCGAGCCCGGGGAGGGGCAGCTCCGCACGGTGTGCGCGACCCGCGGGGCCGGGGGAGGAGCCCTGCCCGCCGCCCCGGCTGCTCCCGCCGTGCCGCTCCCCCGGTCCTGCCCCGGGGCTGTCCGTGGTGCGAGCGGGTGGGAGCGCCGGGGTTGGGCTGATGGGGAGAGTTCCTGAAGGACTTTGTGAGACTGGCTGGCGAGAATGACCTGGTAAATTGAGTCACCTTGAAGCGTAATTTGAAAGGCGTGACGAGGCTGGGATGTCCCACAGGTCAGGGTTCAGGTGCTGAGCTGGGCAGCCCAGCTGGAGCCTGGGATGGGCATGCGGTTCTTCTACGTTGGGGTAGTGTCTTCCTACTTCTCTGAAAATATATTGTCAGAAGGTTATATGGATTTACAGATGTAGCAAGACTGCTACTGTAGGTTTATGAATGTGTGGGAAATACTTGTTGAGCTGAAAATTATTGTAAGAGTATTGGAGGGATGTTTTGAGGTCCTTGCTCTTACCCCTTTCCCTTGGGGCTGTTTATTATCAGTTTCCAAACAGTCAAATCAAGAGTATGAATAGAGCCCCTGGTCTCTGCAAAGGATGCAGGTTCTCTGGAGTCCTGTCCCAGGGAAACAGTGTTCCTCTATATGGTGTGCTGGTGAGCTTGGTCTGAGCTGGCACAGCCATTCTCAGGAAGCTTGGCTTTCCATCAGCCTCACGCAGGTGCAGCTGGGGAGTGCAGAGGACCTAGAGCCTGATCCAGCAGTGGAGGAGCTGGGGGGCTGCAGCAAGGGGCTGAGTCTGCAGCTGCTGAGCAGTGACTAGACAGTGCCCTTCAGCTGCAGCACATCCTGTAGGGAAAGGAGACAGAGACTGGGCTGGAGAAATTCTGCCTGAAACTTTATGTGCTTGCAAATAATGTATGTAAGTGTAGGGAAAGCATTTAGTGTTAGTTAAGTAAATAAGAGGATTCTGTAGTGGCTTGAATACAGCATTTACCAGTGCTGTCTGTATACATTTAATCCTTATTCTGAAGCTCTCAGCAGTTAGGTTTGAAGGCCCCAAGTTATAATGAGTGTGACAGTTCTCTTGCCCTGTCATTCCAACTTGGAGCTGATGCTTTTGGAATAAAGTCTGAGCCTTGTTCCTTAGTATTCTTGGTGCTGTGAGAAGGCCATGCAGTGCAAAATGGGCAGAGAATGTGTTACTGTCTGACAAAGATTTAGTGTTTCATTGAATAACCACATACTACTTAAAAGTCCTTAGTAGAGTTGCAGGAAAGCAGTTGAAAGAGCTCCTAAAGCAGAACTCAGAGTAGCACCAGGTCAGGCTTTGTGACTGAACTTGTTTAGCCAAGTTTTGAAAACCTCCAAGGATAGAGATTCCTTCCCACTTCTTTAGTGACCTATTCCAGGACCACACGATTCCACTGGGGAGGCTTTTCCTGACACAGACCTGAGCCTTGCATCAACCTCTGGGAATCTGACCTGGTGCCACTTGCAGAGCAGAAAGAGGCCTTCTCTTGTGTCTCCTCTTGTTCCCTGGCACTTGGTTTGCCCTGCTGAAGATGAGAGCACCCTGTGGGACGTTCAGGCTAGTTTCTGTGGGAACCTCCAGGATCTTTGCAGCAGGGCTGCCTCTCAGTTTCTGCTATTTGTACTGCTACAGGGAGTCATTGCCCAATGTGTTGAACTTTGTATTTTGTCCAAGTAAACATGCCATGGTTTAATGTGGCACCTGTAGCACTGGTCTGTGGCTGTGTTGCCAAGCTGTACATTCAGAGTTGGAAGGGACCTGCAAGGGCCATGGAGTCCAGCTCCTGGCCCAGCACAGGACACCCCAAGAATCCCACTCTGCCTGAGAGTGTTGAGTTCTGTCAGCTTTGGGGTTGTGACCACTGCCCTGAGGAGCCTGTTCCATTGTCTGATCACTCTCTGGGGGAAGGATGTTTTCCTCACATCCAGGCAAACCTCCGCTGACACAGCTTCCCTTGGCTCCTGTCACTGGTCACCAAAGAGCCCCCTGCCTCCTCTCATGAGGAAGCTCTAGACCATGATCAAGTCTCCCCTCTTCTCCTGGCTAAACAAGCCAATGGCCTCAACTGCTCCATCTCTGTGGTGTAGTCCTTCCACACTCTCAGTGACCTTTCCCACCTCCTAAGGAGTTTCTCTAGCAAGGCTTAGGTCACTGGTGAGGATCCAGGCTGATGTGGTGGTCTATGTTGTTCTCCTCTCCCAGCAGAAAAGTTTGTCCTGCTGTCCTAAAGGCATGCTCCCTGAGTGGTTGCCATGGTCTGGTCTCTGTGGCACTGCAGCTGGTTTTCCTGTCACCTCTTTCATGCTGTGCAGGTTGGCTGTGTGTGTGTTCTCAGTCATGGCAGCACTGGACAAGCTCAGTGCTTCAGCTGGAGAGCAGTTATGGCTTTGGAGAGAAGTGTGGCAGCAGCTCTGAGCAAGGCTGCTTGCAGAAAGTATGTGGGCTGGACATCTGAATATACAGCTTGGATGGATGGGAGCTTAAAAACAGTTCAACTGTACAGTGCTGTGCTTGAAAACAGACAATTTTTTTTTTTTTTGCAAATACAGATTTTAATTACATGGGATTCCAATGAATTTGAAAGGACTGCACTCCTGCTTTTCTACATTAACTATGGAAGTGTGGAAGTGGACTAGGCAGTTCCAGGTTGTAGAATCACAGAAGGATTTATGTTGAAAGGGACCTTAAAGACCATCCAGTTTCATCTCTTCCACTATCCCAGGTTGCTTCAAGCCCCATCCAACCTGGTCTTGGACACTTCCAGTGATGGGGCAGCCACAGCTTCTCTGGGCAACCTATGCCAGGGCCTCATGACCCTCACAGGGAAAGAATTTCATCCTAATATCTAATCTAACCCTATCCTCCTTCATTTTAAGACCATTTCCATTTGTCCAAAGTCCCTTTCCAGCTCTCTTGGAGCCCCTTTAGGTACTGGAAGGGGCTCTAAGGACTCCCTGGATCCTTCTCCAGGCTGAACACCCCCAGCTCTCCCAGCCTGGCTCCAGAGCAGAGGGGCTCCAGGCCTTGGAGCAGCTCCGTGGCCTCCTCTGGACTCGCTCCAGCAGCTCCAGGTCCTTCCTGTGCTGGAAGCCCAGGGCTGGGGCAGCTCTGCAGGTGAGGTCTCACCTCAGTGGGGCACAGGGGGCAGAATCCCCCCTGCCCTGCTGCCCACGCTGGGGGATCAGCCCAGCACAGGGGGGGTTCTGGGCTGCCAGAGCACGTGGCTGGGGCACATTGAGCTTCTCATCCACCAGCACCCCCATGTCCTTCTCCCTAGAGCTGCTCTATGTCCATTCTCTGCCTGGCCTGTACTTGTGCCTGAAAGTACTGCTTATCCTGGAATTCCAGGGGACCAAATTGTCCCTTCCAGTCATAGGGTCTGAACATAGTTTTGGGTAACAGTCATATTAAACTGAAGTCTATATAGGCTCTTCTAGAACGTACTTTACTGACATTCCAAACTAGATGTTGAATATAAAATTGCCAGAGATGGACCAGGAGTTTGGAGATGTTTCTGTTATGGTTTGGCTGTTACCATTTGAAGTCCTGTTCTGCAATGTTAAAGAAACTGGGTTTATGCTCTGGACATCAAAGGCAACTTGGAAATTCATAAATGGGTAGGAACAGATAGTTTTGCTGCCTTGAACTATTTTGTGCATGGCTTTCATTGGGTAGTTTTGTCTGGTGTTGCAGAATTCAGTACCTTGTGTACAGCAGCATGGTTTGAGGCCTGGTGGGTCTGTATTTATGGAGGGATATGAAGTGGTTTGTTAGGCAAAGCCTTTCCTACTGAATGACTAAGTTTCCTCAAGGGATCAGGAGAGTATATTTTTAGTTTTGTGTACATTAAATGAAGTGCTCCTGGATCCTGGGGGGATTTTGCTGCCTCTGGTGGCTGTGCTCCTGGAGCTGGGGTCTGGGTGATCTGGATGCTTAGGCCAGTGAGAGGTGTGATCATCAGCTTTTCTAAATATTCGGTGTGGTATGAAGAGAGGAATTGGCTGAAGAACTTGGAAGAGTTGATCAGACTCTTCCTGTCTGATTGAAGACGAACAAAGAGGAATGAGCTTGTAAAAATGATAATGTCCAAAAGAGTTTTTCTGGGTGGAGCCGATGATGTCTCAAAGGGGCTTTTGTGTTCTGTTGTGTATTTTGTGCCAAATACCCCCAACACCAAGACAATAAGGCCAATGTTTTAATGGCTTTGAGGGCTGGCAGTCCCCCTGGGTGTGCTGAGTCTTTGCTAAACAAGGGCAGTGCTGTTTGTGCTGAGCGATGCGTTTCTGTCCCGCAGCGCGAGTGCATCTCAGTCCACGTGGGGCAGGCAGGCGTGCAGATCGGCAATGCGTGCTGGGAGCTGTACTGCCTGGAGCACGGCATCCAGCCCGACGGGAACATGCCCAGCGACAAGAGCGTGGGCGGCGGGGACGACTCCTTCAACACCTTCTTCAGCGAGACGGGCGCGGGGAAGCACGTCCCACGGGCTGTGTTTGTGGACCTGGAACCTGCAGTCATAGGTAACACTGAGCTGTGCAAGGCACTGTAGAACATTGCCGTGGTTTTTGGTTAAGGGATCCATCCCTCTAGTCCTGAAAAACACTTTGAGGCTTTAAATTGTTAGTGCATAAAGCTTGCCTGAACCTTCCTAGTGATGGAAAATACTTGGCTTTATGTTCAGTGAGACTGGCAAATGTGCACTGTGGAGCTGACAAGAATTTCAGCATTACCTTCTGCCAGGCTGTGCAGTTAAATGGGTCTCATGAAGATGCTTCATGCTTTTCTATGCAAGGAACAGTTACAGCCCCTTGGAACAGTATGGCATAATGTGTGCTGCAGTCAGTAGAACCTCTTTAAGAGACACAATATATATCATTAGGAAGATTCCTCGTTGTACACGGGAATGATTCCTGTGTTTTCCCAAAACAATCTGTGTAAGCTCAACAGTGCTTGCTTGCAGAAATGAGTCCCCATAGCTGGCCTAAATTCCAGGACTTGTGAACATGTGCTTCAACTTCCCATTGCCTTGTCTTGGAGAAACAATCTACTCCTGAAAATGAGTTCTGTTTCAAACTCTGGCAACACTGGCTCTTGGTGTTCAGATGTGATCCCATGCATCAGCCACTGACCAATCCTCCATCCCGGGACAGATGCACTGTCAGATCAATGTGAGCTCCTGGTTTCACAAGACCTTCATCCTTTGTGTCAGGAATCCTGGTTTTCCTCTCACCAGTGTGTGTCAGAAGTAATTCTCCTGGAGCTGTTTTTTTTGCTATCTTGTCTCAAGTAGTGATTTGGGACTCTTATAGGAGAGGTCTGTGTTTTATCTTTCTGCAGCAGAGTTGGGGAAATGTGTGAATGTGCTCAGGCTACTCCTCTGTACCAAACCATGGCTCTCCTGTAACTTCTGTTGAGTGTAACACACCAGACCCCTTCTTGTTGCTAACACAGCAGAATGAACCTCTCAGGGGGGCAGAAGGCTCCGAGGCTACATAAGGGTGGGAGTGCTGGGCTATAACTTTGAAATGAACCCAGGCACCCTTGGCCATACACTGATATTCCCAGGAGCTGTTACAGGCCTGGCTTTGTGCTTTTTTGAGCCCTGTGGCTGTTGTCTCCTCTGCTGCTGGCCAGGTGGTGGCTCTGAGCACCCAGGAATGGCTGAGAAATGAGATGAGGGAGAACAGGTGGCAAAACAGGGCAGAGGAGCCAGTGTGTCTTGGAACAAATGCCAAAAAGTAGGGAGCATTCCAGTGCTTGTTGGTGAGGCAGGTGTAATGTGGGAGATGGGCAAGGTTGGTAATACTCAAAGTTAGGGCTTTTTGTTAAAGATTACATCATGTGCCCTTCTGGGGAAACAGCTGCCCTTTGTTATTCCTCTGTGGCTAATGTGAAAATTACTGCTCCAGTTTCCTGGGCAGGGCTCATGAGTCTCCCCATTCATGCAGCAAGCCCCTATGCACTGAATTCATGAAAAGCCCATCTTTGTGCATGCAGCAGCTGTGCAGCTGCCACATGTGTGCACAGGGATTTCTGTCCCTGCAGATTAGTGCTGGTCTTGCAGAAAGCAGCAGGATGGTGGATATGCACCACCTCTGGCAATGTGGTTATAAAACACCATCAAACTTTCCACCACAAAATAGGGCAGTGACATCTGGGAATTCAACACAAGTGTCTTTCACAATCTATCCCAGCTAGACTTGAAAACATGAAGGACAGTATGTCTGGGGCAAGCTGGTTTAGCTGTCCCCTCACCTAAGTTCTTTGTTCCAGGCACACTTTTGTAGTCCAGTCATTGATCCTCTGAACTCTACAAGTTTTGTTACTTCCCGAGGGCTGTTCTGACTCACACTACCCCTGTCTGCATAGGATAAAGAACCATTTTGTTTTGGTTCTGTGTTATTCTCTTATTACCCATATTTGTCCCTTGTAATGTGGAGTGGTATTGTAGGAAGTCTTAGACACAGGGGTATTTGAGGTGGTAAACTTTTCCAAATTGTTTCTATTTTGATGCAGTCTTAGAAATAATTCAGAAAATCAGATTGCAGACTGCAGTGGAAGCTGCTCAGCCTAAATTGGTTTGAATGCTAAGTATACTTTTATGTCTTAAACTTTGCTTATCTTTGTCTTGCTTGTTCTATTTCAGATTAATGAATACAAGCAAGCAGGCAACTTCAGCTGTAGTTAATAAAGCTCTCTGCTGTCCACTTGATTTAAATTAAAGGATGCAATACTGCAATAGCACACAACTGGAGTGGCTTGAGCTGAACAGGGGACAAAGCTCTGCTGAGTGTCTTTGTACCTTTCTGGTAGGACAGAGCTTTAGCCTGCTGGGTGGAAGTGCATATTTTTGGGAACCTAGTGGCTCTAAATCAGCCTCCAGATGTATAACTGCTGGGGGATGCTGTGTGCATCTGCACTGTGGTTTAACACAGCTCTGTGTGCTGCAGCTTACAGCTCTGGGTTTAGATAATTGCAGAACTCTCCAGGAGCATCTCCTGTTCCTTTCGAACTCTTCTGTGCCTTTGGTAGAAAGTATAGTGAAGAGAAAGGAACATGCAGGCAGTGTTGGCTCTGCCTGCCCACAGAGGCATCCTGAGGGATTGGGAAGTGAAGGGGAAAAATGGGATTTCAGCTGCTGAGCTGCAAAACGGGCCTTAAATTGTCTTAAACTGGAAGAATGGTTCTGCTGCTATAGTCCAGTTTTAAATTGCTCTGAGAGGTCAAAATTCTAAACTTTGGTGTAAAATAGAAGAGTTTCCTAAGGAGTAACTTAATTTTTCTTAGTTATTCAGCATTTAGGCTATAGGAAGTCACCTACTGATAGGTAGTTGCATTTTTTTCTGTAAAGGTTTAAGTACATTATTCTGGGCACCTTCAGAAGTTTGAAAAAGCTGGTCTATATAGAAAATTAACTTACAAATATTTATATATTAGGTAATAAAATATGTCTTGTCTCTCCCCAGATGAAGTTAGGAATGGGACATACCGGCAGCTCTTTCATCCTGAGCAACTGATATCTGGTAAAGAAGATGCTGCAAATAACTATGCTCGAGGTCACTACACAGTTGGGAAAGAGATAATTGATCTAGTTCTAGAGCGTATCAGGAAGCTGGTAAGACTTCACTGAAGGCTCTGAAACATCTGTTTTACAGGATTTGGGAATGAGGTTATCAAATGCACAACCCTATAAATTGTGTTTTAATTTCTTTGTGGTCTGAGAATCTATGGACTTAGTCTGCCTCTGGTTTTATTCTTAGCCAGCTGAGAATGGCTGGATTATTCCTGTCAGATATGGCTTTCAAGTGGCCTAAAATGCTGATGAGGCACCTAAAACTTCATATACAGTTTCATGTTCAGAAAGCCAGAACCAAAAATTATGATTTGCATAGTTCCTGCTGGATTGGTCTCAGGCTGTGGTTTTTTTCTAAGGAAGTTTAAATAAGAGTGCTTGCTTCTGAGGTTTAGACTACTGTTTGCATTTCCTACTATTATGATTTTTGGATTAATTTTATGGTAATAACAGTAGAAAAAGAATACATCTCAGTAAGTTGGGATGTTTCAGCCTCCTCAATGCTTCAGTCATGTGGCAAACTTACAAAGGTGGCAGTTTAGGAGGTTCAGGCTCACTATTGAGGGCTGCTAATCACGTACATTGCTCAATCTGTGTCACAAAGGCAGGAATTGCACAAAACCCATTTGCTCTGATATGGAATGCTCTGTGAGCCCTAGTGTAAAGTTCACCTTTTGCAGATCACAACTGGGATTATTCTCAAGACTTGGCTGCCACGGTCTCTAACTAAAGCCACGATAAGTTTGCAGCAGGCTATACTTTGACCTGAAAAACAGTCATAATTTCTTTGTACAAGCTGTTGGCAGTCCCTGTTAGTCCTGGGAGCTGAGCATCATGTGGCACCTCTTTGTGAGGACAAGGCTGTCTGGTTTTGTCTTCTGAGTAGAATGAATGGGACTGGCACTGTAATAGCCTGTGACAGCTCACTTCCCTGAGCAGAAATACACACTTGGCACTTGTACAGCATTAGAACAGTAACTCTAGGATGGGGGATTGCTCTGGTTTTGTGCAGATAGAGAATACCAAGTAACTGTAAGGGATAGAAAATGTGTAGGTCTTTGAATATTCCTGCTTTTCTTGCTTGTTGTTAATGGCCTCAGCTGAGAGTTGGGGGTAGAAGGAGTTTTAAGGTAGCAATTTGAAATGGTCACCATCCAGTATGTAGGAGGTTTAAACCAGCTGAGAATACTGTTTTTCATGGGGTACCTCCTTGACTCTTGGTGGATGAATTCCTTATTTCTGAAGCTTGAACAGTTGGTATGTGTCAGAATTCAGAGCTGTCTTTCTTGAGCTTGACTGGGGATTCTTAATGCACACAATGTCTTGAACCACCTGTATTTTCTCTTTCAGTCAGATCAGTGCACTGGCTTGCAGGGCTTCCTGATTTTCCACAGCTTTGGGGGAGGGACTGGATCCGGTTTCACCTCTCTGCTGATGGAGCGCCTCTCGGTTGACTATGGGAAAAAATCCAAGCTGGAATTCGCCATCTACCCTGCGCCTCAGGTCTCCACAGCTGTTGTGGAGCCCTACAACTCCATCCTGACCACCCACACCACACTGGAGCACTCTGACTGTGCCTTCATGGTTGACAATGAGGCCATTTATGACATTTGCCGTAGGAACCTGGACATTGAACGCCCAACTTACACCAACCTCAATCGCCTCATTGGTCAGATAGTGTCTTCCATTACCGCTTCCCTTAGGTTCGATGGTGCCTTAAATGTGGATCTTACTGAATTCCAGACTAACCTGGTGCCTTACCCTCGTATCCACTTCCCTCTGGTGACGTACTCGCCGATTATTTCGGCGGAGAAGGCGTACCACGAGCAGCTGTCCGTGTCTGAGATCACCAACGCCTGCTTCGAGCCCTCCAACCAGATGGTGAAGTGTGACCCGCGGCACGGCAAGTACATGGCGTGCTGCATGCTGTACCGCGGCGACGTGGTGCCCAAGGACGTCAACGCCGCCATCGCCGCCATCAAGACCAAGCGCACCATCCAGTTCGTGGACTGGTGTCCTACTGGATTCAAGGCAAGTCTCACTTCTGGCATGGTTTCTTAGATTTCTCATTCGCTGTCCTGGGTGTGTGGAGGGTATTTGCTCTGAGCTGCCCTGTCAGGTAGCTGGTTTGTATTCTGAGATGTGGAGATTTAGGTTCTCATGCAGAGCTGTTTTGTGAGTGACACATTTTAATCAACTGCTGTTGTCTGACTTTGATTATTGTCATTGTCAAACACCACAAAGAAACTCATGGTTTCTTCCACATCTCTTGTAGGTTGGCATCAATTACCAGCCCCCCACAGTGGTTCCTGGGGGCGACTTGGCCAAAGTCCAGCGGGCAGTCTGCATGCTGAGCAATACCACGGCCATTGCCGAGGCCTGGGCTCGCCTGGACCACAAGTTTGACCTGATGTATGCCAAACGTGCCTTTGTTCACTGGTATGTTGGAGAAGGGATGGAGGAGGGGGAGTTCTCAGAGGCTCGGGAAGATTTGGCTGCACTTGAGAAAGATTATGAAGAAGTGGGGACAGACTCGATGGATGGAGAAGATGAAGGTGAAGAATATTAAATCCAATAGTGAATTGCAAGTCTTTGCCATTTTACTGCCTCTTTAGTAGCAAATGTAAATCATGTCAACTGATTGGAATAAACTTCTTTAATCAAGAACTTTGGTAGTGTCCAGACACTATGTACACTCATCAACTGCATGCAGTCAGGAATTCCTTTCTGAAGAAGGTGGCTGAATAAAATAACGATGCTATAGTTCAATCAGTTCTTGTCCTTAAGGCATTGCTGTTTGAAGAGCTATTAGTGCCCAGAACATGAGACTGGAATGAGCTGGAGCTTTTTCTGGGTGGTGTTAGGTATGTTTTTTCCAAGGCTCTAGAGCTGGTGTCACAAGAGGCAAAAGGAGCTGTGTTACCCATAAAAGATGCAAACTTCAAAACTAAAGGCTGTTTGGGTTAGTTGTCTCCTATTCTTAGACTTAACAAGGGCCAGTAACTCAGAGATGCAGCAATCTGGATGGGAGGGGATGCCCAGGAAGGTTGTGCCACTGTAGCCAGAACCTGAGCAGTGGTTGCTCCTGTGTTGCTGTGCCCTCCCACAGAAGGAGCTGGAGTCCTTGTCTGCAGTTCTCTAGAGTTAGACTTGTCCTGATGCTGTCTGGAGAAAAGTCTCTGGGTTAACTGGCCACAATTAAACACCTTAGTTTTCCCTAAAACTAAATATTTCGCAGAAAAAATTATTCCATGGGTTCAGACATGAATTCTGCCATCCTTCTGTGTAAGCTGATAGAACAGGAGAGGATTTGGCTAATCAGGTTTATCTTCAGATGTGAACAGCCACTGTCTGAAACCTTCTGCATGGACTGAGCCTGGGCACAGAGTGAACCACAAACCAAATAACTTCACTGTTGTAGAGCTGGATGACTGAGGAATCTCCCCCGCAGCAATGCCAAAGGTGGAATAGTTAAATCTTAAGATGATGATTGAATACCGAATAATGTGATTATAGGATACCAAAGTCTGACTCCAAGATGAGATTTGGGCTGGAGAATATTCCCCATCTAATTTCAAACTTATTCATATTCCTTCTGATTTAATAGCAGAACATGATTCAGGCCAAGCCTTGTTAGTTGCAGATGTGCACACCTGCTTGGCAGGAGTCTCACAGCTGGAGTATGTGAGATTCCTGAACTCTCTTCTGCATGGAAGCTTCAGTGTTCAGGTAATGCTGCAGTATCTGACATCCCCTCACAAAGTGGAGCCCTTTTCCTGGTCCCAGTTGGCAGGATTTGTTCTAGGTGGGGGTGTCACCTGTAATTTAGAGTAATAGGCTGCTGCTGTTGATGGAAGGTCCCAGAACAACCTGGTCTGTGAGAGCTGACCAGGAATTGCTTTGGCTCCTCTTGTCCTGGATCACTCTGGGTTTTTTTCAGCCGTTGTGTTGAGTCGATTTGATTTGAAATTCTCGGAACTGGAAATTACCAATTTTACAAAGATGGGGAGAGAGCAGTTAGTGCTTTATTACCTCGATGGTTGTTTCAGACTGTCAGCTCTGCTGCTGTGCAGGATGTGTGGCAATAACACCTCCTGCTATTCAGCACAGCTAAGTGTGGCCAGTGTTTCAGCGAGTTTCTCATTTTTTCTTGTGATTTTATATTCTAGGGTAGACATAACTGTCATGAATTTGAAGTCCTGTTGATTAACATATTTTCCTGCTTACTGGTTGATTAAGCAAATGTGTTTGGTGGGGCCAAGGGACAGACACATTTATTCCAGTCAGAACAACTCCATGGCAGCAAGCATTCCGATTTTAATGGGATAGCAGTGCCCAGAGAGAAACGTGCACAGGACTATTTGATGCCATGCACATGTCAGGTTTTCACCCCAAAGATCATCCTGTATTGCCAGCAGATCACAGAGAGTGCTCTGTGCCACAAGTGCATAATTTCCTTTGGAAGTTAATTGTATTGGAGTTACTGGTTTCTGAACTGGCCTTTAGTGCAATCTTTTAGCAGTTATTTGGCTTTCCTGTAAAGAATTTGGTTTCATTGAAGCCTGGCCTACTCCCTCCTGCAAAGAGTGTCTGGTTTTGACTGCATTGGTGGATTACTTGTATTGAGGCCACTTCCCCTGCGGTGGGAATTGGCTCATGGTGTGTCTGTTTTATTCAGGCATGTACAGTGATGAGGCTGTGCAGGGCACTCAGCAGCCATGTAAAATGCTTGTGCATATGGAATGCTGAGCTCTGAAACCTGGGAATCTCATTCTGTGTAGGCATTAGATGAGAAGCATTATGCTTTTAATTTTTAAAAGTAACATGTAATGTTACTTAGGGAAGATGTAATCTGCAACATGATGGGTGGAAGGTTTCACAAGAGATACTCTGTCACCTGGTAGCCATGGGACCCGTGCTGAAAACACATTATACATTTTCAGCCTACATCATTCTTGAAACTTTATCGTATTAATATTAAGAAACCCTGTTGCTTCAGTTAGTGGGCAGCTGCTCTCTGTGTAGGCATGTGCATGCTGAGCTAAGATAAGATAGGGTTTTTCTCAGATATGAAGCCTAGATAATTACAGCAGGAAAATCCTGCTAAAACTGCTCTTGCTTCAGTGAGCTGCAGAAATCCTTAACATGTTCTAATTACTGACTCTATGGTTGAATTAACAAATGTGGTTCATCTGCTTCCTGAAATATAGGGGAGATCTTGCACTGAATTAAAATTTGAGTGTAAGAGTGTGAACTTCTGAAACTTGCAGAGGTTGTTAGCTCTCACTTTACAGGAATTACTTACTTTGCACTCTGAAAGCCTTTCTTTAATGCTACACTTTAAGTGTTGTTTTCTTTGATAAGAAATGCCCATACTTGTGCTTTGCACAGTCATGTGTCTGTTTGCACTGGCAGAAGTGCAGGCATTATCTAGTGGTAACTAAATATATCTTTACCTATGTGGTGACACAGCTTCCTCCAGTATTGAGATTGGTAATTAATAGCTCTCACCTGACAGAATAACTTGTGTGAGTCATGAGGTGGAGGAGGAGGAGGAAATGAGTTGGAGCCATGGCGGTCACTGTGAACTTTGTTGTAAATTCTGGTGTTATCGGTGAGATCTGTTCTAGGATGATTCTGGTGCTGTTCCAGGAGAATGCAATGCAGCAGAATTTGATTTCCACCCACTCGACTCTCTGAAAAAGCAATCTGAATCCCCTTTAATGTGCTAATATCTATATTATATATACAACTATGTACATTTTTAATTTCTATAGTAAGCATGCCACAGTGTAATTGGATGATAAAAATCTCATTTAGGCAGCAGAGGTAACATAAGCCCCCAGCTACACATGCCTCTACCTCCTTCCCACAGATAAATTGATCTCAAGTAGTATCAGAAATTTTGTGCCTCAGAAACTTAAAATTCTGTCAAATAGGTAACATTCACCCATTCATTCATTCCATTACTTTATGCCCACTTACAGGAGCACATTTGCACAATTTTTGGTTGTTTTGTCCCAGCCTCGCTAGGCCTGCTGGCACTGCACTGCTGCTCTGCTCTGGCAATTCCCCAGGACAAGCCAGGCTGGCCTGGTTCTGTACTGACCCTGCTTTGCAGTGCAGTCTCTGAGCACTGAAACAGCAGAGAGCTTGAGAGCTGCAGCAGTGCTGCTGCTGTGCTGCCCTGTGCCCTTTGCCTCTGGGCTCCAGTGCCTCTGTTCTGCCAGATGAACCTGTCTGCCTTTGCACCAGGCCATGGTTTCCTGTGTGTAGGAGATGCTGCACAGAAACAAAGCTGCTGTGGTCACTATTTATAGCACAGAGCTATTTCAGTGCAGTGGGGTGGGTTTTTCGCTGGCATTGCTGAAGTTTTCTAGCAACTGCAGATTCCAATTATTTTGCAGATTTTTTCAATCACAGAATGGGTTGGGTTAAAAGGGACCTTAAAGCTCATCTCACTCCACCTTCTGCCAAGGGCAGGGACACCTTCCACTATCCCAGGTTGCTCCAAGCCCCATCCAACCTGGCCTTGGACACTTCAGGGATGGGGCAGCCACAGCTTCTCTGGGCAGCCTGTGCCAGGGCCTCCCCAACCTCACAGTAGTACCTTTGAAGTAATATTTCTTTTATAACACTTTAAAGTTTAGGAAGAAAAATGAGTCTGGTACTAAATGTGGAGATGCTGTATCCTGGATAGGAGCTGTGAGCTGCTATGGCTGGGAAAACACAGAGTCTTCTGTCAGGAAAAAGATACTGAATTAGGTGACTCCTGATCTTGCCTGTTTTGTCACATTTATAAGGAATTACTTCAAATAAAAAAGCATTTTCTTTTGAACTCTAAAAACAAGGACTGGGCTTATAAGTAAATTCAGGAGTAAAGAGCTGAATAACAATTTTCCATCATATTGCAGGACTCCCTGGAAGGGCTATAAGGGTTTCTCTGTGTGTTGGGGAGGTGATAATGATTGATCCCTTTGCTCTATCTGGGTTTGAACTAGAAGGAATACTAACAGAGCAACTTCCAGGCTGTGCAGAGACTTTGATCTACAGATTTCTCCTAAAAGTTGGGCAAGTAGATTAAAGATGTGGAGTCTCAACTGGCTGTTAATGGGGAGAGGAGAGAGAGCATGATGAAGTGGGAAAAATTACATCACTCTGAAGGTTTTGTAGGTGTTTTCTGACAAGATGCTGAGAATACTAGGATAATAAATTTTAAAAAAAGAAAAAGGGGGCAAGAGTCAACATGAGTGGTGCTGTCTGTGGAGCTTTTCAGTTAATTGAGTCAGGTAAACCCTGGTCTCCATCCTTTGCTTTTTGCAGACCCTCCTTTGCATGGCCAGTTTCATGTGATACAAAACTTGTTGAGTTATTTAAATATATTCTTAGATCTTTGTTTTCTCAACCTTCTAGCCATCTTTTAGGAGCAGGTTTCCCACTTTTTCTGGAGCATTATTTTGCTTTCCCTGGTCTGTGTCAGAAGCTTGGAGTACTTGAGCACAAAAAGTTAAATTTTTCTTTTCAGATGCTTGCTAGAAAACAATAGCTGTAAATACTAAGTTTAAAGATCAAAAAAACATTCCAGAAACATTTTTTTCTATTTCATTTTTTTTCTACTTTTTTCTAATGCTGAACAGTTAATTAGAAATTCAGAGAGACTTGGGAACTCTTAAGTGAATTACTCTTTATGAGAAAAAAAGGAGGTGGATCTGGATCCCTTTAAAATGAAGCATTGCAGCACACTGGATGTGCTCATCTTGGCTTTAAGAACTATTCCAGGCTTCTGTGTGACATGAGTAAGTGTGTGAATGGTCTCTCAATTTTGGTTCAATATGTGCAGCTGTGGTTTTGATACGTCAGCTGCAAAGCCGAGGCAGGAACAAGGATTTAAGCTTTTCTTTGGGAGTTTCAAAAAGTGGGAAGCAAGTTCTGATCACAGGCAGGAATATTGAAATTCACTTTATAAGATTGGGAGTGGGGATCAGATGTTAAGAGAGAAGTTGAAAAAAATGTTCCAGATGCCTTTGAAGTTTGTGTCCATGTGGATGCAATCAGGGCTGCAGAAAGGCTGCCCCAAACACGTTGCATTAGCCATTCCTGCCCCTCCAGCCCTGCTTCCCTCGGGAGGTGGTGGGTGATGCTCAGCTGCCATCACTCTGTGCTCAGGGCCTGTTTGTGACTTCCTGCTAAGCTGCAGTTCTTTTATCTCTAAATAGTTCTGGGTTGAAATGACGAGATGCTGTGGCTGGGCTCTATCTGCAGACCTGTGTCTGCTCCTTACACAGCAGTCAGCTCTGCTGCTGGGACACTGCATCCAGCAGGTCAGGGACAGAGCTATGTGGGCAGTCTGTAACTCTCCCAAACTGTGCCTTTTGTTTGGTGGGTGAGATTAACTTTTCCAAGCACTGCATCTGTTAGAGTTATCTGTAGCCTGAGCTAGGTGTGCTGGGATCCTTTTGCAATATCAAGGAGATTAGGAGAAAGAAGGTAAAGGGCAGAAGTGTCCATTTCTGTCCATTTTGAAGTTAGAAAACTTAGAAAATTACTTAATTCTAAGTGCCTGTTGTTGTCAAGTCCAGAACTTGCATTTGACTTCAGAAGGATTAAACTGGGACAAATTCTTCTATCTAAAATGGTTCAAACTTAATGAGACTTGGCTCAGAAGAAGCTGGGGAGGCTCAGCCTGGAGAAAAGGAGGCTCAGAGGGGACCTGGCTCTGCACAACTGCCTGACAGGAGAGGGCAGCCAGGGTGGGGCTGGGCTCTGCTCCCAGGGGACAAGGCACAGGACAAGAGGAAACGACCTCGAGTTGTACTGGGGAGATTTAGATGAAACATTAGGGAAAAATGTCTTCCCAAAAGAGTGGTTAAGCACTGGCACAGGCTGCCCAGGGCAGTGGTGGTGTCACTATCCCTGAAGTGTTGAAAAAAACTAGTGGATTTGGCACCTGGGGACATGGTTTAATGGTAAGCATGGTGGTGCTGGGGGAAATAGTTGGACTCTGATTTTTTTTTTTTTTTTTTCCCCAGTCTCAATGTTTCTGTGATTTTTGCCCTGCAGTTTTCTTCTGTCCTTTCTCCAAGACAAGAACCCCTGAGGTTACTGGCTTTCAGTGTTCCAGTTCCTGTTTCAGAGGTGGCTGCTGTGAGGGACTAGTTGCAGAGCTTCAAATTAGGGAGGAATTCCAAGCAATGTTCTTCAAGAAGGCTGCAAAGACCTTGAGCATCTTTGTGTTGCTTTTCATTTTGTTGGAGCTCTGTGGCTGCAACTGTCAAATGCATTTCATGCTCTTACCTCACCACCACTTGCAAAAGCTGCACTTCAGTGATTCTGCTGAGAGTGGGGATCTTTGTGGCTTTTCAGTTATTTCCAAACCCTGTTGTGGAAACTGCCTTGGGTGGCTGCTGCTGGTGTGCAGTGTTCTCAAGAGTTTTTGGTGTCCCACACAAGCCTGGTGCTGTATTCCAGGAGTTCTGGAGTTGGTTCTGTGCAATTCTGCACAAGTTGCCACAGAAATGCCCAATGCTGAGTTACATTTTTTTATATGTGTATATATTATATATTTATATGTATATTGTGTATCTTACCTCCTGGCTGTCACTGTCCCTGTTGTCTCACCCATGCAATCATGTTTTCACTCTTACACTGCCCTTGGCACTGAGCTTTGTGTTAAATTGGAAAAAAAAATCTCTTCCTGCAAGAAGGACCCAGTTTTCTTTTGCTGCCCCAAACTCAGTGTAGGACCAGCAGGGAGCTGTGGGATACCAGGGCTCATCTACAGCTGCTGTGGAACCACAGACTCCAGTGTTCCCTGCTGAGTGGGACAGAATGGTTTCTGCCTTTTTTTCTTCACAACTTCTGTGGTGTGTTTGTGTGGAAGGCAGAGCCCATGCGTGCATGGAAGTGTCCCAGTCACGTCTCAGTGTGTTACAGAACAGTTTCTGCCATTGTCCACAAATGCTTTTCAATCTGGTGTTAATGCCTTGCAGTGAACATATGGCACCCAGAGATGGGGGTTCCTATTCCCTAACTTCCCTCGTCATTCCAGCAAGTTACTGGCACTTCCATGCAGAGTACTCCTGTTTCTTGTTTTACTTGTTGCTGTGTTTAGTGTTTATCTTCCTCTCTGTGTTTTCAAATTCTGTGCCTGTTTCTTTGCTTGTTCACTGCTGTTGCCGATCCTAGCAGAGTGTTTGGCTCCAGCTTTGTCTATTAGAGCATATGTGCACTGGCTCCATTCCTGTCACTGCCTGCAAGTACTTAATGCCTGCTAAGTGTCTGCGTGTGTTGGATCTGCCTGGTGAGGCTGAGGGCGGCAGCTTGACCCCATACTGCTTTAGACTGTTTACTTTAGACTGGTTGTATTAAACACTCATACATGATCAGTGCAGGCACTTCTCTGAAGCACCTGTGTGCTGATACACCCTTTTCTTTGCTAATTGTAGGTGCTGGCAGATCAAGAGTAATCCTTACTGTAGTACTTGTGGTCACTAAAGGCTTCTTGTTAAATCTTCTACTTCCTTGTGAAAGATGCTCTAATGTCTGTTGGAGACTTTGAATTTTTTACATCACCTTCCTCAGATGTGTGTGGTTCCAGGTATGAAGACAGTAAGCCAAGATTCCTTTGTGAAACTCCCTCAGAACTCTGCACTTGGAGGCCTAATTTTTTGACTGTAAAGCTCCTAAATTCTTTCCATTGCCAGGTTATTTAATGCAACGCTTTCCCCTTTGACTGCCTGCTGGCTCTCCAGCTGCTTTTAACCTGTGTGCCATCTCCCATACTCAGTATCAGTCTGCCTTGGTACAATTCATGTGGGTTCTTTCACTTTTGCTTTGCTGACATTGTCAGCTTTGTCATCAGCGTTGGCTGAAATGTCTTCTCTGCCTTAATTCATGTAGCTTTTGCACATTCTCCATTGTACTCAACTGATCTGCAACTATTTCTGGCACCTTTAAATCCCTTGTAGGAGCAGTTTTTCCCGTGGCTCTGTATCAGTGAATGAGTGCTTTAAAACCCAGGTTTTAACAGACAACTCCTTGTCTGTTCAGCCCTGGACTGCAAATTTTTAGTGTATTTTAAGTGCTTAGATGGCTTTGTGTGTACTTGCTGATTGAAACCTGCTGGTAGCTTGGTGGAAGAGTTTGAGAGTGTAAGCCCCTCTGGAATGCAGGTGCAGGTTCCTGGGTACGAGGATCCCTGAATCCTGTGCCATTGCCCGAGCTAATGAAGTGTCCTCTCTGCCTTGGTAATGTCACCCCTGGTGTGTCTGAAAGCGAGTCCTGGAGCACGTCTGGGTAACGAGGGGGATTTCAGCTCTAGCAGAGGCAGGAAACCTGACTAGGAACAAGATTTGCTAATGAAACATTTTCTGCAGAACCAGCTTCTCTCCTTGCCTAGGCCTGAGGGTGTCACGGCATTGTGGGAGGGGCAGGGGTTTATTTGGGGTGGCACACACAATGCAGTTGCACACAGGGACAGAGGGCTGTGCAGTGCTGGCACAGGGCACAGTCTGCTGCCTTCTTGGGGGGGTTCGTGCTGTTCTATTTGCCCTGGCAGAAGCCACAGCTGAGTTCAGATCCTCCTTGGGGACCAGTTGCAATGGTACTTTGTTTCTCTGCAACCAAGGGGCTCTGGCTGCATTTTCAGGTCTCAGTGTTTTTTCTAAGAAAAAAGATAGTCTTTGTGGTTTTATACATTGTGGCAAATTGTGTCTCCCAAGTTGCTCTGTTGTTGCCAGGGCTTCACTTTCTCAAGCATTGAGGCCTGGGGCTGAGGAGTCACCCCAGGCTCCCTGTACAGTCGGTGCAGAGCAGCGAGGGGGGGTTGGGTGAGGTTACTCTGACCTATTTTAGGCACCTTCCTTAAGATAATGAACTTCAAAGGCTCACCCTCACTGCCTGTCAGTGCTCCACTGCTGACAGGTCCCTTGTCCACACCAGGAGAATCCCACCCTCTGCATGTCCTGCCTGGAAGCAGGTTGTGTCTGTCATTTACATGCTGAAGCACAGAAGGTACAGCCCAAATTTCTTGAGTGTGAGTCAGTGACTGCCCAAGAACAAGGTGAGGCATGTGAAACAGCACCTCAGATCTGCCTTTCCAGCACTTCCAACAGCTGTGGTTTGCTTATCCTTGCTATTAGGGTAGTCTGGGCAAGGATTTGGAGTAAGCTTTAATAGCAGCTAATGATAGGGTAAGGAACTTACAGAATTTTATTAATAAAAGTAATGCTGAAAGCAGTTGCACAACTGCAGGGGAGCTTCCATATTGGCTCCACATGCTCACCAGCTGTTCTTACCTGGCTGTTGACAGTCCCCACTGGACCTGTGTGCAGCTGGGGAACTTCTGTCCTCGGCCACTGGGTTCCAGCCCACAGCCAAGGCTCAGGTTTCCTGCCTGCCCCCTCCGCAGGCCCCTCAGCAGGGTTTCCTGTACTGACATCTCCAACCTGAGCACTTCAGAGCTGCTGGGGCTCTTTGGCTCCCCCGGAGTGCAGAAGGGATCACAGGGAGCAGTGCAGAGAGGGGCAGCTTCTGGAGGAAAGGCAGAGATATATCAGGGCATCTCTAGATTAAAACCAATGGTCTGTTTTAGTAAAAATTGCCAGCAAAGTACCTAATCCCCCATCTGAGTGCTGCTGCTGAGCCTCACCCAGGGCACAGTGTGACAGGCAGTCTGGCCTGGTGTCAGAGCAAGATCCAGTGCAGTGTCTGAGCTGGGAGCTGTGCTGTAAATGTCCAGAGCCCGGTGTATTCAGAATAGTCCATAATTTTGACCAAGATCCCAAGGTCACAGTGCCTTGTTGCTAATACCCCTGTTTCTCAAGGACTGATGTGCCATCACCATCTCTGGGAGCAGCTGGAAAAATAAACTCCTTTCTAGCCTTGATGATGACACTTGGACTGCATTGCAGGTTTGTACAGGCTGTTGGTTTGCCCAGGAAAACTGGTTTGGTTTGATCTGTCAGAGATTCTGCTTACTGAATCTGTTTGTTCCCAAGAACTTATTTTCTTAAAGAGCAGAGAAGCTCAGCACATCTCTCCCTGCCCTGTGCTCTAAACATGTAGAGCTTTAATGAGGCCAGACTGTGCTGGTGAAATTAGGGCTTTGGTTTCATTGGAATTTCAACTCTCTATGTGGTGCTGATGGTCCCTGGACATGGTAGTGCACCTCCTGGGCAGGATCTCCTCCAGCTTGGTTCTGGGTTATTCTGGAGTGGAGCTTGTGGAATGTTACCATATTTCCCTGAGTATTGTCCATTGCAGAGCCTCTGGGAGCTGTTTGCTTGGCTTTTCCAGTGTCCCAAGAGCAGATATCTGCTGTCTGCTCAGATGTCTGGTATGGTGTTTCCTAAAGCTGCTCTTCTCAGTGTTCCTGTTGTGCTACACCAATGGCACCAGCACTTGGTGGATGTCAGAGCAAGTGGCTGCTGTGGAAGCTCTTGCTGCAACACAAAATTAAACCAAACAGACCCAGACTGGGATGGAAGGTTTTGGGTCAAGGGACTGGTAGCCAACCTTTGTCTGAAGAGGATAGCTGGTCTAGAATGGCAGGTGCACAGAAGGGGGAAAGATTAAGCTGCTCCTTACTCTGCTCTCATGAGACACCAACTCCAGAGTTGCATCTAGCTCTGAGGTTCCCAGCACAGGGAAGCGTGAGATGCTGCTGGAGTGAGTCCAGAGGAGGCCATGAAGCTGATGAGAGGGGTGGAGCACCTTTCCTGAGAGGAAAGGCTGAGAAAACTGGGATTGCTTGCATGGGGAAGCTTTGGGGTGACCGAACTGTAACCTTCCAGTACCTGAAGGGAGCCTACAGGAAAAATGAAGAGAGACTGTTTACAAGGGAATGGCTTCACACTGCCAGAGGGCAGGGTTATATGAAATATTGGGAAGGAATTCCTCCCTATGAGGGTGCTAAGGCCCTGGCCCAGAGCAGCTGTGGCTGCCCCATCCCTGAAGTGTCCAAGGCCAGGTTGAACAGGACTGGAGCAGCCTGGGATAGTGGAAGGTGTCCTGCCCATAGCAGAGTGTGGAACAAGATGAGCTTTGAAGTCTCTCCCAACCCAAACCAGTCTGGGATTTTGTGATCTTCCTTGCAGTGTCTGAGTCAGATACAGAAATGCAAACAAGTCAATATAGGCTGTGTGAACAAGGTGCCCCAGGCAGATGATGGCTGGTGCAGGAGAATGAAGGGAAGGAGCTAGTAGGAAAGTTCACAGTATGGTGCTCCTCCAAGAAAACACAAAAGATTTGCTGAATATTCCTCCAGGCTGATGGGACTCCTGCAGTCAAATGGTATGTGAGGAGAGCTGTGCTGCAGCAGTGTGTAAAGGGACACTCAGATGTGCATGGTTCTGAACAGATAGTCTTATTTGGAGCTCACAGCTGGGTGAGGATGGAGGAGTTGCCAAGAATAAATCCCTGATGTAGTGAAGAAAGCTTGGCTTCAGTCAGAAGCCTTGGCACTCCTCACCTTGGGCCAGCCCTTTTGGATGGCTTTTTGCACTATGTGTTGGAGTCCTGGTCCCTTATTTCTCACTGTCCCTGCCAGCCCTGCAGCTGCTCCTGGGTTAACACTGAGCTGCAGCAAATGGGGGAATTCTGTTCACAGGGCACCAGTGGAACAGGCTTGGAGAAAGCCCATCTAATAAAAGGTGTCAATTAATGGCAGTCAACTGAACCACGAAGAAAGAATGTCTGCACCCTCATTCTAGGTGAGGGAAATCAGCTTTCCTTCCTGCAGTTTGTGCCTTTAGCACTTGGGGAATTGGGTTTCTAAGTCAGACAGTGCCGTGCCACACTAATCCCCTGAACAGAACAAACACTGCAGATGTCACAGCAAAGGGAAGATACAGAGAAGGCAACGTGCAAAAGTACACATTTGTGGTGATGAGGTGTTTTTGTTAGCAGGAAAGACAAGTAAGATGCCTGATGGGATACACAGACCCTCCAGGGCTTCCTGCTTATCTTAAATCTCCATCTTATCCATCCCTGAGCCACTTTGCTCTCCCTTCAAGGCACCTGTTTTTTATCCCTGGGTCATCCCTTGATCTCCCTGCTCTGCTCATCTTCAGATCTTTGTAGCAAGTGCTTTTTTTCTTCCATCAGAACTACCTAAGTAAAACACCTGTGTCTGAGTATTTTTCATCCCAGCCCCATGGGAGGCCTTTAGATGTGACAGAAGTAGAGAAACAGTCCTGCTGACTGTGGTCCTCCAGCTCTAATGAAAGGAGTCCTCAGGGAATCATTGCAGAAATGGATTTATTTGTGGAACGCTATAATCCACTGTTGTTCAAACATCCCTGCCCCTCAGGGACACTTAGACCCAAAGTTTCAATGATAGTGTTCTCCTCCCTGCCAGAGCCCCTCAAATTCAGGATGTGCTGCAGACTGGCTGTTGGAAGGTGGTGAACCAGCTTTGTTTTCTCTCCAAATGGTGATATTTGGTGATTTGTACTGCAGGGCTCTCTTGGTTTAAATGGGAGTACAAAGAGATATGGTGCATTTTACATCTATGTTTGAAGCTCCCTGTCTAAACCTGATCTTGCTTTTGTACAAGGAAAGGGGTACAGTGACTTCTATCGGGTGTGGGTCTAACTCAGGGAAAGAAGGGGCAGGAGCCTCCTGAAAATTGGAGATGCTGGCTGAGGACCCTTCTGGGACTCCCAGAAGCTGAGCCTGCTTGATGTCCTGAAGCCGTGTGTGACTCCGGGCCCACCCTGTCCCTGCAAGGGTGGGACTGTCAGAGCTCACTCTGAGCGCTGCTGCCGGGGCTGTGCTGACTCAGAGCTCAGCCTGGCACCGGCGCACAGCCCCTGAGCCCAGGGTGGGATGGAGAGCAGCCTGTGCTGCCAGGGTTGGAGCTGGTGCCTTGTCCTGTGCCCCTGGCAGCCTTCTCCGAACCATGGCCGACAGCCCCCTGGCTGTGGGTCCTGCTCCTCTGCATCCCCCCAGGGATCCTCCAGCAGGGACAGCTCGGAGGGATCGCTCCCTTTAACACTGCCTGCACAAATGCTTTACAAAAGCTGTGTCTGCTTTCTTTTTTTCCTCCAATTTTAGGTGAGGAGAGTTAGTTTTGTCCTAAACTGGCCCTGAGCAGTTTTACAAATTTTTGATTCAGTTTAAGCATGAGCAGCAGCATGGAGAGCTGACAGATTCCTCCTCATCCCGTCTCCTGGGGAAGGTGTTCCTCTGTGCTGGGAGCAGCTGCGTGCCATGGAGCTGATGCCATGGTAAGCTGAGGGCCTTAGTGCCCGAATCCCTGCCCGCCAGCTCTGGAACTCCGTGTCACTTCTCTAGCCACGGCAGTTAACAGTGGACGCTTTTCTGAGCTTTAGTGGAAATTTGAAGCCAGTAAGTGAAGTTTTACAAAAATGATACCTTGAGCAGTGTGTGCACATCTCAAAAGTTGCAATTATTTGTTTCATTGTCGGATGTGACAGCACCTGGGTTGGCTGCGCTCTGGACCGGTGGCTTGAAGTACCGAGGGTGACTTTGTGCCTTCAGGGCCCGCGCAAGGCCCGGCTCCGGCGGTGTGGGGGTCTCTCGGGGGTCCCG
>VXBI01001822.1:283178-350622 GCA_013397375.1 Toxostoma redivivum | reverse complement strand
CAAACCGGTCCCTCCGCGAAGTGGCTCCCAAGTGTCGGAGCTCCCACTGGGGGAGTCGCTGGAGCGGTCGGGGAGGGAGCGGGGGCGGGGGGACAGCTGCCCCGGCCAGGCCCGGCCTCTGCCCGGCTCCCGGGGTTGGCCGGGGCCTCGTGCCCGGAGCGGCCCCGCCGAGCCCCGGAGGAGGTGCCGGGGTGCTGCCCTCCATGTTGGCATTGTGGCGGTGTGGGGCCGGGGGCGGCGGGGAGCGGGTTCCCCCGGCCCCGCCGCGGCCTCCCCGGCCTCGGCGCACTTTTAGCACAGGGAACTGTTTCTCAAGTTGGACAAGACCAAACTCCGCAGCCGTGAGTTTGGCTGGTGGCTCTGCGAGCTGAAGCCTAGACAGACATGGCCACCATTTTAGAATGCAATCCACAGTGGGAAGAAGTAGTAAGCCTTCATCTTCATCATCATCACCGATGGTGTAGTAAGCTCAAAACTAGAGTATGAATTCTGATTTCCCTTTTTTGGTCGACTCAATTTACTAAGAAATCCCGTGACAATCTTAGAACCATAGTTTTGTGTAGTCAAAATTGTTAGTTTGTTTAAAGGTATGAACACTCACACTGTTGAGAAAGGGGGCTTCTCGAAGTAAAAATCGAATTAAACAATGTGTGAATCATCTTTATTTTGAGTGGACTGCTCTTCCCCTAAGTGGAGAGTGGTGCGAGTCTTGGGGTGGTGCAGCCGGGTAAGGCAGTTAACATGACGGCAACAACTAGAATAGAATGTTAAACAGGCACTGAGCTTACACCTTCTCCAGCAAGGGGAGAAGCTGACAGAACAGTTCTGTAGACTGAAGTTTTGCGAGGGAGACTTTGACTTCAAAGAAATAACGTTCATAAACACATGTTCCTCACTTTCGTGTTTTGGTTGTTGCTGGGACTCCTGTTGTGTCCATCCTTTTCCTTTTGAATTAAAATAGTAGTAACTTGCTGAGTTAGTGTCTGAGGTGGCAGAAATGTTTGTAGCAGAGTGAATAATGTGAATCTTGCTGGAGAGGAACGAAGATGTTTCAGCTCTCTGGAAGAAGAATCCCCGGTTGCTGTGTGAAGACTGCTCTTGAATTTGTGTCCTTGTAGAATGTGCCAGGGCTTCTTTTCATGCAGGGCAGCCAGATAGTCAGAGTTAAGGGGGTAAGATGGTTTTTGTTACAAAGTCACCATTGAAGTTGTGTACTGTTTTTTAGTAGATGTTTTGGGGTTTTAAGTTGCCAACAGTGTTTCAGCAACTGTGACCAGAACTGCTTTTTTTGTTTGGTCGGGTTTCTTGGGGGAGTTGTTTGTTAGTTTGTTTGGATGTTTTTGTGGGGAGTGTCTTTTTATTTGTTTTAGAAACATCTCGTCTAAAAAAAATTCCATCTTCCTTGGCTACTTGTGTAAAAAGCGAAAACTGTATCAGAAAGCTATTTGGAGGATGTTATCTGTTGGAGATCATAAATTAACAGCCCTCCAAAGGTCTGAATTACTTATTGCAACTGCATTTTCAGCCGCTCTCATCTTCCCTTCCTGAAGGGGCAGGTATTGCTCCAGATATTACACCAGGTGTTGTGCCTGCCTGGCCATGTGATCAGCTCTTTGAGTGTATTAAAAGCAGGATGAAAATAGTTGGAGCTGCTGAGAGCTGAGTACGGGTAGTTCTGTGGAGCCTGGCTTTGGGAGAGCTGAGCTCCCATGGCTTTATCTGCCCTGGATAATGCCTGGGATGACTTGTGAAGTGCGTGGTTGGTTCAGCGGCCTGGAGCATAGAGGGAGCTCTTCCAAAGCGACCAGAAAAGCCTTTAAGTTGACGTAGTTCCTGGCCTTCCCCCTGCGATCAAGAGCTGCAGTGAATATTCAGTTGTTGTTCTTTTTGGTGTAATCGAGGGGTCTGTAATAGTGTGAGCTAAAGACTGTAGTACCCTTTGCACAGCAGTGTGTGTGTTCCAGCTGGATGCTGTGTTTGGTGATGGCTGAGGTTTGGAATCTTCCTGCATCCCAGGGAATCTCTCCCGGCGTGCACAGTCTGGTTACGTGCCGGGTAGCAGGTAGGCAGCACCATGAGCTGTCAGGATCTGTGCCGAGAGAGGAATTGAAAATTTGATGGTTGGGCTGGCATTATTTTAGCTTAAACTCAGCTGTGTAGTTATCAGCAGATGAATTTGTGTTTCTGTATATAAGCAGCAGTATGGAATAATGTTGTGTGATGCTGGTGGTGCCCAGCTGTAGCTTCCTCATTTGCTCACAGACAAGTCCTTGCTCCAGAAGTGGCTTTGATGCTCCAGCACTGGAGCATGCACAGGAGAGCTCCCTGGGCTCTGAAGGACCTGCAGCAGGGCTTTCTATGGTCCCTTTCTGCTGGCATTAGCTGGGAACCAGGTGGGCCCAGAGAAAACCACGCCTGCGGTGGCTTCTTGTGTGGCAGCTTTGGAGGACAGTGATCTGTTTAGTGAGGGGTATGGAGGTAGTGATGTGCAGAAGACATCTGGGAGGAGCACAGAGGATTCTAAGCGATCACTGCATGTTCACAAAATGAAAGAACGCTCAGAAGTATAACAGGAGGTGCAATTTCTGCATGGCACTTCCCAGTTGAGCACTCAAAAGGAGTTTTCTTCCCTTTCATTCCAGTTCAGTTTATTCTGGCCATCAGCAATGACTGAGTTTTGCTCTTATTTGGGGATTCTGAGATGCTGCAGTGAGTGGTGGAGGGTGCAGCAATAACCAGCTCACAGGCACTGTTCTCTAGCTTTTTGTCAGCAATGTGGAGCATAAGTAGAGAGTCCCACTGGTAGCAAAGTGCTCAGCTGGTGGTTGTTCCTGGTAGTTAATGAGCTCCATAAAGTAGAGATTTAAATTTGAGTCTGTTGTGGATCTGTGGGGGAAGGGGCAGCTGGATGTAGGTGGAGTACAACTTGCTTGCAGTCCATCATGTGCCATTTTGTAGTTAGAATTTTCTTCAATGGACCAAAACCATCTTTTATTAGGATTTCTTCATTTAAACAGTATCTGGTAGTTTTGGATAACTAAGTTTATTCCAAAATGTGGCAGCCTTATCTTCTAGAAGCTTGTGATAGATCTGCAAATCAGTGGGGTCATTTAGGGGGTCAAGTGAAGAATTGCTTGAGAAGGGAGTTGTTCTTCAAAGTAGATAGTTAATAGTAACCAATGGAAGCAAAGAAGTAACAAATGTGAAGCTTAGCTTCAGAAGTTAATGGTAGCATGTGGAGCAGGAGTGGTAGCAAATGCTCCAAGCCTTTCTTGAAGATGGACTCTTCCTTCACTTCATTGCATCATTGCTTTGCTGCTGTGAAGAAATAATAAATAATGATTATTTAAGCCTTACTTACCACACAAATGCATTTCAAATACTCAGTATTGTACAATGTACTAGAAACATCATAACTTTCCCAAGGCCAAGCATGAAAATTGAGAACATGCAGGCTAAATGTTGTTGCTCTAAATAACGTGACTATGGAGAAGTACTGTTAAGGCTTCCAAAGAAATTAAACCAAGCACTTAAATATTAGAAAGTCTGTATTAGCAGAGCTGGAATTTTGAAGGAATTTGCACTGGAGTTATCAAAATTATTGACTGTCAGTTTTCAGTAAATCCTGGAATACTGTTGAACTTGAAAACGGGGAGAAATAATTTCCTTCATGGTTTGAATTCTTTGTGGATGCAAGAGCTGACCACCTCTAGCTCCAGAGTGGAGGAGTGTCTGGAATAGTCCTGGATAGGAACTTGGAAGATGATAGTATGGAATACAATTGTCTGAACACTGCTGTAGTCAAATTAGTTTTCTTTTTTTCCATGCAGCCAGGTATTTGGTCAAATCGAATGCGTTGTCATTGTCTGATATCTAGAAATTAATTGTGTTCAGTATTCTAATTATGAAAATTACTATTGTGCAAAGCTAATACACGAAATCACAGATTATTTCAACTACTAATGAGTGTTTGTAATGAAGGATCCCTTTCTAATGGTGTCTCACAACCTCAAGCCAAGGGTATGTAATTTTCATTACAAGTCTAGAAGAGCAAAAGCTGTTATTCTGGATGGAGTTATGGTGGCAGCTCATTGCTTTAGAGGGATCCCAGTTGCCCAATAAACAATGGATATTGTGAAACAGTAATCACTTAAGTAGGACTCAATGAGAAGGTTTACCTTTGGAACAAAGGAGCATAGAGCATCTTAGAGGAGGAAAGAGTGTAGAAAAATGACTGTAGATCCCTGTGGAAAGCAGTGTAATGGTGGAATGGGAGCTCTGGATAAGCCAGTGCATGCAGCTTTGGAGTTTCTTGGTGATAAATGGGGGGATTTTACCTCTGTGGCAGCATGAGAGTGGAAAATTCTGTGTTCAGGATCCCGCACTCATTGGAGGATTTTAAAAAGATTTGACAACTGGAGAGGGCACAGAGAAGTATCAGAAAAGTTGGGCACATGACATAACGAATTTTGAAATATTTAACCTTAGCAGAGCCTGAGTGGTGAAACCTAAAGGCTCAGGGCTTGAGAGGGCTAGACCTGCTCCTCCAGGGACATATTTTGAGGAGCAACATTGATTTAAATGTTGTTTAAATCTCTTGAGGTCTGTTTAAGCTTCTCATTCAGCTGGTTGCTTGACTTATTTAATTTTTATGGAGAAAAAGAAAACACAAAACAAAAAAAGGTTCAGTTTTGGAGCAGCTTGACTGAGGGTTCTGGCAATCTGGTCCTGGAGCCATAAAACAAACCACCACTAAAACAGGAAATAATGCAGAGAATTGTGATACTTTGAAATAGGAAGCTGATGGTGATGATCCTTCAGATTTGATAATACACAGAAGCTCAGTCAGTTGATTTTATCAAAAAGAAAACACAGAAATAACTCAATTACAACACGTAAGTGAACTTTAGTGGGAGAAACCAGAGGTGCTGCCATGTCTGTCAGTCGTGGTGAGCTGAGCCTGGGTCGCTGGTCCTGCTGAGCAGGGGCCAGGCTCAGGTGAGTCAGGAAACAGCATTTCTGAATGAGAGAGCATCAGCTGGAAGGGGAAAGTGGAGGATGGAAAGTGGTGGATCTGCCACTTTCAGGAATTTTGGGATCAAGAATGAATGAGATTTTGGGAGGGGAAGAGATATTTAGTGCTGAGGTTCCTGTTCCCCTGCTGTCAATTCATGTGAAGAAAAATAGATCAGCTACCAAAGGTCATTAGGAAATGTTGGCTTTAAATGAAGAACTTGTCATACTCATCATAGTGGTGATGTAGAATTAGATAAATTCAGAGTAGGTTATTTACTGATCTCTAATTAGCAAGAAAATATGCAAAACAATAGTTCTTTATAGCTCATTATTTATTTTATAAGGGCAGTGGCCATGCACAGGGCTGCTGTGGTCACCATGGGCGGTTTCTGCTCTTCAGAAACACTGAAACATTGGGATGGGCTTAAATGACAATGAGAATTTCCTCTATTTGCCTAATTTTTTTTTCAGCCAGGGATTTTTCAACACAGACTCTTCAGCTAGTTGAAGATTTAAGATGGAACAATTTAATCCAGAACTTTCCATATGGGGCAAGAATAATATAGATAGAATTTCTGTAGTTTTTTGTTTAACTTATGATAGTCAGGTAGCTAATAGCTGGAAATGGAGTTTAAAACTAAACATGTCTCCCTTGCCCAGCATTGAAACCAAAGCTTCCCATGGATGAAGCAAACCGTGCCATGTATCCATTAGGACATGATTCCTCTCAATCCCAATGACTGGGTTATGTCTGAGATGTGCTGGGGGGAGTGCTGTATCCATGCCCACCAGATCAGGTTGAGTGTTTTTAGAAGTCAGGAAGAACTTGTGGGATCATCCAGCCTGCAAGGTCTTCCTTGGGACAGGTGCCTTAGCTGGGATGGTGAATCTGAGCAGCTGGAAAGGGAGGATGTTGTGGAGAGCCAGGGCAGTGGATGGTGGGAGCCACAGGGAGTCACTGGGCACCTGAGGCTGGTGGAGTTGTCCATAGCTGTTCTGGATGGCTGAAATTCAGGTCCAGGAGTGAAATGGAGGTTTGAGAGCTGCCAGGTACAGCTCTGAAGAGGGGATGGACTCACTGCAAGGACTGTGGTGGGAGAGCCCAAGGAGCAGAGTGTGCTGTCCATGCCGCTCGCACATGCTCCGGGAACGTGCTGGGGATCAGAGCAAAGGTCTGTCCATGGGTACGTCTGTGCCTTGAGGGGAGGTTGCACAGCTCTTGGGGTCTGGTGTACTCAGACACCCACAGCTGGGTCTGGCCCCAGCCCTGATGGATGCTGTCTTTCAGGGTCTTGGTCAGTGCTCTGAAGTGAATCATGGATCTGGGATTTGCTGATGCCAGCACCCCGTCCATCCCCAGCTGTACTTGCAGTGCTGCTGGTGCAGTGGTGGTGTTTCTGTTCCTTGAGTGCAGGTGCCTCCGTGGAGAGGAGCCTGGCATCTCCTGTGTGTGAGCCTGGCTGCCTGCTGTGTTTAGAGGTTCAAACCCTGTGTGTAGTTTCTGTCCTCTTTGCCTTTGGGTCCCAAGGAGCAGCTGGCCCTGATGCTTGAGAATCATCTCCAGCTTACCTGAGTCTTGATTTCTCTCCAGGTGTGGAGCTGGCACAGAAGCACTGGGATCCAGAGAGGTGGTTCCCACTGTACACTCATCCTTGGCTGTGGTTCTCAGATGGGAAGGATCTGTGGTTGTGCCTGTTCTCCTTTGCTAGTCTGCAATACAGAACGAGCCAATTTTGTCTCAAATAAGAAATACTCCACTAGGCTTCTTTTTGGAGAGTTCTGCACATAAGGTGGGTTAGTGCACCCAGGGCTCCTTACTGGCAAGGAGGAATTCAGGGGGTTTGATGGAAAAAACCTCCTCCATTCAAAATGACCAAGGAAGGACTGTTCATCATAAACTGGGTTAGCTGATGGTTGGAGTTCCCAGCTAATGTTAGCCTTTAACAGGGTCACAGAGGGATTAGTTCCCGTTAGGCAGGAGCTTTGTGGCTGACCCACTGCCGGCTGATAATGGCTTTCTGTGGATTCTGCCATCTGAGCTCCAAGTGTGTTTTTAATGTAGTCGTAAAACCAGGAGTCTGAAAAGGACCTCCTGAGTCACCGAGTGTGCTCCCTTCCTCTCGGAGGCAGCAATCATGGAACACCTTTGCCAATGCAAGATCATAGATGTGGGAACAAAGAATGTAGGTCAGGCTCACAGGGTGGGCATCCCAGGAAGGGGGGAATTGCTGCAGTTCACTGAATGACTGTGTTTCTCTGGCAAGAATTGCTAAGATATTCCTTTGGATCTTACTATGAACTGCTGTCTAGCAAAATAATGAAAGGGCTGTCTTTTTTGTGTGTGTCAGACACAGGAGAGACTGCAAGTAAAATGCTGCTTGCAGTTTTCAAAAGATGTTGAAAAAATATAAGAGACTTTAGAAAAAAGCCCAAGGAAAAAAAAACCCTTTTATTTGCAGGACTGGAAAGCTGGTTCTGTAAAGAGAAAAAAAAATTATTTGTTTATTGAAAAATGTCTTGAAACATTTCTTCCGGGAAGGATTCAGGAATAGCTGCTTTGGCAGCCAGCAGACAAGGGATTTGGTTATAAAGGACATGAGGATAAGGGAAGAAGAAAAGCTGAAGCCAACTAACTTGTAGAACAGCTTACCAGGGACAGTGGTAATTTCTTGTTCACATGAATTCATAGGGGTGGGGGTGGTTAAGTTTTAATTAGTGAGTTTGGGTGAGGTGCAGGTTTGCCAGCTGAAATGCAGTGCTCTGAAGCCTGACATCCCTGGAACAGCTCAGTTGGGAGCTGGAATATGGAAATAACAGAAATAATTCTGCTGACCATTTATAGTTCACATTACTGCTTGAAATATTAATGTGATCCTTAGAGTGTGCCTTCTGCATGGCTGGATTTGTCCCTCAAGTTTATAGGAGAGTTCGGAATTTTGAAGTCAGTCTCATTTTTGCCTGGATTTGATGACAGGTTTTTCACAATTGCAGGGTAAGGTGGGCACAGGATTTTGTTTGTCCTTTGCAGGCTTTTAACAGTCAGGGATGGACAACAGGACACGATGGAGTCATTTCCGTTGAACAGTCCTGGTGGAGTAAGAACTGGGGCTTTTTAAGGAAATTAATGTCTTCTTGCTTTCTGTGTATACTTAATGCTCAGCATGGCTGTTGGAAGACACTTAAAACTGAACTTCTTAAGCTTTTAAAATTCATTTTTAAAACAGGGAAATCCAAACCAGTTCCTTTGAGGAACTGGATGGAGAGGACAAGTCTTACTGATTCCCAGGCATGAGCTTTAGGGAAGAGTGCCTGGAGAGTTGGGGGTGGGGGCTGGTCTCTTCCCCAGCAAAGCTGCTCATGTAGCTCAGCAGCTTGGCAAGTGAATCCTGCACAATAAAGCTCCCTCTCGTGGTGCTGCTGCCTTTCCAAGTGCTTAAAGGCATTTCTGTCACACAGAAATGTCTTTTCATGGGCCTGCAAGTGAGCATCACATTTGGCTTAGTAACTTGTGCTTCAAAACATGTCCAAGATTTTTGTTGAATAAATAATACACTTATTAAAGAAGGGTTGAAAATATCTTGTTGAGGACTTGAGGAACTTGCCATACTGTGGAATAGAGAAAGATAAATATTATCCTTATTGGTGATATCAACTTTGAGTAGTTTGGATGCTCCAAAATACACTTGTGACTTTAAAGTTACTCTGACAGTCAGAATGGACTGTCTGCTATACCTGCTATCATTTCTCCAGATGGTGAATGGCTGTGGGTCTGTAACAGTGTCATCTGACACAGTTTGTGTTCAGTGAGATGTGCTGTAGTGTGTTTGTAAAGCCAGGAGTGATTTTATAATAATCTAACGTGATATATTATATATGGCATTTGTTTCCCTCAGCTCTGCCTGCACTACTGCAGCCTCATCCCAAGTCCTTGGTGCGGTTTTGAGCACCACAATATAAAAAAGACATGAAGCCATTGGAGAGCATCCTAAGGAGGGCCATGAGAATGGTGAAGGGTCTGGAGGGGAAGCCTCATGAGGGGCAGCTGAGGTCACTTGGTTTGTTCAGCCCAGAGGAGACTGAGGGGAGACCTCATTGAGGTCTTCAGTGTCCTCCTGAGGGGCAGCAGAGGGACAGGTACTGATCTGTTCCCTCTCATGACAAGTGACAGGACTCATGGGAATGGCTGGAGCTGAGCTGGGGGATATTCAGCCTGGATATCAGGAAAAGGATTTTCCCCAGAGGGTGCTGGGGCACTGAACAGGCTCTCCAGGGAATGGGCACAGCTCCAAGCCTGTCTGAGTTCAAGTGTTTGGACAACGCTCCCAGCCACTGGGTGGGATTGGTGGGGTGTCTGTGCAGGGCCAGGAATTGGATGCGATGATCCTGATGGACTTGGTGGTCCCTTCCAACTCAGCATATTCTAAAGTACCTGCTTAAAAACCTCAGAAGCTAGAGTCAATCCAGTGTTGTCTCTCATTAAGCCAATTTGCCATCACCCAGGAGAAGCTCTTGCAATGACTTTCTCCTTGCTAGAAATGTAACACTTTTAAGGCTGTTAAATGTTTGATTCTGGCTGATGAACCCATCTGCCTGATAGGCTGAGAAGTCACTTTCTGAAAATGCTGTTGAATAAATGGTTTGTCTTTGAGAAACAGCTGACGTGCCATCAGGGCGTCTTGGTGTGTGCGTTGTCATTTAGTCATTGGTAAAGTTCAGAACCGCAGGTGTAGGAAATGCCTGTTGTGTTGTCTGGAGTCATGTTACTTTTCCAACATAGTAGATGACTGGTGCTTTGCCAGAGCCAGTGTCTTTGACCAAGCAGGAAAGACTGTCCCCAAACATGCACCAGTCAGTAATAAATAGACACATGGAGATCATGGAGATAATCAGCTAATTCTGGAGCAGGATGTTTTGGGTGCCATGCTGTGAACGAGGTGTTTCTCTAAGATCCTGCACATAAAGTTCCTCATTTGCTTCCCTAAGTAGAGGGGACTAGCCTGCTCTGTCCTGTCTGACATGCATTGGCCGTGTCTGCCCTAGGCACCCTTGGAGCTGGATTTCTTTACTCTGAGCATGAGCCAGAGCCTGTAGGAGCAGCTGGGGATCCTGTTCCTCCTGTTGTGCCCAGTGGCACGCAGGCTTTCCTCTGGGCTCTGCCCAGAGCAGCAGCCTATGCCAGCAGACATGTGGCCTGACCAGAAGAGTCTCCTGTGCTGTCCCCTCCCTTCCCTGACGTGTTGCCAGTGCAGGAACTGCAGGTGGTGGCCCTGAAGCGCAGCCTAGACTGGTGACAGTTTCAGAGGTGGTGTCATTGCCTACGTGAGCTGAATTCTTGCCATGTTCATCTTATTCCTGGTTCTTGGCCTCTGCAGAGCCTTATTAGAGTATCTGGTCTGAGGTAATGCACAGTGCACCTGGGGACAGCCTTGGCTTACTGCTTAGCAAAGCCAGAGGCAGCACAGCCCTTAAGGTTTCATTTACCCTCAGCCTAAGCAATGCTCCCTCCAGTTCTCCCTTGGGCAGTTTAATTCAGTCCCCAGTGTCTCAAGGGTCCCGTGTGTCATCACCACTGCGTCCCTGCCTGGTGTCAGTGCCTGTCTCCCTGTCTTTGGTACAGAGCAGACTCTGGAGTTGTGACTCATGATGTAACCAGTTGGTTCAGCTTGAGAGTCAGATTTGTCCTGTTGAAGTACAATACTTCAGATCCTGCCCAGCTGTTCCCAGTTGTGTTTCTCATCTTACAGCTTGAGGGCCCTAAATGATTCATCAGGGAACAGGATAGTAGGAAAGAATGTCAGTTCTCTTCCTCAGACTTGGTGGTTTCATTGCATTTGGTTTTCTGGCATAGACAATAGGCAGTAAAAGAAGGATTAGTGTTATCAAGTTTCTCAAGAACATGTCTTTGGGCACCAGGCAGTTTTGTGGTTTAAAGCAGGAAAATAATCGAGAAGTGTGTCCCACTGGTCAAGGATTGAGTGTTCTCTGGATTATTTGTCATCCTGACTCCCTACCATTGTCTAATTTCCAATTCAAATGTTAATTTCAACTGGCACTGCCAAGTTGTGATGTGCTGTAAGTGCCTTGCAGGATCAGAAAACTTCTATTACCGATTTTGAGGTCTGGATTAGTCAATGCAAGCTTGGTAAAATGGATGGGTGGATTGGTGGCCTTCTTTGCTCTTCAGCTTCTCCACATTCTTGGTGAATCTTGCTCGTTGTTTGTAAGACAATTACTTTGGAAACCATGTATGGTTGGTTTTAACTCCAGTTTTCATATACTCTGTGAATCTAAAATAAAAAAAATACTGTGTTTATGATGCTGGTCTTTCTTCAGTTTCCTCAGCCACCTGATGCTAAAGAAAGTCTTTCCTGAAGCAAAGCTCTGTCTTACTCCACTGTCAGTTGCTCACTTGTTCATTATCTTAATTCTGTAATTAGTGGTAACAAGATAACTTTATATGTAATAAATTCCTGTCAAGTTTAAATAAAATCTAATTTGGTTTTGTGAAGTTGTGTATTGCCAAACCAAGCGTGTGCAGTAAATGTCAGAGATCTAAAAGATAAAACAGCTTTATAGTTGTGTTTATAAATAACACTTCAGTTGCAGGTATTTTATCAAAGCAATAATAATCTTTTTAAAAATTGGTCATATTCCAGCTCTTCCTGAATGTTTGCAGCCAAGGAAATGTCAAGCATTGGCACAGGTTGCCCAGGGCAGTGATGGAGTCACCATCCCTGGAAGTGTTTGAAAGATGTGTGGATGTGACACTTGGGGACATGGGTTAGTGGTGAATGTGGTGGTGGCAGTGGTTAAAAGTTGGACTCAATGATCTTAAAGGGTTTTTGCAGCCTTAATGATTCCATGATTCTGTGGAGGCTTACAATGCAGAACAGGTCTTTAGTTCCAAAACATAATTGATTTTGTTCTATTTCCCAATTTTGAGGCCCAGTGAAGTGTTCTAAGGAGCAGACAGTGGCACTCACTCAGGTGTCTCACCATTCCTGCTCTCTGCACTTGTTCCTGGTGAGGGGATTTGAGGATCAGCACAGCCCTGGCTCCCTGACAGCTCGGGGTGCAGCCACCAAGCCTGGATTCTGGTGGGGCTGAGGAGGCTCTGGAGGCCACAGGGCCTCTTCATGCTCTGGGCTCCCTTGGCTTTTGACTGTCACAGAAACTTCTTTCCTTTTCCTGATCTTTTGATGGAGCCCTTCTCTTTTCCAGGACTGGCAGCCTCCATTCGCATGCGATGTCGACAAGCTTCACTTCACACCAAGGATCCAGAGGCTCAATGAACTGGAGGTAAACTGGAAAGCTGAGCAGTACTTCTGCTCCCAATTGTATCTATGTGGTTTTGGGAGGTGATGTTTGCCAGAGCTGGCCATGAGCTGACAGCACTCTGGACCATGAACAGCAATTTCTAATTAACACGGAAATTCATCTGTTTCAGAACCTAGTTAGAAACATTCCAGGCATAAAAGTAATGTTAATGCTTATTAAAGAAACATAATTTAGGCCTTTTCCACCCAGCTAAGTAGTTAAGCTGTCCAGGGCCACAGATCTGTGTCTGTGTTTTGCACTCATACAGCATCTTTCAAAAAGAAAAGAGATGAAAATGGAACACTTGGAGTGCTTTAAAAATAGCCAGCCTTTTGGAAGAAACAATTGCAAAATCTGGATTGAGTTTGGAAATTTGCTGTTCACAAGCACTTTCATTCACTGCTTCAATGAATTGACACTGAAGGGGAGTGTGAGGAGTCCTGGTTGGCTCTGTGCTGGTACCATTTGGGATGATGGGGACTCTGTGCCTGATTATTCTCTCAATTCTTGGTTTTTAAAGCTCTGATGTGGTCGTGTGAAGTGCTGGGGAGGGGCTCAGATGCTGGCTTGGAAAGCTAAGAGAAGGATTTGTGTGAGCACAAGCTGTTCAGAACTCCCTGGAGTTTGCAGACAAGCTAATCTCTACAGACATGGCCATTTTTTACCTTAAGATAAGAAAATGTGCTGAAAATAAGATATGTTAAAATTTAAGTTACTGCTCTTACATAGCAGCAGTGAAGATCTTCCTGTGGTAATTGCTGTGCAACCAGCCAGGTTTTCCCTGCCCTGGCCCATTTGTATCCTTAAAAGTAAAACAAATACACCTGTGAGTGAGAAGGGATAACAGAAAAAAACTTTAAAAGTTATTGTTTGAAAAAAATTATTTATATTTGATTTATTGCAAATAAACCAAATAGTAATAAATGATTGCAATAATTAATTTAGTAAATGCAATAAATCCTGACAATGCAGATTTTTAGAGAGCTTTTAGCAGTAATAATTTACTGTTTGGCTGTTCTCTGAAAGTACTTTCCTCAGTGCAGTAAAAGGTAACAAAAAGTGACTCAAGGAAAGATACAGGTAGCATCAATGATATCTGCGTGGAATTTATTTTTCTTCAAATGATGAGGGGGAAAATGCAAAATTACTCTTGCAGAGGGCAAAGCTGGGCAAGCAGCTGTGGCTGCAGTGCTGTAAACCTTATACAAAACCTACATCTGCTTTTAGCTTGCATTTCACTTGTTTGGTTGGTTGGTTTCAGGCCCAAACTCGTGTAAAGCTGAATTTTCTGGACCAGATTGCAAAGTTTTGGGAACTTCAAGGATGCACACTGAAAATTCCACATGTGGAGAGGAAGATCTTGGATTTATTTCAGCTTAACAGAGTAAGACCATTCTGGTAAAACTATCCTGAAAAGCTGCTGGGTTACCTCAATTCCTGGGATTGTATCACAGCTGGTCAGGGGAGGTTTTGGGGTATTTCTAAGCTGAAAAAACTATTCCTTTGTTTAAGCTAACATAGTTAATGGAACAGTAAGACTAAGAATACTTTATCAGGGAAAGACAGTAAGTAATACATTGTCATGGAAGTTTTCCTGTGTCATAGGAGATCACCTTAAATTTACAGTTGTTCTTTAAAATTGAACTTAGGTATACTGGTCAGGAATAAACTTAGGCTTAATTGGAGAAAGTTCCTGAACAGTGACAAAAGTGAGAGAAAAAATTTTCTATTAGAAATATGGAAGAAAAAAAATCCAATTACTTTTAGGATGAAACTTGTTAAACTTGTGGAGAAGTTCATGTATACTGATGTTAAGAGATGGAATTCTTTGAAAGAATATGTTCTATCTCTTGTCTTTATGTGTAGGACAGTTTCTATTGGGAATTTTTGAGCTTATTTTATAGCACTTGGTCCAGTGAAAAGAACTGAGTGTCCTGTGCTGGAAAGTTGTGTTGGGGTACAAAGTGACAAATTGTAGCCAAATAAGTTCTCAGGGTAGGCTGAGTGACTTCACATGGAACACAGGTGCTGACTTCTTTGTAAAGTAATTCAACAAGTTTGTAATTCCTGAATAGGTTACGTGTTACATATTCCAGTTATTGCCTTAAAACAACTTCGATGTTGTGTGTGGTTTTTTTAATCTATTTCTTTGTGATTTCAAATGTCACTTGGGATGTTGTCCTGCCTTTTTCCTCGAACACTGGCAATTTTACCATTAAATATGTGACCATTTTATTTTCACTTTTTAGCTAGTTGCAGAACAAGGAGGATTTGATGTGGTTTGCAAGGAGAGAAAATGGACCAAAATAGCCACGAGGATGGGCTTTGCTCCTGGCAAAGCCGTGGGCTCGCACATCCGCGCGCATTACGAGAGAATCCTCTACCCCTACAACTTGTTCCAGTCAGGAGCGAGTCTCTTGGTAAGCTGTGCTCAAACCATCTGTTGGTCCTTGGAGCAGCCAGGCTGGGAGGCTTCTCTGGATTTCTAGAATGTTTGTGGAGCTGCATTTCGTGCTTGCTGTCATGCAGGTGACCAGATGCCGTGGTCAGCACTTCCAAAAGCCATGGGCAAACTTTCCAGTAGAAGTGAGGTTTTTAGCATTAGTCCTCCAGGTAACCTCTGACTCCTGCTTTGAGCAGTATCTGTTGGGATTTTCTCTTTTACAAAAAGAAGTGCTGTGGGCCTGTGTCACATGCCTGGAGTGACTCAGGGACTGTGCCAAGCCGTGGCAATGCTGTGGCACATTCACTAAGGGGGATAAGTTGCAGAAAACTTCCTGGCTGCTGTAGTGATGTTAACAGCGTGACTTGGGATTTTTTCCAGGCTTAAATCTTCATCCTTCCTGGTCATCAATCTTTGATTTGGCCATTAAACCAAAATTCAGGGTTGATTGAGAGTGGAGGCCACATAATCTCTAATGAGGAATAGGTCTGTTCTTTTAGAGCAGCATTTCCATTTATTTGGAAAACCAAAATGGCTTGCAGTTGCCAACATCCATTTTTATTTCTTTGAAATGCTCTTTCCATGATGATCTTTCAAAGACAGGAGTGCTGACCTTTTTTAAGCAATAAATGCCCTAATGCTGTTACAAGCAAGATCTGTGTACAGAAATCAACACAGGTATTTACACAAAGCTACCAAAATGAGGAAGGGATTTGATGTAAGTCCAGAGAGGTTAGAATTAAACTTTTTATTTAGGCAGTGGCAATCACTTCTCAGTGAAGAATAGCTAAGTTCTGCTGGCCCTTTAGAAAAAGGGGTCTTTTGGAAACAGGATAAGAACAAAATAGGGTGGAAGATAAAAATCTTCATGCTAAGGAAACTGCTGGATCAAAAATATTTTGGCTTCCCTCAAACATTCATGTTAAGTAATGGAAAGCAGCACTATTTTCTAAAGGCATTTAATTGAAAACTTGGCATTTGTATTAGGTCTGAAAACTGTGATTTCTCTTTGGGGTTTTTACTGAACTTGTGTGTTTTTTACACCTTTCTTTGCTGCCATATTTTTGAGGTGCCATTGCACAGGGAAAGATCTAATTAAAAGTTTTAAAACAATGACTGTGGTACCATAGTATCCTGGGAATGGAAATTTCCTGAGAGCATCTGTCACACAATTAATACTCACTTCATTATTTGCTCAGTATTAAATCCTTTCAGAAGAGGAAAAACCTCCTTAGATGAGGACATACTTCTATTTAAGTGACTTTTCAAGCTCTGTCTTGCAATGGGCACTTGACATCTGTCCAAACCAATGTGGAGGCAGTTCTAGACAAGTGATGCATGTAAGGTTAACTTATTTTTTTAGCTCCTTCCCTCCCCAGGGAGTTAAACTATTCCCCTCCTATGAGTGGCAGCTGTAGATTTTTTAATGACCTGAGAGAATTCACAAAAATAAATTGGGTTTAGCCCACCTTTCACTCTAATTTGACTTTTTTTCCTGACAGAGTTGTCTTTCAAGTGAATTTGTTTAACAATACATTTTTTGAGTATCATTTCAAATGAGATTCTTTTTGGCTTCCTTTCACATGTTCTTATGAAGTGGTGCTTACCCAGATGCTTCTTGTGTAGGAGTCCATTCCTGTGTGTCTGTTCAGTGTTTTGCTGGGAATCTGAGCACCTGAGCTGTGCTTTTGAGAAGGTGTGGCTGTTAAATGTGACAGCTGTTAGTTGGAGATGTGCCTCCTCCTTCAGCCTGTTGAGAGAAGTTCTTCACACAGCTCTGGTGATCATCCAGACAAAATTAGTGCTTGTATTTACTGAGTCTTTTGACTTTTTTTCCCCTTTATTTGGTAATACTTGAAATATTGATTGCCTTCTTTCCTGCAAAAAGCCAGAAATATGAAATTATGTAGTTTCCACTGATGACTGTGCCATAAATTTAATCTCATCTGGATCTGTGTATAGCATTAACTGTTTGTGTAGCTTCAATGCATGTTAAAATGGCTTTAGGAGTTATTTTGACAGATATTCCAGCTGGAGATATTTCTATACATGCTGAAATACTGAAACTCTCTGGAGCTGTTCAGAATGGAATAGCATGTTTTCATTAAAGCTCATGTTCAGTCCAACAGCAAAAAATTCCTTAAACCAGCCAGTTTCTAATACCCAAAGCAGCTCTCCACAGGGGGTATTTATTTTCCTCTTATTTTGAAATTGGACTGCACAGGCCTCGAGTGTCTCCAGAGTAGTTGCAGTGAACCTGTTGGTGCTGGTTCCTGCCCCTGAACCTCTCATTCCCAGCTGTAGTAACTGAGTGTCAGCCCAGAGAGTCACACTGAATGCCCAGAGGGAGAAGTGTCCCCTGCATGAACTGAGTATCCAGAATCTTCCTGTACATCTTCTGTGGTGAATTGCCCAGATGTTTTATGATTTAAAGTGCAGCTACATTTTGGGAGCCTCGAGGTGCCTTACTTCTGTTTCTCAGTGAATCCAGCTGACTCAGTAATTGTGCATCTGGTCTCTTTTCCAAACTAAGGCTTTAGTGGCCTTAGTGGGATTCATATTTCCAAAGATTTGTGTGTGTGTGCCTCTGATAAAGATGTTTCAGTGTAAGATCATCCTCTGGCACTTTCATTGTTCCTGGGGAAAAATGAGCATCTCTGGAGTTTGGTGGGTTTTCCCCTCCGTGGATGTGTAGCAGGGTTATTAAACCAGATGTGTTCTGCAAGTACAGGGAGCCTGACTGATTGGCTTTTGTGTAAATTACTGCCAAATTTTAATTACAACTAATAAATGTCTAAACCTGGAGGAGAGGAACTGTATCCCTTTCCTCCCTCCAATCTTTTGACTTCCTGAAGGCCTTGTGACCATTGCTGCTTTGTCCTTTGTCTGCTAAAGAAGCTGCTCCTTTTTGGGTTCAGCTGATGGGTTTTAACTTGCTCTCTGCCTTGCTGAGGGTTCAAGGATCATGTGTGCAACCATCTTGGACTATGATGAGGTCGTGGTCAGAGTGTGTGAGATGAGCTCTGGGGAATGGTTGATAGAAGCTCAACCTTGCCGAGGCCTGGCTGGGAGGAGGGAAGGACAGAGATGGCAGCTGTGTCCCTGCTTGGAGACAGCTGATCCTCAGTGTAGGAGTGGAGAAGGTGCAGAGGAATTCTCATCCTTAGAACTCAAAAATTCTAGGTGTTCTCTTGGTGCAGCTGAGGCTGTGAATTATCAGCCATTTCATACCACTGCCTTTGCCTCGGGTTAGAGACACTGGGAAATGTTTGTGCTTAAATAGGTGGTGAAACATCATTATTTAGGAAATGTCTTCTGGTGTTTTTCAAGGAAGACTGAGTGCTCTTTTTTTGTGGGGTTTGGGTTTTTTGGTTGGTTTTCTGATTGTTTGAGGGGTTGAGGGTGGGTTTTTTTTTGTTGTTTTTTTGTTGTTGCGGGTTTGGGGTCGTTTTTGGGGGGTTTTGGGTTTTTGGGCTTTTTGGTTATTTTTGTTGTTGTTTTTGTTTTTGGAGGTTTTTTTTGTTATGTGTTTGTTTGGGCACTGTGCTGAAGTAAGGCACAAACTATTGATTTTCAAGGTTTTCTTGCATTCTTACATTTTTGTTTAGGCAAAGACTTCTAGATCTTTGTTTTCAAGGATTGTATGTCCTCTGTTATCAGAAGCAGTAGAAACTCCTTTTTTTCTGATAATTTTGGTTTTCACATGAGGAAATTATTCAAGAACCCAGATTTTATGGAAGTTCTTTTCTATTCTCTCATTTTCAACCTTTTCCTACTCATTTGCTCTTTCTGCTTGTCCGTTTTCTGTTTTGAGAAATTGTTATTTTTTTGCTTGCTTCCACTAGTATCACATCATCTTCTTTCACCTTTGGTAGATCCATGGAACCTTCTAAGGCCAGGTTAGATGGATCTTAACCTCATCTAGTGGCAGGGCTTAGAACAAGATGATCTTTAGGGTCCCTTCCAACCCAAACCCTCCTGTGACACTGCAATTCTGGTCCCACTGGGAGCTTTAAGGGACCAGGCTCTTGTGAGGAGGCAGCTGCAGTGCTCTGGGGCTCCAGAGCCAGCCTTTGAACATCAGCCAGGACTCACTGCTCACGTGCATGAGCTGCAAAGTTGAGTGGTACTGTGTATGAAATGCTGAAATTAAGTTAGGCATTTGCTTTCAGAGTAGAAATCTAGAATTTAGTAAGTCTAAGACTGGAGGCAGTCTGAAAGCAAACAGGAGTTCTGGAAGTTTCTTTGGTCAGTGTCATGGGCTGTTTGTGGGTGATGTTAAGGACATTCTGCTGCCTTTGACTGATACTGCTTTTTTGTTAAATGCATCATTTTTCAGCAAGGACATCTCTTCTAAACACTTTTTCCTCCTTTCCCCTCCCCACTTCTGGCTGTCGTTTGTTGCTGAAAGTCTGTTTTCTGTGCTGTCTGTAGAGCAGCATCATCTTCACACCACTGCAGTGGTTCTCTCTGTCCTTTACTGTTCCCTCTTGCTGAGTAAATCCTTGTGATGGGACCAGACTAACAGAACTGGGGAAATGTGGATCTAGCAATTTCATGAATTATTTCCTGACAACATGAGATTTTTTTCTTTCTGTAGGATTTGTTTACTCATTAAAAACTGTTACATTTTGTCTGCAGTAACTGAGTGTTTTGTGGCTTGACAAACGGGGAATTGTCATTAATTATTCTGCTTCTTGCCAGAGGTACACACAGTTTTCAGCAATTAAATGTGTTCATTCAGCAGCTTGAAAGAACTAAAACTCTTCTTGCATCTTTTCCCTTCTGCCCTTAAATCAAGCAGCAGTTGTCCTCTCCAGAACATGAAAAGAAGGGAGCTCCTGCAATGTGGGTAGTACAGAGCTGTCTTTCAGCTAGGGCAGGGATATTTGATAGGCTGTAATTTACTTTTATATTGCTCTATATGTTGGCATCACAGCCACTCAACCTTAGGACACTTCAGCAGTTCCAGAGGTCTGGTGACCCTGTCTGCAAAGGCCCCATCTGCCAGAAGAGTTGGGCTTGGTATACCACACAGAGAAATGTTTGGTGCTCATTAACACTGAAATAAAGCCGAAGTCATCCTTTAAGATCCGTTATTATGGCTATTGCAGCCATTAAACTGATAAGAAAAAGTGATGTTGTGCCTTATTTGGATAGGTAATGTTGCAATTGTCATACATGCTGTCTGTGCCCTACTATGCCCTGTCTATGTTCTTTCCATGAGCCAGGAAATTGTTCTAGATGGTTTGTGTTGCAAGGGGAGGTAGAAATGAAGTAATCCAATTGTCTCTTCAGTGCTTGCAGAAGCCAGATCTGAGCAGTGACACGAAGGACAAGGAGTACAAGCCCCACGACATCCCGCAGCGGCAGTCGGTGCCACCATCCGAGAGCTGCCCGCCCGCCCGGCGCGCCAAGCGCCTGACGCCCGAGGTGAGCCTGGCAGGGCAGCAGGGGCCTGAGCAGCTCCCTGTGTGTGTGTATGTGTGTAGGAACAGCTGCTTCTCTCTGTCAGGGGGACCTAAATGTTTTTAAGTGCATAAATCACAAATGATGGGTAAGAATTGGCTGATACTTTACCAAGTGTGTTACTGCGGTTCGGAGCTCTGTGAGGCTCTGCTGTGCTAGAGTGTGCACACTAGAGTTATGCTTTCAGCATGATGTACATACTGTGGGCTCTTAGATTAAAATACTGGTGTTAAATCCTGGAAGTGAAGCAGCTTTGATCAGTTGTTCCTCAGACAGTGAGCACCACTTACTCTCTAAATGTACTGGAAGGTTTCTGTACATCTCTCATGAGATGAAGGCAGCTATTAGAGCAGGGAAGATTTTGGATATAATATTAGCTTTGTTGTGATTAATTTTTCACTCTTGAGTTCTATCAATTTGTGTTATTTTATCCATGCAATGTAGGAAAAAAATGTATACCATCGAGTCAGTGTAGTTTTGTATAATCTTACATGTCCTTAAGAAACAATATTTATTTGGATAAGCATGAAATGTATTGGTTATATCTCAGTATCTTCTGTGAAGACATATTTTAGGAGATCGTGTGTCTCCTTTGTTGCTGGAAAACAATAATACTTTGGCTCTAGCCTTTCCAGCCTGATGATCCTATCTCCAGAGAGTTCCTATTTCTTTTGTTTGGGCAGATGAAGAGTAGGGGAGGATATTCCCAGGAGAGGGTCTGATTAGTGGTGACATCATGAGTTAGGAAGGTCACAGTTTGTTTCAGACTCTTATTAACTCCCATTGTTCTGGTTTTGGTCTTTATTAGTACCAATAATACAGCTTAGCTGTTGCAAATTCTGCCTGTAATTATGCTTGGTTAATGAGTTACAATTAAGGGTTTCTAAAGCTTTTCCACTCTAATACCTAGTTACAAGTGGATTTATAATTCTGAGCAAACTTGAAGAGTTTGAGCTGAAACTTTCCATTTGAAGTATCTGCCTGTGGTTGAAGGATACATGTTTTCATGCATCCCTTAAGAATTGACAGCTAGCCAAATATACACTAAAATTCCAACTGTTTCTCTGGCAGTGGTGTCAGATGGCACTGACAGAGAGAGCACATTTTTGTCATTTTAGGGAAAACCAACTGCTCATCCTTAGCCAAAAGGCAAGGCTGCCCTCTGAGCTCTTGCCCCAAGCACCACTGATGTTGTATACATCATTTTTGTGGAAAGAAAACCCATAATTAAGAACATAACTGGAACACACAGCACTAAGAGTGAATTGAGCTACAAGGACTGGCTGGCTTAGCCAGGAGCTGAAGTGTTTTAAGACAGTAATTTCCCAAAGTTAAGATTTGTTAATGTGAATTTTGCTGTTCCATGTCAGTGCAGTCAGAGAAGGTGATTACTTCCATTTTATTCAAGCTCCAAGCAGTTGGCATTTTCACTGACCTGGTTGCAAAAGAGTAATGTTTGGTCTCAATTTTTTGCTCTAAAGAGATACACAGTGATTTGTCAGGGTCTTAAACTGTGAGTCCTAAATTCATTCTCATGTTTGCCAGTTTGATGTTTCCTGCTTTTCAAAGGCTGACCATAAACATTTAGCAGAAGTGAACCACAGGAAGCGCTGTAAGTTCTTGTGGCCTGTAGGATAAGCAGTAGTTTGCAGTTGTGAGGCACACGTGGTTTTACCTTGCCCTTTCCCACCTGGTGAGTAAACGATCAGGAGAAAACATCATGAGAAAGGAAAAAGGCAATGACTGTCTGGGCTGGTTTTGAAATGCAAAGGCTTTAGGTGCTTGATGTAGGACAGTTCAGTGTGAAAGACCACAGACAATGCAGGGGAGGTAAAAGTGAGATGACTGATGTGATAAAAGGCCCAGGCCAAACCAAGAGCAGCTCTTGTGAAGATCAGTATCAGCTGAAGCACAAAAGGCACAGCTCAGAGTTGAGGATGCAGAAGTTGGGGGTCTGTCCCTGCACTTGAGGTTCAGGGCACTGCTGCTCCTGAGGCAGAACTGCTGCACACAATGAACAACTTCTGTTGGTGCATATCTTAAGCAATGGGACCTCTGCCTGGCCTGATGGAGACATTTGGGCAAAGAGAACACGGAAGTGATTAGGAAATAATGTCAAAACCAGCTCTGTAAAAATGAAAATCAAACAACCAACACCTACAAAAATCTGTAGACTGAGCAGCAGTTCCCACCCCGTGGAGTACCTGGGGTTGTGTCCAGTCCTGCGTTAGACCTGGGCCACACATTCCCATCTTCTGGGCTTCAGAGAGTGCTTGAGAGTGACTGACTCGTTGCATGACCTCATTTCCTTAAAAAATGGTGTTGGAGAAACCTCTTGTAACAGTGAGGAGTAGGAGAATTGTTCTCCCACTATCTCAAACCTTCGGGGAAGAAATGTAAGAATTAAATGGAAGAGCATTATTCTGTGTTAAAATTCTAAGATGTACCAACATAGATCCCTGTTTTGGAGACTGGAGCACATTCTGCTCCTCAGGAGTACAAGGAAATCTGTGAAAGCACTGAGATCCTTGTTCTTTGCTTCTTAATGGGTCCCACTGAAAGTAAACCCAAATCTTGGTATCATTATTGGCACGGACATTTTGGAGGATTTGCTTTCAAATCTTCCATGGTGTTCCCTGCATTATTTCTCTCTGAACTCATTGTAAATAATTGAAGACAAGTATTTCAGAACTCCAAGTGCCTGTTTAGATTTAAAGGTTTGTAAGTATCAAATGGTTCTGAGTTTAATTGAAGTCCTCAGAGTTTCTCTCTGACTCTCACCTGTCTGCCTTTTTCCTGGAACAAGGAAGGTTACAAGTCTCAAGCCCTCATAGTGCCTCAGCGAAGTGTTTGTGTCTCACACCGAGGAATCATGAAATATTTTGCATTGGGAGGGACCTCAGAAAATGTTTAGTTGGGACTCCCAGAGCCAGCCTTTCCCACAGCCAGCTGGAGATTCCAAATTCATGTCTCTGTGCTTGGGCGAGCGGCCAGATCAGCTGGCAGTGAGCATCTTCCCAAACACAAGTGGCAAACCAGAGTCTTCCAGCTAAGGATGTTACTGAGGGGTTTTTCCTTGTTTGTTTTTCTTTTTAAAGGCAACCAATGTTAAAAGTGAGACTGACCCTCCAGAAGCCAGAACTCACAATCTGAGACGCAGAATGGGCTGTGCCCCTCCAAAGAGTGAAGGTGAGGGAAACACAGCGTGAATGCAGTTTGGTACTTTGCACAAATGTGTTTTAAGACCAGAGCTAAAATCAGCAGTTGGAACTATTCAAAGTATTTTATTAAAAAAAGCCAACTTTCAGTTAATTTTAAAACTGGATTTTTTTATAAAAACTTTTTTTTTGTTTGAAGTATTTTTGGGGTTTTTTTTTCTTGTAGGTGGTTGAGTTTTCTTGAAGATGATATTTTAATTGGAAAAATACTTATATTTTTTCAGACTTGAGTGTCTCTTCTGGAACAATTGGAAATGAGATTGGAGCCATGTTTTTGTTTTGTATTTTAAATAACATCAATCCATGAGCTTTAAATAGAAGAAACTCTTTTAAGAATGTATCAGATATCAGACATTTTAGGAAAGAATTTGGACTTGAAATCAGGAAATTAAACTCATGAAAGCAAAAGATAGTATGTTTTGAGCTTAATGATAAAGTTCCCATAATATGATTAAATTGCTGCTATCAGCAGTCCTGAGTCTGTTTTCTCCTTAAGAAATAATTATTTGAGACTGAGAAACAATATTTAATGCCATCAAACAGAAGAATAAGCTTGTTGATAAATAATTTAGCCAAATAAATACAGGAACCATTTACAGCTACTCAGTAATTGAAATTACCTGAGCAATCTGTCAGTCTCCTTTTTTTCAATAATTTGTTTAGATTATGGTGTTTTGTAATTTGATTATTTTTCTTCAAGGAGTCTCTAAGCACTAGCCTCCCTCCCCCAAAAGCAGAAGGAAAAAACTCTTGACAACATTCTTGAACACCATATAGAAAGAACACCTTAGCTTATAAACCTGCTCATAATTCAATTAAAATTAATTGAAATGGCATGTAAAGTACTGAAACACTGTGGGCTGTGATAGCCAGTGCTGGTGTGCTGTGCTGGGATTTTTGGATAACCCTGGCTTCTGAAGGCATTGCAGGAGTTCAAGTCTTGCCCTATGCTGACTGGAACAGGTGTAGGGGGATAACAATTCAGCAAATACCTTGCTATGATGCAGTCTAACAAGCAACAAATAATAACAAATGATAACAAAGAATGCTAAGCATCGAAACATTTTGTAAAATTATTATTTTTTATTCTTTGCCCAGACAAGGAAATGCGCAGTGTAGTCAAAGTCCCTGAGAAGAAAGAACTTTCTGGGGAGCCAGAGAAGGACAAATCCAAAGTCAGATCTAAAAAACCTACCAATGCTGTGAGTACCCCCTCCCTGCCTGCAGCTGCCTGTTTTGCAGGCATTTCTGGATTTCTCTGGGGTGTGTAGTAAAACCTGCTGTCACTTTGTCACACGGAGGACTCTTGTCTTTTTCCTGGAGCCCCAGGCTGAAGCACAGCAGTGTTTGTGCCTGCTGGAATATCAACACTGCCAAAGCTTCCTGCTTCACAAGGCTGGAAATGACAGGATGGTTAAGTTTCGTTATCTGTAACTGCAGTAACTTGTTTTCTGTCTCCAAAGTACAGTCTCAAAATAAGCATTTGGGAAGCATAGTCCAGTGGAAGTGGTTTGTGTGTGACCTGATCCCTCCCCACTGCTCTGTGACCTCAGGGGAGCTCTGTGCAGGCTGTGGCACGTGGCACTTCATGGACTTGCCCCTAATTCCACAATTTACTAAATTGGAGGCTTTGTTGTTCAAATGTCTCAAAAAAACCAAATGTGTTCCTGCTCTCCACACACCACCACCTATCCCCCAAAACCCCCACCTGAAGGCAGTGGTGGTGGTCTCACTTTTGAGAAGATAATGCTGAGATTCTTTTGGCCCATGCCACAAGCTGGATGCCTCCTAAAACCAAACATGTTCTCATTCAATCCACACCTGTAGCTGGTACCTGAGAATGAAGAGTGCAAATACCAGAAGCCTGACACCCTCACCCCCCAAATGAAAATACCTTGTGGGGAGGAGCAGGAGATGCTGCTGCTTTTTTTAACAACATAAGGCAAGAGGTTCTGCCTGTCCTCGTGACTGTGCTGTGTTTGGGGAGAAACTTCCAGGCTATTGCTGGTGAGAGTTGGGTGTAGGACAGGCAGCACAGAGCCCATCCCAGGTTGGAGTGCCTGGGCTCCTACCCAAAGCTCTACTGGGAGGTTGGTGCCTTCTCTGGGGGTAATAAGGAGCACCCCCAGCAACATGAACCCCTTTCTCTCCAGATTTGTGTCTTCCAATGCAATTGGTCTCAGAGGGGAGTGAAACACCTGAGGCTGCATATGGGAAAAGGGTTTGTGAGCCCCCAGCAGGTGTTGGGTTATTCCTGCCCAGCCCCAGGTGTTGGGTTGTACCTGCCAAGGCCACAGTGCTGCTGATGTGAACTGTCCTGGCACTGCATTTGGGGAAAAAAAATGCATGGAAGGGCTTGCAGCTCTTGTGGTCTTTTCTTAAATTATGGAGGGTGGTGTTTAAACTTCTGAAAGAGTATTCAGGATGTGTTTGTCTCATTTCTATTGCAGAGATAAAGTAAGAATAAGCTTTGGGAAGTGTCACAAATGGGAGCTACCAAACTTTCCCCTTGAGTTACCTTCAGCACTCCCATTCCTACTGTGGAATTTTGTGTTGCAGGTGGATTTGTATGTGTGTCTCCTGTGTGGCAGTGGCAATGATGAGGACCGACTCCTGCTGTGTGATGGCTGTGATGACAGTTACCACACCTTCTGTTTAATCCCACCCCTCCATGATGTTCCCAAAGGGGACTGGAGGTGTCCTCAGTGTCTGGCTCAGGTAATCTGACAAATCGCTGCAGTTAGGCCAAAGGCTAATTTGTATTTCATGGGTTTTTTTAAACTGATCACAGGAATAGAAAATACAATTTGTTGTAATTTCATGTTGTGCAAACAAGGTGATAGAGGTAAAGCTAAAATGAAGACTGGGAATGCTTCATATTGCAAAGCTGACACTTATTGTTCTGAGACAAAAATTGATGTGCCTTTGAAGAACATTTTGGATTTTAACTGACACCTTTTCTCTGTACTTAAAATTGCAGTCTCACTGGTGCTTCAGTGCAGTGATTTATGGATCTTATCCTGCTTAGCTCTACTAGAGTAAGGACAAATTAGGCATATTAATTCATTAAAGTTTATGCAGATTCATAAATAAATATTGTGATTTGGTCAATCAAGCAGAGTTTCTTCTTCTGACTCTGCCCTTTGAGAGTGTTTTCATTTCAGTGGTGTCCTTCCTTCTTACAGCTCAGAAGCTGTTACAGGGTATTTCTGGTATTTCATTTGTGTAAATGTGAGCACAGTGCTGTGTTAAGGTGTTCTAGAAACAATTACCTTCTCACTTGCAGGAGTGTAACAAGCCCCAAGAAGCCTTTGGGTTTGAGCAAGCAGCACGGGACTACACCCTGCGCACGTTTGGGGAAATGGCTGATGCCTTCAAGTCAGACTATTTCAACATGCCAGTACACGTATGTTCCTGCTTTATCCTCATGTGCAGAGCTCATTTTGTGTGCTTAGCTAAAATAAGTAACTCTGGGGAGGGAGGAAGGGAGGAATTCTGCTTTTGAATGGGATGAAATCCCAAATCAGAGGTTCTCATTTACATCAGCAAATCCTGGTTCTTGCTGGTGTTGTGGTTTCTTGTTCCACCAGCTGCTTGTGTTTTTATTTGTTTCTTTTCCCCACTTTAGAAGAAGTGTCTTTAGGGAAGGGAACAGTGACTGTCAGCCACTCGTGAGAGATCAGGGCAGCAGCATCTTCTGGAACCACACCTCTGCTGCAGTTGTTTTTCTCTTGTTGAAACAACTTTAAAATAGGGAAAAGCTTCAAGCTAATGGAGGTTTCTTCCTGAGACAGCTTTGATGCACGTGCTTCTTATCTACTGATTCCTCAGTATGTATTCCCTTTTCTTCTCATACCTAGATGGTCCCCACTGAGCTGGTTGAAAAAGAATTTTGGAGACTTGTCAGTACCATTGAAGAGGATGTGACAGTGGAATATGGAGCTGACATTGCTTCGAAGGAGTTTGGCAGTGGCTTCCCAGTTAGAGGTGGGAAGTTTAAAGTTAGACCAGAAGAAGAGGTAGGTCTTTGAGTTCACTGTGAATGTTTTTATTGCAGTTTTTCATTTAATAACTCTACTTGGTTTAAATCACAGTAATGGAACTGGGTTGCAAAGTGTTTGTTTTGTGCATCTGGCAGAGTATTTGAAGAGGAGAACTGCATTGGGGTTTTGAATAAATAAAATTTGTTGTGGTCAGCCATTCCAAGCCATAGGTTTATGCTGGTGGTTAATAAATAATTTCCAAACCAAATAAAACCAAATATAAAAGGTCTCATTTTAACAAAGCAGGTCAGGGCTGTGAAAGAGGCAAAGACAATGGAGGATTTAGTCTTTGAGTCATTCACCTGCTTCTTATATTCCTCAGTTAGGAAAAGTGCTTTTCTTCTATTGCTCTTGAGAAGTTTTATCTTCTTAGGTTTTTCACCTCCTGTTGTATAAACCTGCAACTGTTCTGTTCAATTTTCAGGAATACCTTGATAGTGGCTGGAATTTAAACAACATGCCTGTGATGGAGCAGTCTGTGCTTGCTCACATCACTGCAGACATCTGTGGGATGAAATTGCCCTGGCTGTATGTAGGAATGTGCTTTTCCTCATTTTGTTGGCATATAGAAGACCATTGGAGCTATTCCATTAACTATCTGCATTGGTGAGTCTGAGGAAAAAACCCAGTCTAGGAAACAATCTCCCTTTCCTTCCCTATTCCCCTTAATTAGTGGACTAAAAGCAGATTCACAGAGCTCAGCCAGAGTAACCGTTGCTGTCCTGTTGCAGCAGGGTCAAATCTGGCAGTGTAATTCCTACATTGATTTACTTTTGAACAAGAGGTCATATTTTGGAAAGAGACATCCATTCCCAGTTTTAAAAATCCATGAGAGATGCAGCAGATACTCCATCAAATGTTTTATTATACTCAATGTAAACTAAAAACCATGTGAGTTTTCTTTTAAAAATCATCCAACTTCAGCTAGCAACTCAGTTCTGGCACGTTTTGTCTGTTAGATGGATCATGCTGTCATAAATCCTCTCATCAAGCCAACACTTGTCAGCTGTAATCAGGATAGATCTTTGCCATCTCTTTGATATTCTAAGTAGACTGAACTCCTTGAACTTCTCACCTTACAACAGCTTTTCTAGAGTCTGGATTATGGTTGTCACTCTTCTTGAAACCTGTCAAGCTCTTTCTCTTTCCTAGTTCATATGAGTATTCAAGCAGAATGATAAAACCACATCCCAGCTGCTGTTTAGTGGGTCCTTTTTGGTTATTCAGTTGCTGCTCCTTGAAATAGCAGCTTCTGCAGGGCAGCCCAAGAGCCAGTGACTTAATTCACTTGATTTCATGGTGCTTACTGTTACAAAAACAAATGTTTGAGTGAGGGTGAGTGAAGGAGTGGCTGTATTACATGGTGAAAATGATCTTTCTTGTCATGTGTTACTGCTTTTTTTTCCTCTTTGTCTGAGTCTTCAGTTAAACTGGAAACTGGGTGGGAGAGGAGATTGCAGCACAAATTTTGTTTCTTCTAGGAGAGTTGCCCTCACTGTTCTTAAAATGGCTTTCTGTCCTCCATAGTGTGCCCCCAATTGCATTGTCTGCAGAAGGCCAGAAAGGTGTCTGTGCACAGGTGTACTTGTGCATGCATGAGATACACCCAGACATAAATTGCTTTCAGTTTGTTTATCCTCCAGTGGGAAAGTCTTTGATTTCCTTTCATTTGCAGATATTCTTCTTTATTTCCCCTCAATGCAGAGGTTCAAGTCTGCATTGGAGGACAATGTGCAGTTGAGGTTAAAGCTGTTCTTGGCCAGAGCAGTGTGAACAACCTGCTTCTGCAGAGACAGTGGTCCAAACTCTAAATCAAAGACTCTAAAAAGCAGGACTGGTTCTTGGGAGAGCCCTAGGGATGGCGTGTCCATCTTCAGCCTTCCCATGTGCCTTGGAGGAGCCTGTGTTGTGAGCAGCTGATCCCAAGTGACCCAGGCTGCAGCAGCAGAGCTTTCCCAGGGTTGAAGGCAATAGTTCTCCTACAGAACTCCAAGTCCTGTATTAGTTCTAGAAATGGTAAAAGGGAAAAACCCCAAACCTTTGCTTCTAAAGATGCTTGGAAATAAATAAGATGTCAGTCCTGAACAGAGGAAGAATTGCCATCATTGCTGCTAGTATTTGTACAAGCAGGGATGTGGAGGAGTCAGGAAGCAGAGCAAAAAGACCTGTGCCCTCCACTGCTGCTCCCTCAGGCTGCTGGCACCTCAACACCTGCATTAGAACTGTCTGGTACTTGTTCCCCTGAGATCCAGAGGTCCCCAGTTCCAGTATCCTGCTCCAAGTTTAGCACAGTTCATATCTGTCACCCATTCCTCAGTGCTGGCATTTACAGGGAGCAGAACTCTTGACTAGCCCAGTCCAAACACAGGATGGATGATTTTTAGTTGCATCTGTGGCTGGTCTTCCTGGATTCCTAGAGTTGTCCCAGAATGATGGCCAGCTCCAAGGTTGCAGAGTTGTCCTGGAATGATGGCCAGCTCCAAGGCCACAAAGTCATTTAATACTCTGTAACAACTCCTTGTGATACCTTGTGTGTACCTGCCCTCCACAGTCCATCCTGCTGCCTATCCTCTTCCCCTGACACAGGGGCTGTGTGAGTACACAATGAGCTCCTAGGGATGAGAGATAGGACTTCTGGATTCACACTTCACTCTCTTCTTTTGGAATCCTCCCAATTGCTTCATGATTGATGGAAGAAAAGAGCACTGTTGGGTCAGTTTTAGTCTGCCAACTCTTCAGAAGTCTTGGAATAAGGTGATTTGTCTGTTTTCCTTTCTAAATACCTTTTCTAAGTTGATTCTTTCTAAGGCCTTGGAGGCATTTTTGTCTCAGTGCTGCAGTGAGCCAGTGTCAGTGTAAGCTTGAAGCACTGTCTGCTGGAACACATCTGCATTCCCTCAATTCTCTCAGCTGGCTTGCATCAGGTAAAGGTGGTGCTGGAAGTTCTTTTTCCCACTCTAGATATGGATCTTTTTCCCCTTGAAGTCTTGCATAATTTGGAAGTTTGATTCCTACTTCCTATGTGTTGCTTTTATGGCAGTTATGCATAAGACAGAAAGAACTGGCTTTGGTGGTTGGACCCAAGAGGGAGTTTGTGTTCATGGGAAAAGACAAGCATGTTTTGAAGTTGTGCTGGAATCAGCAGAACTTCATTGAGGACTTCTTCAGACTTTTTCTCCCTCCCCCACAATATTTGAAGTGCCTGCACAGAAGTGTAGGCAGTTAAAAGCAGATCTGGAGAAGAGGGACCTGTGTAAAGTTACGAAGATTCAGGAAGGTACAGAACCTTTGCATTCCTTCCTGGTGATATACCCTTCCTTTGACATGGTGTATTTTAAAGCAGAAGACTAAAAATGTAACTTAAAGTTTGCTTATATTTAACTTTTTTTAATAATCTTGCAGGGGGGAGCCTAAAACGTGGTATGGAGCCCCAGGGTACGCAGCTGAGCAGCTGGAGGATGTAATGAAGAAACTTGCTCCAGAGCTATTTGAGTCCCAGCCAGATCTCTTGCACCAACTTGTCACCATAATGAACCCGAACACTTTGATGGCCCACGGGGTGCCTGTATGTGTCGGACTCCTGTGCTACTCCCCCAACCCAACCCTCTTTGATTGGAACTTAAAGCTGATAATTGAAGCCACTTGTATTACAGAGGTGGTGTGGTGGTTTCCATGTGTGTTGCATCTTCCTTGTGCACTATAATGTGCCAGTGTGAACAGATGGGCAATGGAATTGTTGCCATTGGAATCAACTGGCAGACTCTTCTCTGGAGATCCATCTTGGATATTTCTATTTCTGTGTCTCAGCTGGAAGATTTAGACTTTACCATTGGAACAATGGCAGGAGCTCTTGTATGTCTGTTCAATCAGACACTATTTTTTTGGCACAGAGTTTCTGTCAAGGGCCCAAATCTCATTCTTCCTTTATTTGTCATCCACATTCTCTTATTTTTCCTGGATAAGTCCTTAGGTATTTAAAAAACATTTTTTCATCAGATTTCATCTTATTCCATACTAGATTATTCATGGGAATTATGTCCCTTTACAACTTAATTGGCTTTTGATAAGCTGACCTTGGGACTTAAAAGGAAAATCTGGAAAAAATAACTAAATTTGTTGTGTGATAGCCTCCAAAATGGAAGGATGCAGGTAGACCTGCCTGCTTTCATATTGACTGTATAGTGCCAACAGTGTTAGATGAACAATAATATGGATGTTAAGGTTCCAAATTTCTCCTCCCCTTCAGCTGCACATTAGAGAGAGGTGGATCTGTGTTGACCCTAACGCTGAGGTGTGAGGAGCACAAGGCCCAGGCAGCCAGCCTAGAACTGTTCAGAGTGGGCTGTGGCTGAGTGGAGCCCTTGGCTTTCTAGGGCTTTACATGACATTTTATCAGCTGCCAGTTGTAATTCTTGGGCTTGGAAGTCCTCACAGAAGTTACTGCGAGTTGGAAATCCATGTTCTCCTTGCAGCCGCCAGCTGTGTTTGGGTGTGATCTGACAGTGGCCTGTCTGTCCCCCCAGGTGTACAGAACCAACCAGTGTGCTGGGGAGTTTGTGATCACCTTTCCCAGAGCTTACCACAGCGGCTTCAACCAGGGCTTCAACTTTGCTGAAGCTGTGAACTTCTGCACCGTAGACTGGGTATGTTCCAAACCAGTTTTTCTCTAAGTGAGCAGGTCCAAAGCTGTTCCTAGCTGGTGTACAGCCCTGATTTATTGCTGATGCACAAATCTAGGCCACAGATCTGAAGGAGCCTGTTACTGGCAGCATGGTGTTTGCTGAAGTGGTTTGTCATGCACTGAACTGTGGGCTTCCTCTGGTTCTGAGATCTAGTTTGGAATTACGTATCAGGGCTGATGTAGCTTTTGCAGCAGGAGGGAGGCACAGTCCTGTGCATGCTTGGAGTATGAGATGCACCAATGCTGCTAGAGTTTGCTCATTTTTGTGTCCCCAAATTCCATCTCAAATCAAAAGCTGGAATGAAATTTCTCAGTTTATTGCACTGAGAATTCTCTAAGAGGTGCTTTGTGCAGCTGGACACCAAATCCAACTTGGGTATCTTTTCTACTTTAGCTTCTTTGATAAAGTCAGATGATACATTACTAACAGTTAAAGACATTGATAGTCCTTTTGTGGGGAAAATAAAAATAGGAATTGAATCTCATGTGAGAGCATCCTCTTAGGTAGCAGAGATGCTCTGGGTTTTCAGGGAAGAGCATCTTAATGAAAAGAGAACAGAAAGTTCTCAAGTTCAGATGGAAGGTTTACAGAGCAGTACATCATTCCCAGTAAGCTTCACTCAGCTCACTGAACCAGCAGAGATGGGCACACATTGCAGTTATTAGGCTAGAGTTATTGAGTAAGATCTTTGTCTTTTTAAAAATAAACACAAATGGAGGACAGTTGCTCCCAAGTTACAAGTAATTTTACCTTCACAGCAAATGACTCAGACACACATGCTGTCTGATCTCACAAAGACTCTTCGAAGCTTCTGTTATTTCAAATTACTTCTCTTGTGATTTCTTTTTCCCCCCAAAAAGGTCTTGGCAATTCGGAAGTGTAGCCCAACTAAAACATTGCTAGATGTAAAGAACATTACCTAGAAGAAGGAGATGACTAATATTGCAAGAAGGCTTTCTGCACTTGACTGTGCTCATGTGTCAGTTGTTTTGGTTTGGTTTTTCCTTCTGTCCTTCCATGAGTTTCACACTGGACCCAACACATAACCTTGCTGTATTCTGAACATCCCTGTCTGCCTGGCCTTAAAATTGAGCTGAGTGACCTGCCCAGCTCAGGATGAGCTGTGTGCTCTGCCTGCAGCCAGTTAGGGACATCAGTGCTCCCTGAGCCAGCAGTTTGTTGTGCTGCAGCACAGTTCATGTCAGCAGGGAGAGGGCCCAGGGTGCCCTGCACCTGCCTGGGATGGGCATCCCTTGAGTGGTAGAAACAGGCCAGGCTCATGTACTTGTCCTTTTGATGCTTCCTCAGCCTCAGTGGATCTTCTGAGTCCACTTGGTTTAGTGATTTGGTAGCCCTTAATTACAACCTCTACAAGAGAGGGCACTTCCCTCAGCTACACAGCTCACACCCACAGAGTCCCCTGGGAAAGAGCCATAAGCATTCCTGGCGTGCACAACTTGGGATCTTGATTTCTCTAGTTTTACACTCTGAAGTATCAATACTGCTGCTGGCAGTATTTGCCTCGGCCTTTCCTTGGGGCAGTTTGTGGCCAGCAGCCCACAGGGTGAGTACCTTGCTGCCATTCCCCAATGCTCCCCTGACGCCGTGTGTGCCCGCAGCTGCCCCTGGGCCGGCAGTGCGTGGAGCACTACCGCCTGCTCAACCGCTACTGCGTCTTCTCCCACGACGAGATGATCTGCAAAATGGCTTCCAAAGCAGATGTCCTGGACGTGGTGGTGGCATCTACAGTCCAGAAAGACATGGCTATTATGATTGAAGAGGAGAAGAGGTTGCGTGAGAAGGTTGATAAGCTGGTGAGTTGTAGGAAATGATGATTTGGGTGGGAAGGGACTTTGAAGGTCATCTCGTTCCATCCCCTCCATGGGCAGGGACACTTTCTACTAGATCAGGTTGTTCCTAGCCCTATCCAGCCTGGCCTTGAACACTTAGAGGGATGGAATTCATTATAATGAATGAAGTAACAGTTGAAACAGTGATGTGAGAACATGCTGGTTCTTGTACTGGGGTGTCAGATGCTTAGAGTACCTAGTCCCTTCCTAAGTTGTGGATTTCAGAGGACCACCTGGGTAAAGAATCACTGATCATGCACCTTATTTTAGTACCTGCCCTTTAATGTTGTTCAGAATGTCACTTTTAAGATAATATTTATATTTCTAGTCATTTGGTCAGAAAAGCTGATTTTTTTCATTAACCAAGATTTCTGTCTACCTGGGTTGAATATCTTATACCTAAATTTCATTATTCTTTTGATAAATTTACCTTCTGATGTTTTAGCTTGCAATAGCCTCCTCTTTGTAAGTCACTTCTTCATTAGGCTTTGTGATACTCTTGCAGGGAGTGACTGACTCAGAGAGGGTGACGTTTGAGCTGTTCCCTGATGATGAGCGACAGTGCCTGAAGTGTAAGACCACCTGCTTCATGTCAGCAGTTTATTGTCCCTGCAAACCTGGGTTGTTGGTGTGCTTGTACCACCTCGAGGACCTCTGCTCCTGTCCCACCTACAAATACAAATTGGGGTAAGCTTGGTAGTAACTAACACCATGATCTGGAGTTAGTATTGTCTGTGTAGATACTGTGGGTTGGTAGCCTCTGCTGCCAGCGGGGCTGGCCTCTGTTTCTGTTTCAGTCCTTTGTAAATCCAGTGCCCCCACAACAATGGGACTGTTTTGTACTCAAACACAAAGCCTCTTCAGCATTCAGCTCTTCTTGCTCTATAATGGCAAAAGTTGCTGGCTAAGTTGGTTTGCATTTTTATTTATAGCAACCAGGTCATTGTCCCTTAGATCCAGTCCTTGCCAAGGAGTTTTGTTTTGCTTTTTGGAGCTTTCCTTCCATTGTTAACTTTCCTGTGCTGTTTAGTACATCTTCTGTCATACATGAATGTAGCTTGCTCTAAGACAGTGACACAATTCCTTAATTGTCCTGTAGAAATTGCTTTTTGAACGAATTACAACATTGACATTATCTCAAAAGGAGCATGGTATGGTTGTAAGGTCTTCATTGTGTAACCCTGAGTGCACAGAAGCTTATTTATGGACCAACACATCTTAGAATAGTCAAATGGTTTGGTCTGGAAGGGACCTTAAAGCTCATCTCAATCCATCCACACCATGGGCAGGGACACTTTCCAGCAGCCCAGGTTGCTCCAAGCCCCATCCAACCTGGGTCCTTGCACCCTCCTGCTGCCTGCAGTGTTGCTGGAGGTTTGAGTCGTGTGCTGCCCGCAGGTACCGCTACACCCTGGAGGAGCTGTACCCGATGATGAACGCGCTCAAGATGCGCGCCGAGTCCTACAACGAGTGGGCTTCCAACGTCAACGAGGCCCTGGAGGCAAAGATCAACAACAAAAAAAGTGAGGATTTTACCTACTGCCTGTAGCACATCATTTAAAAGGACTGTTTCTTCAGTTTTTAGTTTCTGAACTGTAGTAACTTTTTCCTTATGTGACAATCAAATCATTTATCACTTCATGCTTTTAAATAAATATTTTAGGTGTTACAGTCCCAGAAATGATGCTAAGATTTCTCTGTGTGACAAGACTGTAAATCACTTTGACACAAAGTGTAACTGAAGTAGAAATAGAAATACATTTAATGTGTTGTGTTTCTAAGCACCATGGAAAATCCATCACAAAGGGAGGCTTCTTAACTTAGTGTCTTTCCCAACAGGTCTCATCAGTTTTAAGGCTTTGATAGAAGAATCAGAAATGAAAAAGTTCCCAGACAATGACCTGCTGCGACACCTCCGGCTGGTGACACAGGATGCAGACAAATGTGCCTCGGTGGCCCAGCAGCTGCTGAATGGCAAGAGACAGACCAGGTAAGTGCCACTCCATGTCTGCAGCAAAATTGGGGCACCAGAGATGAATGTCAGTGGTCAGTGATGGATGCCAGTGCTCTGCAAGACTTAAAAATTAAGAGAATCTTTGTCTCCTCAGCAGAGCCATCTTTTGACAGGGAGATTCAGCTTTACTACATGTAATAAGTTAAACATCCTGAGTTTTCAAATCTCTTCTTTCTCTGTGTTTGACAGTTAGTGTGTAAATTCATTCCAGTGTTCCCTGGAAAGAAAAAAATGGTGTGGTATATCCAGACAAAGTAACACTCAGCAAGATACAGTCCCCTTGTCTTTGTGCTCTGGGCACTGTAAATCTGTCCATAGTGCAGGTGTGGTTTTATTCATTACCCTCTGTGCTGTGGAAAAACAAAGTGCCTTAATTCCCTGAGCTGCTGCTGGTGGGGATGTTGTACAAGAGCTCTGAAAAAATACCTGCTCTTTACACTGAATCTTTTAGACAGGTCATGTGCTCAAGGCATTTCAAGTAGGGCAGCATTCTTTGTGAACTGCCTGCCTCGTCCTGTTGGCACTCCATGTCTGAAATTAGCTGAAAAGAGCCAGAACAGAAGGCTAAGGCCAGTTCTCCTCATTGCACAGGTCTAGTTGTGCCTGCATTGATGTAAGAGCCTTTCTCTCAGGATTCACAGATTGCCATCTTCTGTTATATCATTCTTCACCCATAGATCCCAGACTGGTGTGAGCTGGAAGGGACCTTAAAGCTCATCCAGTTCCACCCTGCTACCATGGGCAGGGACACCTTCCACTATCCCAGGCTGCTCCAAGCCCTGTCCTACCTGGCCTTGGGCACTTCCAGGGATAGGGCAGCCACAGCTTCTCTGGGCCACCTGTGCCAGGGCTTGCCCACCCTCAGAGGGTACAATTCCCTCCCAACATCCCATCTAATCCTGCCCTCCTTCAACTTAAAGCCGTTGATCAAGGCACCCAGACTCACCATGGGCACACTGAGCCTCGCTGGATGGTGGTTTCTAAGAAAATTTTGGATTTATGTATGTGGACAACAGTATGGCTCATGTCCACCAATCATCAGTGTGAAGTACTTCAGAAAAAATTGGTTGTCATTTGTCCCATTTGGAGAGTTTTCACCCATTTCTGCTGCTTTGAACAACGTGGTGTTTATTGGAGCAGTTGCCTTTTGTGCTGGTAGAAGCGCAGGTTGCATCTGCCTATGCAGGGGTTGTGGAGCTCATCACTCCTGCACTCTCTTTGAAGACTGCCTTGGAAGGACTTGAGGGGTAGAATGCTTGGCTGTCACACTTAGACATGATTCCTGTCTTCCTTCCTGGTGTTCCCTCTTTAAGCATTTGTAGTAGGAACTTCGTAAAAGTTCACTTTTGCTGTCTTGCACACACAGGAGGATGAAGCCTCTGTCACAGCAACATAAAAATACTGCAGTGGGGAATGAGAAATTTGGCACTCCCACAGGCATGACTTCTGCCACAGAAGGCATGACTTCTTCCAACCTAGAGATTTGAGGCACCATGATCAAAGGACTTGTCCATTCTGATCTCCTCCTTCATTTGGTGTTGAGCTATTTCTTCTTCTGGCATCCCCAGTCTGTGTTGTCCCATCCCTGGTGTTTGTTCAGGTCTCCCAGTGCTGAACTGGGAGCAGCAGCCAGGCTCTTTCCAGATGGGTCCTTCCTGCACTGAATATGTCCCTGGCTTTGGCCTGGAAAGAGCTGGGAGCAATTTTTATTTTCATCTTGACTAAGTCTGTTCTTTTGTCACCATGAGAGGCTCTCAGCCTTCCTTACAGTTGGGCTTGCCAGCTCCTGCAGCATCCCAGTGATGAGTAATTAACCCTGTGCTGCTGCTGTACACAGTGTCAAGGCAGTGCTTGCATTGAGATTCTTACTTATCTAGAAGAGGTTTTAGTCTTTCTCTAACAATTGCTTCTTGGATCTTTTTTGGCATGGTTCTGGGAAAAGTCCAGTTTTATGTCTTCATAATTTTTAGGAGTTTTAAAACCCATGTTACTTGATTATTTTTTTTTCTTATAAGGTTGAGTGGGCAATGCTCACAGCTTTTGAAGGAAGATACAAAGAAGAGAATTATCTGCTTAAAGTCTTAATACACGTTACATTACATGCAGATTCATGTGCCTGAAGGTCATATCTCCAGGATGCTTGACAGCCTTCATCATGCCCAGTGCTAGGTGTTGGTTAGGAATGATTGTGGATTCTGCCTAAAATTTGGTTTGTGCTTTTGGCACACTTTCTATTGTGGACTGAGAATTTTGGTCTGATCCTGAGTTTGGAAGAGCCATGCAGGAGATTTGTCTCCTATAGGATGGTCATCCCTGCCAGTCACAGCAGTCAGTGACCCTGGGGGATCTCCTCCAGTACAGTAAACACAGCAGTTCATGGGGAGAAGACCAGGCCAGAAGGTAATAAATCCTAATAAATCCTGTGACTCCTGCTCACCAGCTCCTCTGCCATACCTGAAGTTATGCAAATGGGCTGTACATCCCTGTTTCCTCTGGTTCCCTTGGTGCTGGGGCAGATGCTGGTTCTGTGAACATCTGAATGGGGACAGAGCACAGGGTGGCCCTTGTTCTCCTGGCACTGATGGTGTTCCTGCCCTGCTGCCATGATTTCCTGTCTATCTTCTTCCTTCTCTAGATCTCCTGAAACCTGTTCTGTTCCTTAGAGTCTCTGAGAATTTGTGCTTGGAGATCTTTGTGGTTAATAACCCTGAATGGACATGGGTCTGGCTTCTGTCAATGTTTTTTCTTAGGCTCATGTAATTTCTGGTTTTCAAAAACATCTCATGACAGCTTTGCCATTTAGATATGTCTATGTATATGTATATATTTATGTATTTAAAAACTTGTGCTTTTCTTTGGAAGACACTGTGGAGCTTACCAAAAAACCAGTAGAACAAAGCAGCCTGTACATAAACCTGTGTTGTACCTGAGGCTTTGAATTCATTTTATTGTTTAACTGACTGTGGGGTTTGGAACTCCCAATGTGATCCCGTGTATCCATTAAAAATACCTATTTTTAACACAGAATGGTAAATTAAAATTTATTTTATAGTGTTCACATTCCAGTCATGCTGGCACATCCTGCTGGGCTGTTTTCCTCTTTTGTATAAATAACACTGTGGATTCAATTGGAGCCAGCATTGTAAGGGATCTCTTTCCTTTTCTGTTCAGGGTTCTCAGACTTCATTAATACTGGCTTGAGTTTAGACAGGCTTTTAATATTGGGCAATTTGTTAACACTTATAAGCCGCTCATTTGATACAAAGCTTTTAGTTAAAAATAAAAACGCTGATTTCAGTGTAGAGAGGATTTTTCAGAAGTGCCTACACAACCTGTCAATATAAAACCCATTCAGAATTGGGATTTGTTCTCTTTTGGTGTGGTCATGGGCAGAGCTGACTACAATAGCTACTGCAACATAACTGAATAGTTTATCCACAGTTGCTTTGTGTTCTGGAAAAAAAAGCTTAATTTTATTCCATAATAACCAGTGCCCTTCCAAGGCTGAGTAGTTGTTCCAGAATCCTGTTCAATATGAGTGTTTCAACAATAGCTCGTTCTGCAGTGGCAGGCTGAGGTTTCCCACGTGTGTGAGCCCTGGGCTGCTTGGATGCTTGTGAATATTCAGCCGTTCCTGAAGAAGGCCTAGCTGACATGAAATCATAAGCAGATGTCAGGGAATCAAAAAATCACAGAATGATTTGGCTGGAAACGGACCTTAAAGCTCATCTTGTTCCATTCCCTGCAGGGACACCTTCCACTAGACCAGGTTGCTCCAAGCCCTGTCCAACCTGGCCTCGAAGCTGAGTGTTTTGATCTTTATTTTGTCAGAAAAATAAATTGAATTTATTTTGTCAAGAAAGCTGCACGGTGTCGTTGCAGGTACCGCTCCGGAGGGGGGAAGTGTCAGAACCAGCTGACGGTGAACGAGCTGCGCCTGTTTGTCAGGCAGCTCTACGCCCTGCCCTGCGTGCTCAGCCAGACACCTCTGCTGAAGGTACCCTGGGGAGGCCTTGGGAAGGGAGCAGGAGCATTTACACACTGATGGGTTTGCACTGCCTTCATCTCCTAGCTCACTGTTTGCTCCAGGAATTACAGCTGGGGATGGCAGGCTGGGGTGACTTGTGCACATGGGGTGCTGAGGAAAGGGGCTCTGACCTGCTGCTGTTCTTGGTCAGCAGTTTTATACTGCACAAGCAAATCAAACCATTCATGTTGTATGAAGGATTGTAGGAGAAGGAGCAGGACAGCCTGGGTAACTACAGGTTAAAAGTTTGGGGTCAGTTAACTGGTCTGCTCTTACAAGTAAAGCCTGGTTAATCTAAGAACATCCAAACTTCCCAATGCTCTGAGGGACAGCTCTCTCGTTCTTACCACTTTCCTTCTTTGTTAATCCAGAATCAGCTTTCTCAGTCTTGTAATTAGATCCCTCTTTGTGCTTTCAACCCACATTCCAGAAAACCCCACAGGTAACTCCAGCCAAACCCAGCCCAGGCTGGCCAGATCCTCTCTCTAACAGAGAGCCTGCTGCTGGCAGATCGTTGTGAATCCCACGACCACCAGCTGTGCTGGTTCTGTGCTCCCCAGATGATGAGCCCTCAGGCAAATTGAAGTAATTCAAAATCTTGTTTCGGAATTTGCCAAAATGTTCCCTATCACTCTGAGGAGCAAAAACAACTTCTGTGCAGCTGCAATTCCTGTCTTAAAGGAGAAGTGCTTTGCATATTCGTGACACTTGAAACCAGGAGATGCCATGTCCAGCTCTTGAATTGTCTCTCAAATATCCAGCCAACACTGAGGCACCAGATAGTGCCATGTAAATGAATGGGAATAAACCAGTTTAACTCAGCTTTGACTGCTGCTTTGGAACCTTTATCTGCCCTGCAGTGTGTGGATCAGATTTGATGCAGTCCTATTTACAGTTATTTGTTTATAGCACTGAAGCTGTGAAGTTTTCTTGCTGGTTGAAAAGCAGAAATTTAGAAATGCCAGACATGCAAACAGTTCTTCTCCATCTGTCATTCCTGAACAGGGAAATAATAAACACATATGCTCTGAGTGTTGCTTTGTATCATTCTCAACAAGCCTCAATTATATATCATTGTGCAAATTTGGCTGTTAATATAAATGACCAACATTACTGGAGATGGGTTCACAATTCAGTCTATCTCTAAAATTTTATTCCATGTTGGGGGAGGTTGCCCACCCTAGGAAACAGCCTCACTGGCAAAATGCCATGGTGTCAGCTGTGAGGGAGGAACTTCCTGCAGGAACAGCATTTCAGGCAGTACTGGGAGTACTGGGCAGGTTGCTCCATACAGAATAATCCCAGCTTTCACTGTGGGATTGCTCTGGATGACTGTCCTTTATCCTGGGGAAAATGCAAACAGCTCCAGAAATACCTTTTGGGGTAATGAGCTGCTGAGTGCATGGAGAGAAAGAAGGTGTTGCCCATGAGAGAGTAAAATGCATGTGGCTCACTGGGACTGAGGGGTACAGCTCAAAAGCCTTAGCAGTGCAGCAGAAATGAACCCCAGAACCTCTGTGCCCTTCCCAGTGTTTTGCAAAGCTTTCATAATCCTCGCCTTGCTGTTCTTCAGCTGCCTGAACCATTCCAAAATGAGTCCAGACAGCAGCACCATGGAGCACTCAATTTCCCTTTACATCCTTTCTGTTGTTCTGAGTGCTCTTTCTGACACCTCTGGGATTGGGATTGCCTTGTTCTGAGATACCCAAACTTGTGGCCACGTTATATACGAGGAGGTGCTGGCAGCACTGTGTGTTGAAGACACTGTTGGAGTGTTTCAGCCCTGGGATGATTTGCCATGGGCACCGTGTGCATTGCAGCAGGGGGTTTGGCAGGAGCCTGCGCTCCCATTGTTAACCCTGCGCTTCCATGGTTAAGTGATTTGGAAGAGAACTTTCCTCTGATTTATCATTGCATTTGTGTATTTCAGGATCTCCTTGACCGCGTGGAAGCTTTCCAACAGCAAAGCCAAAAGCTCCTTTCTGAGGAGATGCCCAGTGCTGCGGAGCTGCAGGAGCTGCTGGACGTCAGCTTTGACTTTGACGTGGAGCTGCCGCAGCTGGCGGAGCTGCGGGCGCGGCTGGAGCAGGCGCGCTGGCTGGAGGACGTGCAGCTGGCGTGCTCCGAGCACAGCTCCCTCACTCTGGATGACATGAGGCGCCTCATCGACTCGGGCGTGGGGCTCGCGCCCTACCCGGCCGTGGAGAAGGCCATGGCGAAGCTGCAGGAGCTCCTCACCGTGTCCGAGCACTGGGATGACAAAGCCAGGAACCTGATAAAGGCCAGGTAGGGCTGAATCTCAGTGCTGCAGTTTTGTAGTTCTGTGAGTTGTTTCGGATGGAAGTGCCCTGACTCCTGGAGGGACTCCCCTTTGTTCATCCGGTTCCCAGCATGAAAGCAAAGCTTGTGCCAGCCAGAAGGGACTGGGCTGGAGGAGGGGGATGAGGGATGGACCAGTTTCAGGTGTTGGGGTTGCTTTGCAGTGTTTGTGTTGCACAACCATCTTGTGTAAATTCTCCTTGTGCCACAGGAGATGCCTCTTCCTTCTTTTCCACCTTCCCCTCTCCCCAGTTTCAGGCTGGAGGACACGTGTTCAGATCAAGCTCAGATAGGTACCATCAGCAGGCAAAAGTTCATAGTCCATAGAGGTCCATGTAGGACTGTTCCTAACTAACAAAGAGGAGATTTTTCTGGATTAATAGGTGCAGAGAAGAGGGAAATGAGCCAAATACATCCTTACTAAGAAAAATTTTCTTGTGGTTTTTACCTTCTGATTTATAAAGTGAAAAAGGAGAGCACAATGTATTTAAAAGTTAGCAACGTGGTACAGACTTATGTGCCAGGTTTCTTCACTCAAGATTCCTTTCTTTTTTTTTAATTTTGTCATACTTGGAGTATTGGAACATTTCTTACCTACTACTAACCAGTGTTTTAAGACAACTTCATATAGCACATTACTGACTAAGCTTGGGTTTAACTTTCAATAGGGAGCTGTGTTGTGTTTGCAGACTTCTAAAACCTCAGAATCAAACTGGGAAATACAGAAAATCCAGTTTCAGGCTTTTAACCTTCTAATGCAGAATCTCTCAGCTAATGCTGGTCTGGGGTTTGGTGGATGTTTGTCATCCAAAAGTTAGTAAATCTCCCTTAAGTCCAAATGTGAGAATATTTCTACTAGGAGTTTAGAGCAAGCAAACAGAATTTCTAAACCTCCCCTGCTTCTGACCCCCAGCTCTGCTGGGTGCAGCCAGTACTGAATGTAACATCATCAGTTGGAGTGGCCCTCTGATGTTAATAACCCAGTGAGTGGAAGAGCCCCCTCTGTAAGCAGCATGTCACATCTGGGCTGCTGTGTTCCCCCAGGCCCCGGCAGTCCCTGAGCAGCCTGGCAGCAGCAGTGAAGGAGCTGGAGGAGATCCCAGCTTACCTCCCAAATGGAGCAGCACTGAAGGATGCGGTGCAGAAGGCCAAGGACTGGCTGCAGGAGGTGGAGGCTCTGCAGGTATGTGAGCCTGGCTGCTGGGGTGGGACAGTGACCCTGCTCATGTCACCAGAGCCACCCCATGCCTCGTGCATGCTCTGGGGCTCTGGTGTCAATGTCCCAGTCTGGACATCGCTGCCCTGATTCTTGCTTCTGTTTCTGGTCTGTATTCCTTCACCTTTGCAACTAAGTGCCTGCAATAAAATCTGTGAAACAGCTATTAGCAAAAACCTAAAGTTATAAGTTACTGCATTATAGAACTTCACCTTAAGGTCACCTTTTGTTCAGTTGCTCAGTAACAACTCCCTGTTAATCACATTTTTGTGTGGTACACTGAGGTACAGAGTGGTGATACAGAAGTAGCTCCTGGCTCAGCCTTGCAAGTGCTCCAGCCAGGTGTCAATGGGACTGCCCAGATCAGACCAGGGTGGGAGATAGCCCTGATTTCACATTTTGGTATAGATTGCCAAATTTGTTCATTTGTCCTCATTTTTTTTTTCTATAAAGTGAGCTCTAATCTAACTTAGGGGCTCTGGCCTAAATTGGGCTTTTAATAAAAACTTCTTTTGAACTTTTATTTTAAAAATTAAATTTCCTGGATTTAAATATCTTGAAGGAATAAAATTCATGTAATGTTACCTTTCATTTGAGGGCTGCCTTGAAAGAACTTGAGTGTTTTTTTCTTGGAATTTGCTAATTTCTCGATCTGGACTCTGAAATTCTGCCTTCTGAATATGGAAAACTAGTTCTGTCTGTGCCAAGAGTTTTGCTTTGGTTCTGTGAAGGATTTGTTAAATGCCTGCAGTCACTGTGACTTGCAGGAAATTCTTGGCATCAGAACTTTGAAGTTGCTAGAGGTGTTAGGGTTGTTTGGTGAATAGTTCTCCAGTCCCACATCAACTGCCTGTTCTAGAAATTACCTCTGGAATTACGTCTTGTGCTGCTTTACCTCTGGGTGTGTGGTACCTGCATTGCCTGAGGTGTGGAGTGCCAAGGGAATGCTTGGGATACTGGAGGTCATTCTCGTTCTTGGCCTGGCACAGCTTAGGTTAAACTTGTCTTCTGGTGCTGTGGCTCCCTACAGTACCTGAAAGGAGGCTGGAGCCAGGGGAATCAGTTTCCTCCCAGGATGAGAGGAAACTGCCTCAAGTTGCACCTGGAGAGGTTCAGGTTGGATGTTGGGAAAATTTCTTCACTGAAAGGAGTGATCAGGCCCTGGCACAGACTGCCCAGGGTAGAGTCACCATCCCTGGAGGGATTTAAAAGTGGATGTGACACTTGGGGACACGGTTTAGTGGTGGCTTTGGCAATGCTGGGTTAATGGCTGAAATTGATCTTGGAGATCTTTTTTACATGTTAATAACTGTATGATTTAATTATTTCAGAAGTATTTTGATTTTCTGCTGTGAATGCAGTGTGAGACTGGGAGGCTGCTTATGTTGTTGGCAGTCTCTGGTTTTGTTGTGTTTTCTTTTTAAAGGGTCATTTGGCAAGTGTATTCTTGCTTCCCACCCCTAAATGTGTTGTTAGATTTGTTTGGTAGTCAATGACTAAGTGTATGAGCAGCACAAATATTGGACTGATAGTGCAGGTCACTGAGCTGTCTGAGCATTAAATTAATTTTTACAAGCTCTGCCCTGAATTCCTTGAGTGCCTGCTGTGACTTGGGCAGTGCTGTGTGTTGGGTGCATCCAGCATCTCCTCATTTCCCACCGGCAGGCTGGGGGCCGTGTGCCCGTGCTGGACACGCTGGCAGAGCTCGTCACGAGAGGTCGATCCCTCCCAGTGCACCTGGATTACCTGCCCAGGCTGGAGGCCCTGGTGGCTGAAGTGCAGGCGTGGAAGGAGTGTGCAGCAAACACGTTCCTGTGTGAGAACTCCCCGTATTCCCTCCTGGAGGTGAGAGGTGTGGACTGGAGATCAGTCATGCACAGGACTCAATGTGCACCCATGAAGGAGCAGTGAATATTAAGTATATTTGCAGAATTACTTTAGGATTACATGAACTATTTTAATAACCACTTTTGTTAGTGACCTATACTTCTAATAATATTTTAAACTTCTAAAATGCTTAAGATTTAGCCATGTTTTCTCTATTCTTCTTAATCAGTGGCTAACAAGAGCAGGCAGTGCCAGTGTGTATCATTTTCCATATGAATATGGCAATACTGATAAATCTGTGGCACTGGATTAACTCCAATGCATCAGGCTGAGCTGCAGGTGAGCAGATTCCTACCTGCTCCATCCTCCTCAGGTTCAGGTATGCCAGGGTGAGGTGGGGCTGTGTTTGCTGCCCCTCTGGAGCTGTGGCTGTGTCACACCTGCAGTCCTTGCTGGCACTGAGGCCCTCTGAGCCCCCATCCTGTCAGAACAGACAGGAATGTAGAGCAGCCCCTGGAATCTCTGCTCTTTCCCAGGGTTTGCAGTTTCAGTCCTGTGGAGGCTGTTCAGCATATCAGTTTTCTCTCTCTCCCGGAAGGCTGGGTGAAACACAAGGGTTGTTTGGGTCTGGCCATTTTACAAAACTGAAGTTCCAACTTTCCAGCTCTCCCTACCTTCCAGATAAACTCATCCTATTCCCTCAGGTCTTTGATGGAATAACTGCAGGAACACTAGTTCTCACCAGTTGCCTGTGGCTGCCTCCAGGCAGAAAGGTGTGTTAGGAGCAGTGCAGGTGTAACACTGCTGAGGTGGGACACTGCTATTCTGTCCCTCAGGTGTTGTGTCCCTGGTGTGACATCGGGATGCTCAGTCTGAAGAGGAAGCAGAAGAAGCTGAAGGAGCCAGTGCCAAGTGGCAAGAAGAAAAGCACTAAGCTGGAGACACTCAGTGACCTGGAGCGGGCGCTCTCGGAAAGCAAGGACACTGCATCTGCGGTACGTGGGCACGTCCTTCCTGACTGGAATTTCTTCTGAGTTCTTTGAATCCTTGTTTCTATTTCCTGTGCAGGAGTGTGGCTTCCACCCTGTTCTTGCTGTGCTGCTCTGCAGGATTTCTGGGACTGCACTTTTCTGTGCTTGCTTCAGACTTCCCAAAATTGCTTTTTGGGGAAACATGTGTTGCTTTGTGCATTAAGCAACCACACGTTTTGCTAGGCAGTGCCTGTAGCTGAGCAAAGCACAGGAAAACAAAAAATGGAGACCTGTTTTCCCTGCCATACCTAAACCTTATTAAAAATGGGATAGGGTTTGCCCAAGCCTGATCCTTTCAAAGAACACAATAATCCAGCACCATTTATAATTAAAACAAACACTCTAAATAATTAAAGAAAACCTCATGCATTATGGAGTCACTGAAACACTGCTCTGGGTGGAGCAGACTTAGTTGCTGGTGGGGAAGGGCTTCATTCCAGCAGACCTAGTGCAGAGCCTCCACCTGGACTAGGTAGTGATGTCCTGTGGCTAATGAGACTCAGTAGGGGCTCATTGGTGGGGCTTGAATGTAATTTAATGTGGGACATTTAAATTTTAACCTATGGCAATTACTTGAAACTTGTACTTTCAGTGCTTTGGTGTTGGCCTCTCTTGTCTGAAGCCCAGCGCTGGAGCAATGGCCCTGTCCTGTGGGGACAGGTTGGGCTCTGGGTCACACTCAGCCCTCTGTGACTCCAGCATCCCTGGCTAAGGAGACCCAGGGCACTGCCCGGGGCTGAACCCAGGATAGGGAAGTCATTCAGTGTGGCAGGGTTGCTTCTGATACACGAGGGGAGCCAGAACCTTCCCACACTCCCAACCCAGCTCAGTACCTGTGGGCACATCAGAATGTGCTGTGCCCCAGTGCCATGTGTGCCCAGGGTGGACACAGCTGTCTTATTTTTCCAGAGCTGATTTTAGTCCAGGAATTATGCTTGAAAGCCATGGTGTGAGAAATAACCACTTTGTATGTATTTATAAACTCTCCTCAGTATGTTTATATACATTATAAAATGCATAGAAGTAATTAGTTACAGCTGGTTTGAACTGCCTTTATGGAACTGAAATATATTGCTGTCTTTACAGGAGCTAGTGCTAAAGATTCCTGAAAACAGGAATTTATAGGAGCATCTGCAGAGAGGGTAAACAGCACATCCAGGATACAGCTGAACTTCACCTGCTGTTCACAGTCCCCAGATCAAGTTCATAGGTCAGGGCATGGCCCTGAGCACTGGGCAGCATGTACAAAGTGAGGGTCAGAGGTACATTTGCATTTGTGAAAACTGCCCAGGAAGCTTTTCTGAGTATCCAGAGTCAGACTGTTGAGAAACATTTCCCAGGCAGTGTCTGCAATCCAAACTTGCACTTCTTCATGATTTGAGCTGCTTGAAGGCAGACCATGTTCTTGTAGTACAAAACACAAAAGAGAAGGGGTTAGGAGTTTTTTGGTTTTTTTTTTACAAAGGGTTAAGCTTTTTCTCTCAGGGCCTCATGAGAAAATGGAAGGAAATTGAAGTCACACCACTGCACATCCCCACTGCTTCTCCTCCAATACCTTTTGCTGTCCCACTGCGCATCCCCATCCTTGCTTCATTCCAACGTTTAAAGCCCTGGACGCTGGCATGTCTGAAGGGTGACACGCAGAGGGCACCCTGTTGGTAACACTCCCTTGGAGATGCCATCCTTTGCCTCCTTGCAGATGACCACGCTGGGAGAGGCCCGGCTGAGGGAGATGGAGGCGCTGCGGGCGCTGCGAGCGGCCAACGAGGTGAAGGCGCTGTCGAGCGAGGAGGACGCCGAGCTCAAGGTGTGTCTGTGCCAGAAGGAGCCGGCTGCTCCCATGATCCAGTGTGAGCTCTGCAGGGGCTTCTTCCACACGGGCTGCGTGCCGGCGGCCGGGGCTGTGCCGGGGCCACGCGTGTGGCTGTGCCCGCACTGCCACCGCTCCCAGAAGCCGCCCCTGGAGAAGATCCTGCCCCTGCTGGCGTCCCTGCAGCGCATCCGCGTCCGGCTGCCCGAGGGGGATGCCCTGCGCTACATGATCGAGAGAACTGTGAACTGGCAGCACAGAGCACAACAGATGTTGTATTCAGGGAATCTAAAACGCATCCAGGACAAAGTTGGCTCAGGATTGCTGTACAGCAGGTGGCAAGCCTCGGCGGGCCAGCTGCCAGAGACAAACAAGGTGAGGCTGGGCCGGGGCTGCGCTTCCTGGCACTGGGGGACAGGGTCAGTGGGGACAGGGCGTGACACTGCTCTGGGATTGGGTCTGCTGTAGCTCCCTACAAATCCTGACAAGGCAGAGGGTTTGCTCCTGCTTTACAGCTGGCAGGAGCTGGGTCCTGCTGTGCCCCTCAGCCAGGACGGGTGTGTGCCCCAGCAGCTTCGTGTTCCCTTCTGCTGGAGTCCAGGAACAATTCCTCCCAAAGAGCCTGTTCTCCTCTCTCCTCTTCCAGCTCCTGTGTTCTGCTGTGACACCACTAATGACAGAACTGCTGAGTTATTGTTTCTAGAGTGCTTACTATTCAGTTGGTCTTTATATTCTGCTCCTACAAGTATTCAAATAGAGTTTTAAGTGTTGAGAATTACTGACAGAGGCACAAACTGTCCTGTGCATTGCCAGCTTGGCTCTAGACAAGGTTTTTTTCAACAAAGTGTCTTCATCCTTTGCTGCTTCTCCTCACTCCCACTAGACCTCCCAAGCTGAATATTCTGCTCATGTTGCTGGGTTTAGCCACAGCAGCTGTTTCAGGCAGAGTAGTGAGGGAGTTTGGTTTTTTAAGTGAAGATCTTTCAGCAAAAAGCACATGTGAAGAAGGAAATGAGGTAAAGAATTTTCCTGAGATTAAAAAATGCAGAAAAATATCAGAAATCAAAGCTCTGTGCTATGTAAAGAACATAAAACATCCCAAAATGGAATGTACTCTGTTGCTTTTATATTTTGAAACACCTTAGTTTTACTAGTCCAATCCAGTTACAGTTAGGCTGTATTTCTGTTTTTGCTTTCATTTATGTTAAAACATAAACCATGCCACACATGCCTGACAGGGTGTTGCAGTTGCTTCTCATTCACCCAGCTGTGACAATGGCTTGTGGACCAAATTTTCCAAGCAGGCAAGTCAAGATACAGGAATTAAAATATCTTTAGGTATTTAAGAGATTTTTCTGGTCATTTAGGTCTGAAAGTATCACTTTGCTAGGTTAGTTAGCATAGCTGAAAAGAACTGGCCAAGACTTTGGAAATAGAAATTGATGTTTCAGTCAGAAATTGAAACAGTGAGTTTTATTTGTATGATGGCATTAGCTCAGCACGAAACTGTGAGGTTCCTCCCACCCAGAGCAGTGTAACCATTTTTGAGGGATCTGGACCTTAAGTCAGCGAACCTTCCAAATCAGGGTGTTTCTGAGTCCAGCTCCTTGTGACTACATTTCCCAAATCAGAGGTCCCTGGGAAGCTCAGTGGAAGAGCATCTGACCAGGTCCCTCTGCCTGGCTCCCTCAGTGAACAGGAACTCTTCTGAGCCCCCTGCACACCTCGGCACAGGTGTGAGCTGAAACTTCAATCTCCATGGATTTGAGGTGGTTTTCTGGTGAATCCAGTGTCTCACCATGGACATGGCTGTCCTGTCCTGGCCCAGTTCTGTTTTTCCTGTCATCTGGGCTAATTCAACACTCACTTCCCCACAAGAAGTTCTTCATTAACCACTGGAGTTGAGCTGCTTTGACATTGGCCAAAGTGAGGGATGTGGGTGAGTTTGAAAAATTCTCTTGAGGGCAGCAGTTGGGAATTGAGGAGAGCCATATTCTGAAAGGGCTCAGGCACTTGGGTCAGGGAGGCAGAGGGTGTTGTGAGGGTTCCTGGTGAGATGCCCCTGGCAGTGTCAGGAGGTGCAGGGTTTGCTTTTGGCGTGTCCCTGCCTAGGCAGGGCAGGGCTGCAGTCTTTTGGACCAGGGCAGTGAGATACAGGATTTCAGTAGCTGTAAGAGAAACAAGTGTTGATCCTATCAGTTATTCTGCATTTCAAACTCCACGTTCAGTGAAACTATCTGTGTTTTGTTTTCTAGGTGTCACAGACAATTGGAGCAATGTCATTCTCCATGCCTCATGACTGGGATAACAGAACCATGTATTTGCATTCTCCATTCTCTACAGGACAGCACTGCATCCCACTTCATGGTTTGTAATCTTCACTTTGGTTTGGGGGGTTTCCCCCTGTGCCTTCCTTTTTTTTCTCCCATGTTTCGTGGGGCAGGGAGGGTATCCTGAGATGGCTGAGCAGGCCTGTGACTGCAGAGCACTGACCTTGTCACCAGGCTCATCCTCTCAGCCTTCCTTCCTCTCCTCTCTTGGCTCCCTGTACAGATCTCACTCAGTTTGTTCATCTTACCCATTTGTGGGGTAATGAGGAGATTGTCAACACTCCTGTAGCTCCCAAAGCAGGAGAATTTGCCAGGAATGATGGCAATGCCTTATCCTTGAAGCAGCAGGGAATGGGAGCGTGGCAGGGTGCTGAGCCACAGTGCAGGAACTTCTGTGCAAGCTTTATCTTTCCTTTTAACCCTGCTGTTAAAAATGAGTAGTCGAGAGAGAGCAGATAAGAACTAACTCATACAGTTGCAGATCTAAAGTCTTTCACCTTTTTTTATTTTGCTACCAGAGATTTTTGGTTATCTGTGCAGTTCTTGTCAGTGCTGGCACTGAAGAATTCCTGCTGTGTCTCCTTGTCTTTCCCACTAGTCATTAGCACCGAGCTGGATGAGCTGATGATGGAAGCCCAGCTGCTGCAGGTTTCTTTGCCTGAGATCCAGGAGCTGTACCAGGCCCTGTTCACAAAGCAGAGCCCTGCCCTGCAGCCTGAGCAGAGGTCACCCAGCGCAGCCACAAGTGAGAAGGCAAGTGTCCAACAGCAGCACTGAGCTGGGGCACACTGGGGGAGGGCTCTGCCTCAGCCCTTGGGCTTTACAGGGGTTTGTGTGTGTGGCTGCACTTCCATGAAAATACATTCTCCTTGCACAAAAGGAGTCAATAAATTGATAAGAAATTAGTTACAAAATATTGAATACAATTTGTGGCCTAATACATTTTTGAAATTTAGATATATGTTTATTGTCAGTCTCTGTACTTTAAATACACCTGTCCTGATTTCACAGAATTGCAGAATCCCAGTCTGGTTTGGGTGGAAGGGACCTTAAAGTTCATTTCGTGGCACCCCTTGCCATGGGCAGGGACACCTTCCACTAGACCAGATTGTTCCAAGTCCCATCCTGGCCTTGACTCTTATCCTACATCAAGGCTTGCCAAGGGAGCTGCTGTGGAAGCTGTGAGCTCAGAGGCAGGAAATGAGGATGGTTTTCTCTCTGAATTCTGTCTCTGGGGCCTGACCCTATCCTTGGCTCCCCTTACACATCTCGTGCTACTGAAAAAGCAGCACTGTCAAACACTGCACTTGTACTTAAACCTATTCCTAAAATCAGGGTATGGAATAGCAGGATAATGGATGTTAGCTGCATACTTCCAACCTTGCCAAAATGTCTTTCCCACAGAATGAATGTTGCCGAGGGAAGAAGGATGGGATGAGTTACATGGAGAGAAAACTGAAGCGGCGTTTTGAGAGAGAGAGCTTCTGTGGTGAGAAGAGAGCGAGAGTAAAAAAGATGAGAACACCCAAAAAGAAGAAACTGAAACTGAGTCACTCAAAGGATCAGTGCAGTAACAAACTGGAGAGAGAGCGGGAGCGGCTGCTGGAGCTGCAGCGTTCCAGTGACAGCCACTTGCTGCCCTCAGACACGTCGTCGTTCTCGGAGCAGGAGGACTCTGAGGATGAGGATGCCATCTGCCCAGCTGTGAACTGCCTCCAGCCCGAGGGGGATGAGGTCAGGAGGGGCAGACCCACCCCAGTGTTCTGAGTGCTGGGATCTGGGGTAGGGGGAGCTGCCCTGGGACTGTTAGAGTGCACAAAAGCTGTTCATGAGGGGAGTGGGTGTCTGTGCAGCTGAGATGGGCTGGACTGACTCCACCTGCCCTGGGGCAGCCCTGTGGTATCAGAACACCTGCAGGCCATGGGAATGGGGCAGGTGGGGCTGTGCAGACACTGTGTCCATGGCTGCTCTTGGGATACGGGTGTGGATGGGCTCTGTGGGTGGGGGCAGTGCCTGGGGCTCTGCTCAGGCCCATCCACCCTGGAAATGGAGAAGAGGGACAGGTGGGATAGGTGGGAAAGCAGTGGGGAGATAAGGGAGGGTGTGCCCTGCCCACAGCCCCGGAGAGCAGGGAGCACAGGGAATATCCAGCACCAGGCAGCTGTGGAACAGGACATTTCTCATGTCAATAGACCAGGAGCCCCAGGATGACCCAGGAGTGTGGGGGACTTTGCCTGGCCCTGCTCTGACCCTGTATCTGCTCTTCACCAGGTCGACTGGGTCCAGTGTGACGGCAGCTGCAACCAGTGGTTCCACCAGGTGTGTGTGGGCATCTCCCCCGAGATGGCAGAGAAGGAGGATTACATCTGCGCCAGCTGCGCCGGCAAGGACGCCCAGTACCGGAAGTAAAACCCCCAAAAACCCTTCAGGACTCAAGTAAAGAAGGTTCCCAGTTTTCCAGTTAAGCCACAGGGGCTGGTTTAAGAACCAGATTGCAAATGGTGCTACTTCTATCCTTATGGGATCATTTTCCAGAACTCAAAACAATTTTTGACACTTTTGTATTTTCCCTTGATCTGTTTGTGGTTGTTGAGGTTTGAGATGCTGACTGTTTGCAGGGGTTTCCACCGATTGGGAAGGCATTTGACACATGCACCTTTATTGTACAGCATTCAGTTACCTCTGGGATTTACCGGCATATTTAATTCAGCTTGGTTTGGGTGCAAAAACAAACAAACAAAAAAAACCCTGCACCATGAATTTTCCAATAATCCTCTTTTGAGGAAATCCCTGTTTACTCTGTTAACTCTTTGGAGACTTTAGTTTTTTTCCACTTTGTTTTTCGTAGACTAGGTTTATTTATCTGAGCAATAACTTCTATGTCTGGTTTCAGTGACTGGAATGACAACTGAACAGCGTGTTGCTTCTAGCATTGGTTGATGTACAGACAGCAAATGTTAGATCCTAGTGTCACTGAGGGCCCTGTGATGTAGAAGACAGGAAAAAAAAAAATCTGTAAAGTAATTGCCACAGCTGTATTTTGGCTTTCTCCTTTTTTGGGTAGCTTGTATCAAATGTTGCAGTTTATATTGTGGAATAAACCCCTGGTTATGTTATAAAATTAAATGTTGGTGTTTTTAGAGAGTTTGAAATGCAGTTTTATTTCCCTCTGAATCCACACTGCATCGCTGGGTTCTCTTAGCCAAGAAATAATCACCTTCCAAAGAAGCAATGCAGGAGCTGTGGTGGTTCTTGTCTGTTCAGGTTTGGAGGGAGAAGGAAGGTCAAAATGTTACACCAAAAAGAAAAAAAAAAAAAAGCTTTTCCAATATTTTTGCTAAGTTTTTCCAAAGCTGAAATTATTTGCAGGTCGAGTGCATGAAGAATTAAAAGTACAATTTGGGACTTGGCAGGGGCAGGAATGGTGGGTTCACACAGGAGGGAAAGGTGTGGGGCAGCTTCTGCTGTCAGCCCTGCCCAGCTGCAGCAAAGGAGAGACCTTCCCTCACTGCTGGTGGCCACAGTAAACTTCTCTGTGGCCCACAGGGAGCTGGCTCTGCACAGCCCAGGCTGGTGGCCACAGCAAGCTCAGGGTGGGCTCCTTTCAGCTGTTTCCACCTGCATTTAGCCCAGAAGCTGAGGAATAAGGAGATTCCTGGTTCTCCCAAAGGCTGTTCAGGGGTGTGGCACCACGGTGCTCCCAGAGGAGACCGGAGCTCTGAGCAGCACAGCTCGAGTGTTCAGGTCCACAAGGCACTTCCCACATGGGGCTGCACCCAAAATCCCTTGGAGAGCAGTCACTGCTGCAGAGCACAGCTGGAAGTGGCCTGGTGACTGGGATGTGTCTCCCAGGCCAGCCAGAGGTGGAACTCCTGGAGCCCAGGGAGACGGGAGGGCTGGAGATCTTTGTCTCAGAGCACTCTCCATGACAGCTTGTCCTCACCAGAGCCATGGTGGGCTTGATGCTCCCTCCACTTGTCACCAAGACGAATTTGCTGGTAAGTTTTTCCCTGCTGATTTTACCTCTTTTGCCATGGGCAGAAGTGCCCAGTCAGTGAGGTAGGGCAGAGCCTTGGGGCATCTTTGGCTGGTGGTGACATGGAGAGTCTGTGGGTGGGATGAGAAATGTGCAAGAATTTGTTCCCACAGAGGTTTGGTTGGATGGGGCTTGGAGCAACCTGAGATAGTGGAAGGTGTTCCTGCCTGTGGCAGGAGGTGGAACAGGATGAGCTTTAAGGTCCCTTCTAACCCAAACCAGCCTGAGATTCTGTGATTCTATGAGCTTATCCTCTGGATGCAGAACATGGAATTCACTCGAAGACTCCCCATCCTCCAGGCTTTATGGAAGATAAAACCAACGTTGGAGAGCATTTGCTGGGTGTTTGGGCTGCTCCAGGGTCAGTGCAGCTCAGGGAATTGGGCCTTTCAGCAGGGGTTCAGCTGCCAGGACCTTGCCAGGGCACACAAAACACCAGCAAATGGGAATTGTGAATGTTTTGGCTGCAGGAGGTGTGTCTATAGGACATCTGTGTGTCCTGTGTCACACAGGATTCAGGAAAGAACTGTTTCCAGAATGAACACACAGCAACATAAGGAACTGAGACAGCACTTCTGTGAATGTAGAAATGAGTGTGCTGTTCTGGGAGAGTGGCTGAAGTACAGCCTTGGCAAATGGCATTATCCTTCATTCACAAGGGAACAAATTTCATACTGAGAGCTCTCCTTGAGGATGTGAACACCTCAGTCTGGGAAGAAACAGCTCATCACTGAGAGCAGCATCAATGGAGATAAAAGTGGCTGGAAGAGGAGATAAAGCAGCCACAGGAGAATGGAGCTGCAGGTTCAACACTCAGCTGCTCTTAGAGACAACAAGACTGGGATCAGTGAGTTCCTGCAAAAAGACCTTAGGTAGAAGGAACAAATATTTTATGACATGAAGGAAAGATCATGTGATAGACTGCCAGGTCCAAAATTCTGCTTGCTGAGAGGAAGGTTTCCTGCAAGGTGGTTGAAAAGAAGTAGCGATGTATCCTAAATTCAGAGGTGCAGCTTCACAAAGGCTTTTTGTGCACCTCAATTTTTCAGGTTCTGAAAATCTGCTTGCAGTAGTGTTTTAAAGGAATGAAGCTGTTTGTTTAATCACAATAGTGGGCCAGATTTTATTTATATATAAATAAATATATATATTTCAGTGTGTGCACTTGTCCCTTGAAATCCATGAGAGCTGAGTTCTAAACATATATAAGTAAAGCTAGCAGCCCCCTTTCTAAAGCACATGGAATTCACTTGAAGAGTCTCTCCATCATCCAGGCTTTATTGAAGTTAAAACCAGTGTTGGAGAGTGTGGGTCAAGTGTTTGGGCTGCTTTGGTGTCTGTTGGGATTTTGGCTTTTCATGTTTTTGTTACTGTATGGAGTTAAATTTTAACCAAGTAGGGGATAGGCTGGGCTAGCACCTTTCTAACTCAGGCTGATCCTTTGCCTGCTTCATGTGCTGCCCTGATATTTCTTGGGGTTTTTTTGCTGGTTCCAGTAGTCCCATGCCACCTTCCTGTGGGGATCTTCCTTGGCATGGGTCTGCAGGGGGAGCTCAGAGCTGTGCTTTGAGCTGAAACAGCAAAGGGAGAAACAGAGAGTTCATCATAAAATACCTTTGCATACCAAGAATGTCTTTGTGGTGAGGGAATTGTCCTCCCTGAAGAAGAAGAAGGGATGACAGAACTGGGATTGGACTTGGAGACAGAAGTATTTGACCAGCAAGCTCTGAGTGCTGACTTTGCATGACAGATCCCTGCAGAAACCTGTGAAGAGCCTGTGCAATGCCCAAATGGGTGAGAATTCAAACCTGGAAAAGCCTGGAAGATTCAAATAAATGGAGTTTCTGCAAATACAGAAGAATGAGCTGGCATGTTCAGAGTGGTTATGCATCACTTCAGCTAAAAGGAGGATGGGCTAGACTGGCACTGCTCTGGGATACCCCTTCTCTCCCTAAAGCACATCCTCTTTTTTTGCAATGTGTTTGCAAGGCAGAGGAGAGAGTTGCCATTGTGATCATTTTTGTCCCTTCCTAACAGATACTTGCAGAGATGTGCAGGATCTGATGCTGGCACTGAGAACCACTGATAGCCTGGTGTGATGGAATCAGAGAATCACAGACTCAGCAAGGCTGGAAAAGCTCTCCAAGACCATTGAGTCCCACAATTCCCCCAGCACTGCCATGCTCACCACTAAACCATGCCCCAAAGTGCCACATCCAACATCTTTTGAACACTCCCAGGGATGGTGACTCTACCACTGCCCTGGGCAGTCTGTGCCAGGCCCTGACCACCTTTTTGGGAAGAAATTTTCCCTCATCTCAAACCTGAACTTCCACTGGAGCAACTTGCTGCTTCTTGTCCTGTCCCTTGTTTCCTGGAAGAAGAGATCTGGATCTCCTGCCTCACTGATTTTGCAGCAGCAGCAGCTCACTTTTGTCTTCCACTAAGCTGCAGTCCTGGGACAGTGCGGAGATGAGCGATGACCCTGGGTTTGCAGAAGCTACACTTCTGCATATAAAAATATGTATTTATTCCTCCAGCAGAAGCAGCATTTTGGATTGGCAAGAACAAGAGAGAAAAATCAAATATTCCCCTTGCAGAGATCTCTCTGGGGCCAGCAATGACAGAGGGATGGGATGGCATGAGCTCCCTGGCTGTGCTGCTCAGGCCAGGACCCGGTCTGGGTTGAGCAGTGGGACTGAAATGTGCCCTTTTCTTGCTACAAAAATCCCAGCTGTTGTGTTTGTACCCATGCCTCTGGTTGGGAGTGGCCTCTGCTGTCCAGTCTGTCTGCTCTGCCAGGGAGAGCACAGCTTGTTTGGGGTATGGGCAGTGCTGGGCATAGCCTGAGCCCCTGGTCCTGTTTGGGGGGAAAGATGGGGCCTAGCAGCCCAACTTCTGCAGAAGGAAATCTAACTTCATGTGTGGGAAGTTTATGCAACTGAGATGAGATTTGATTGCTTTCACCACAGCTGCCCTGGCTGTGTCTCAGGTGAGCACAGAAGAACTTCCAGAGGAACTTTGTGTCCCCTCTGCTGTCTTTGCTGATGTGAAACTGTTCTCGCAGGCCTGGAGACCAGGCAGGGAGGGTGACAAGGGGACTCTGGTGGGGCTGGGGGGTGGTGCTGGGCAGGTGGGTTCTGCCCCTGTAGGTTCTGTCCCTGTGGGTTGTACTGCTGATCATCCAGCCCCTGTGCTGGCAGAGGGGAAGAGCTGGAGTGGGGTGGCTGTGGGGCTGCAGGGTGGGGGGGGCAGCAGGACACTCACTGAGCCTGCAGGGAGCTGAACCCAGGCTTGGGTTTGTGTAGGATCTCAAGTTGCTCCTTCTGCTTTTACAGAAAATCTTCAACTCAGGTTGCAAAAGTTACATGCATAGAATTGCAGGATCCCAGACTGGCTTGGGTTGGAAGGGACCTTAAAGCCCATTTTGTTCCACCCTGGGCTGTTGATAGGGACACCTTCCATTAGCCCAGGTGGCTCCAAGCCCTGTCCAACCTGGCCTTGGATATTTATTATTAGACAGTACAAGAACAAGCCTAAACCCCAAATACTCCTGGGGGTAGCACATCAGTGACCAGGTGCTCACTTGATAAACTCCAGAGCTTTCAAACAGGAGGTGTTGTGAGCAAGGAGAGCTGTCTACCACCATGACTGGAATGTTGATGGGCTCTCAGGGGAAAGAGGTGTTCCCACAGGTTGGAGGTGGTCTAAGTGCAAAAGTGTGCATGCAGCAGCACAGAGGTTCTTGAACAGAGAGGGTGATTAAACATGGCAAGGGGCTTGTGTTGGAGTCCCCATGCCTGGAGGTGTCCAAGGGATGACTGCACACAGCACTCAGTGCTCTGGGCTGGTGACAAGGATGAACCTGGAGGGCTTTTCCAGTCTGAATGATTCTGTGATTCTCTGAATATGCTGCCAGGCTCACCCCTGGATTGTGTCTGTTGACAAATTGCTGTCATTCATTCTCCTGGGGGCTTAATGACCAAATCATCACTGGATACAGAAAACCTCAGTATTTTTCCCACAGCGTGTGGGAACTGGTATCCCCATCCCAAAACACAACTCCATCGTCATCCTCCAGGTAAGAAGCCCACTTTGTATGGGTCAATACCGCTTTTTAATACTTGCAATGCTTTGTACAATTGCTTATACTTCCTATTTAAACAGTTGCAGAAAACACAGGTGAGCTCCTCAAGGCTTACACTGGGTGTTCACCACATTTACACGTGGGAAAAGAGGTTGTGAGGGACTCAGGGCTCTTCCTCCCTATGACTTGTCCCTGCACCCTGGGGGTCCCTGCTCTGGGGTCCACTGGACCCTCCGGGTGCTCCACAGGACCCTGGGCACTGCCTCAGTCCCCTGCTCCCCCTGTGGCATCCCACCCTTAGGGGGAGGGAGCACCCAAGATGCCTAGAATGCTCCTGGTGGAAAAGGACAAAAGTAGGAGGGTTCACAAAAATCAAAGTTTTATTAGTAAATCACATGCTTGTCGTGGAATTGCTGTGTTAATCCCTGACCTACTACATAAGCCCATGGCAGTGGCGTTTGGATAAAGGGGTAGGAGGAAAGGGAAGAGAGAAAGGAAAAGATGAATTAAAGAGAGGGAGAGAGAGAGAGAGTAATCAATCAATCAATCAATCAATCAATCAATCAATCAATCAGTATTCCTGGTTCCAGCACGTTGCTCGTGCAGTCCGGTCTGGCCAATGTCCAGTCCAGGGTCCTGCTTGGGGGGGTTCCATTTTCTGGACAGGTTTCCGTGCCTGGCCCAGGTTTCTCCTTTCCATGCCCATGAGTTCTCCTGCTCATTCCCTTTTTTCGGACCCTCCTGGGAACGGGTCAGAGGCTCTGAGGGTGGTGATCGTGCCCAGCCCGTGCCTCTGCCCGGCCTCGCTCCTGCGCTGGGCGGTGCTGATCCCCAGGAACCACAACAAGCAGGTTTGTCCCAGAGAAGCGCTGCTGCGTCCGCAGGGTCCCGTGTGCAGCCCGTCCTGCCCCTCCTCACGGGGTGTTTGTCCCTCCCGGCCCTTCCCGAGCGGCGCCGCTCGGGGCCATTCCCTGACCCGGGATGGCCGCGGTCCGCCGCGCCGCCAGGGGGCGCTGTGCGCGGGTGCCGGCCCGGCCCCTCCTCCCGGCGCGCGGTGCGTTTGGCGCGCGCGGCCCGCGGAGGGGGCGGCGATGGCGGGAGGCGGCGGCGGGCCCGGAGCGGGGCCGGTGGCGCAGGGGCTGAAGGAGGCGCTGGTGGAGACGCTGACGGGGATCCTGTGCCCGGTGCAGGCGGTGCGAGCCGCTGCTGAGGAGCAGGTGAAGGTGCTGGAGGTGACGGAGGGTGAGTGAGGGCCGCGCTGAGGGGATGGGGGGACCCCAGGCCGCCGCCGCAGCGATTCCCGGTACCGGCGCCTCATGGCTGCGCCTTGGCCTTGGCCGAAACTTCCAGCCTCGTCGCTCGGGCCGGCGGGAGCAGGCGGCTGGGGCTGGTTTCCTGCCGGCTTTTGGTGTGTGCCCGATGTCTCTCATGGAATCACAGAACATTTGAGGCTGAAAGAGACCTTTGGAGATCAATGAGGACAAGCCCCTGCCCAGGCAGGGTCACCTGGAGCAGGTGACACAGGGACATGTCCCAGTGGGTTTGTAATGTCTCCAGAGAACGACCTCCCTGGGGAGCTGTTCTAGTGCTCTGCCTCCCTGAACGTAAAGAAATTCTTCTTCATGTTGAGGTGGAACTTCTTGTGGTTTAGTTTATGGCCATTGCTCCTTGCCCTGTCGCTGGGCACTACTGAAGGGTCCAGCACCAACCTCTTGGCACCCGCCCTGTGTATGGAGGTACTTGTATGGATTGCTGAGATTTTCCTCTGTCTTCTCTAGGCAAAACAAGCCCAGCCCCCACAGTCTCTGCTCGCCAGAGAGATGCTCCAGATCCCTCATCATCTTTGTGGCCTCACTGGGCCCGCTCCAGCAGCTCCTTGTCTTTCTCGGGAGCAGCCCCAGCCCCTGCCCCGGGCTGGCTCCCGCCGGTAGCGGGGTCGGGGCGTGCTCGGGGCGCTGCTCTGGGCAGGAGGGCTCTGCCTGTAGGTGGGTCTGGGCGGTGTGTGAGAGCTAGGCACCAAGGAGTGCTCTAAGCTCACCAGGGGTGGGATATGGAGGGGCTGGGGTGGTGAAGCCGCAGGGCTGTTGTTCTCAGTACATTGTTCCACCTCAGCTGGAGTCCTCAGGGTTGGTCACAGCAGGGTCATGGAGAGCCCTTCCAGCTGTAGACCTGCCCTGCTCCCACAGGGATCCTCTTCACCTCTGGGTGTGTGTGCTGCTGTGTGCCCATGTCCTGTAGGTTGTCATCTGTACATGGTGTGTTTGAGGTTGAGGGCCAAGATGTAGCTGTGCCTTCATCCAGTGTGAAACTCCAGTGGCAGAGCTCCACTGTCTGTTAAAGTTGAGGACAAGCAGGACAGTGGAGCTGGATGGTAACTGGCTTATGGCTTTGGAAAGAGAAATTTTAAATGAACAAACACACCAAGTTCAAGCAGTGTCTCTAATTATTCCATTACTCCTTTAGCCTTTTAATGGTGGTACTAGGTTAGTTCATGCACTGGCTGCTTTTCCTGTGTGGAAGATACATTTAAAAACCTATTAATGCTAGCGTTTTATTTTGCTTCAGCCCAAATAACTGGAGTTTGTAGAAACTATGGGAAGATTTGCAGATGATCTGCTGTGAGGGAAACTGGAGAGTGCAGCACTGCAACCCCTGAAGTTTTGCTTGTGGCCTGGCAGCTTGATGGGTGGGTTGTTTGTGGACCCTCCTGGAAATTTTGCCTTACCTTTAGTCTGATTGCACTATTCCGAAGGTGTTCTGTTGAGTGTTTTGTGAACTCTTTCTGCTCCTGAACTTCAGCTCAGAAGTGTTACCAGAGGCAATTTGTAGTACAAAGAGGGAAGGTGTAAGGGTGAGGCAGAGCCAAGAGTGGTGGTGTGATTTTGCTGCTCTGGGAGCGAAGGCAGGCAGATTGTTTGATTAAATGTTTGTTGTTCTGCATTCCCTTAACATGCTTGTACCTCACTCAGCTTAGGTCTTCCTGGCATTACCAGGAGTTCTGTGTGCTGCTCCCACAGCTCTTGGAGTTTTCTTGCATGGTTTGATGACATTGCAGCAGCACAAGTCTGAAGTGCTGAGAGGTTCATTGACTGAAGAGCCTTGGTCTTCACAGCTACTACTTCAGTGGCAGCTTCTCCCCAAAGAGTCTGAACCTTTCCACAGTCTGTTTGGGTGACAGATTACCAGAGAAGAATGTTTTTTGAGGGTTCTAGGCAATGGATGTCCCTGAGGTGCCTTTGAGAGCCCAAGATAGCAGAATTGCATTTAGTGGATGTTAGGGTAAGAGGCGTGGAGTCACCCTCCCTTCTCTTTTGTCATGGTTTTACAAATCTGCTGGACTCCCCGATACTTCTCTGTGCTTGTAGGGCCAGGACTCTGTGGTATGGTGCAGGATCTGTCACTGTGACCTGGAGGAGGCTGCAGAACACCTGCACAAACAGTTTGCAGGTGACACCAAACTGGAGGGGAGGCAGTTGCTGTCCTGGGGGCAGGGCTGCTGTCCAGAGTGCCCTGCAGGAACAGAGCCAGAGGAATTCAGCATGGACAGATGGCACGTTCTGCTCCTGGGACAGGAGAACCCCCTGCTGGCATGTGGGTCAGGCACTGCCAAAGGGCCAGGAAATACCAGTGAGCTGGTGAGCTGGACAGGGCCAGCAGTGTGCCCTGGAGGCCACCTGCATGCAGGGCTGCCTGAGCAGGATCAGAGGCAGTGATCAGCCTCTCTAGTCAGTGCTCCTTAGACCACACCTGGAATACCTGGGCGGTTTTGCTCCCACCACCCGGGATGAGACACAGCAACAAAGGGGAGCGAGTTCAGCAAAGGGTCGTGGGTTGGGCGGGGGAATTGCAGCACTCACCACATGAGGTGATGCTGGGGTTGAGGGGTTTTCCACTGGGGAAGCAAGAGGGTTTTGGGGGTGGGTCTGACAGCAGCTTCTGGTAACTTATGAGGAGATTGTCAGGACACTGAGAGGTGGGAGAAGATGACCGATAAATGGGTACAAACTCAAAACTAGAGGTTCCAACTGGTTATAAGGAGTTTTTAAGCAGATTGTCTGTAAAAGCTGTGTTGTTTCCATCCTTGAGCATCTCTAAGACCTGCCTAGAAAATCTGAGCACCCTGGTCTAATGCTGGAGATTCTGCTTTGATCATGGGAGTTTGACTGGAATCCTCCCGAGTTCTCTTTCAGGGAATTATTTTGCACACTTTTGTACTAGTCAAACAGCATGGGAAGAATAAGCTATATTTGCCTTTCTGTGCTGTCTTTGGTATGGAGAAGCTTGCAAAAACCAAGAGGAGGAGCTACAGGAGTCCAGTGTGTACCAGCACCATCTTATTGAGGTAGAGAAATGTACATCATGTGTGTCACAAGTACTTTAAAAGAGAAAAAAAATGTATCATTAAGCAGCATGAAGGAGATGCTGAAATAGAAGTGAAGGAGTAGGAAAGAGCACATGTGTTGGCACTTTTAATGCAAAACAAATTAAAGTAGGGCAAAAAGAGAATGAGGAAGAACTGGTTAAAGTCATAAAAACTTAAAATGCTTTCAAATGTTGCAGAAGCAGAAAAGGTTTCAGAGGCGTTCAAGGCCAGCAACTGCCTTGGGAAGGTACATTCAGTACAGAAGGACTGCAGAAGAGCCAAATTCCTTGTGCTGATGTTGATTTGTGATATTGAGGAGCCTCTACAGGAGACACGTCAGATTGAAGCCTGGGTAGAAGCAGTTCCACTTACCAGTTTGCTGTAAACAGCAAGTGCTAAAGAATGGATCTCTCAGAGTTTAGAGGGACTCAAACATTCAATTACTGTGCATTCAATTACTCAAGCACTCAATTACTGGGCTGCAAAACTTACCACTTAGGGACCAGCTAAGTATTAAGCTGGTAAACATGGGACAGCCTTTAGTGAGGGCTCCAAGGTGAGGAGCAGCAGGGGTTGGTACAGGGGAGTGGCTGTGGGTTTTGCACTGCCTGTTATGGTTCAAATTCAGCAGTTGGAACGAGAAGAGACAGGTGCATGAAATTGTTATGGCAGAAGAATTATTTGAAGGAATCCTGGTACTCCCAAAAAGCTCTTAGAAAGTTCACTTGCTGAAACTGAGCTGCTGAGCACAGCTCTTGACTGGCAGGGTCAGAAGTTCCAGGTGAAGCTGAGCTGCTCAGCACATCTGTAAATGATGTGCAACAGAATGAATAGTGGTGGGAAGAAGTTGCTGATAGTGCTGCTCAGTGTGGCCAGAGTGAGAATCAGCGGCACAAATTACAGGATGATTTCACAAGGTGTGTTGAGTGCAGACACAGAAGGTGTAGCTAGTCAGTGTTGGTCAGCAGAGTAGTGCTGGGGGAGGGGGAGACAGTCCAGATAATGCCCTGAAAAGTTATGGGCGGTCCTAGCTATTGTCCTTGGGAGAAGAAATCCCATTGTCTGTGTGGATAGTTCCCTGAAAATACCCAATCACTGCTCTCTCATGCTCCAATAAGCCAAATGGACCGTTAAGGAGGGAACAGAGAGCAAAGCCGACATAAATTCCTCATGCTTCCACAGCCAGTGCTGCATGCATTACTGGTCTGCTGCTCTGGCAGGGGTCAAGCAGGGCAGCAAAAAGGCAGCACAGACACTCACAGAGGTGTGGAAAAGCAAAGGACCTAATCCATTGGCTCTTCTGCCTGGGAAAGGGTTAGCAGAGATGAATAGCCCTGAAATAATAAGCTACAGAGAAGGTGACTGAGGAGGGATTGTGACTTCTCATAAAGCTGAGATCACAGAATTGTGGAATATCCTGGGCTGTCAGGAGAAATGAATCTGAAACAGGCAGAGCTAGGCTGTTGCCCCAGTATGCAAACTGTGGAATTCATCACTGCTGGATGTTAGAAGTAGAAGTGGTTTTTAAATGATTTAACATTAATGGAGGAAAAACTCATGAAGAATTGTTGAACACTGCTTGGATATGACACCCACTTAAGGAGATTCCCAGTGCCAGCATTTCCTTGGGGGTGTTGGGGCAGCACTGCTCTTCCCCCAGCTCTTTTCCTAAGGTGGTCAGGGATTGGGTTGTATAATGTGGTTAAGCCAATGCAGCTGTTGGCTCTCCTGTGTGGTGTGTGCTGCCTTCTCTTCCAGGCAGGTTTTAACCAGGTCAGGATGGTTCAGGTGTTTAGAGGGTGCAGTGGAGTTCCTTGAAGCAGGTTGACAGTGGATCTGGCCAGTGCTTGTAGAGGGAGATGAGTAGCAGTGCACAGTCAAGCCTCTGGAGCAGGCTGAACTGTTCAAGGGGAGTCTCTTGTCTGACTCCATACACATGCTCTGGAGAAGTATGGGATGTCTCCTCTGGATTAAGGATGTGGTAGCAGTTTCTTCCCACCATGTCAGCATTTGGCAACTGCCACACGTGTACTCAGCAACTCAATCTCTCACCTGCTTCTGCATCTTCTGTCTGCTGAGGAAACGGGCACCACTTGGCTGCTTGGGGATGGGAGATGCATTACTGTCAGTCACTGGAAAGAGGAGAGTTCACTGGTGACCTTTGTTGTCTCTAGATTTTAGTGGAACATAAGTTCCACAGTGCCTGAGACTGCAGGGGGAAGGCAGAGAATGAGGGCTGCAGCTGTGGAGTGGTGCTGCTGTGAGTGTGTCTAACTTGGCTCGACTGTGGTATCAGCATGTGCTGAAGTGGGACTTGTGGGGCTTCTGTTCCCTTTATCTGGTCCATGGTAGCACCATGCACCACTCGATGGTGGCACTACTGCCAGTGTCATATGACCTGAGAATAATTACCCAATATGGAAAAATGGTCTCTTCCTCTAGGTCTTACTGTATTGGAGAACATGTGTAGAGCCCAAGTCATCTCCAGGAATGCCAGAGCAGGGCAGGGGCACTCAAAGGGGAGGTCCAGCAGGCAGGCTCACATTGCTGAGAATCACAGACTGTTCTGGCTTGGAATGGACCCACAAGGATCATCCAGTCAATATTCAATTGTAGTAGAGTGAGTGATGGGCAGAAATGAGTGGAAGTCCTTTGGGTGGATTGAGCTGAATTCATAATAGGAGTAAACTTTAACATTGAACTGATTTGTAACAGGGAAGTTGAAACAAGAAATGGCCACATTGCAACATATGATGGTGTCTGTTGTGAAGAAAGTTTATTCGGGGCAGCAAATGCTGGTGTTGCTCTGTGAAATGCTATGGATATGTTGAGTGTAGAGAGAAACTGTGAAGAAGGGACTTCAAAGGAGATACTTAAGACCAGCCCAGCTGCTGGAGAAGAGTGACCTCAATCTTTCTGTCTTTTGCTGAGAAATAAGGAAAATATGAATGCAGTTTTAGAGGTGTGCTAACAAAAGGAGTGTTTCTGGAGCAGTTCTTGAGCATTGTGATGGAGGATGAAGAAGTTCCTCTAAGCAGCTCATGTGTAGTGTGTCAGAACTCTGGCTAAGCATTAGATTCTTGCTTGGTGTTTCCTCCTAGTCTGACTGCCAATCCCCTTCTGTGCTGGTCTGATCTCGTGGCTGACCCTGCTTTGAGCAGGAGATTGGACTGGGTGACCTCCCGAGGTCCCTATCAACCCAAGTTGATGATGTTATTGGAAACCAGTTTTGTGGAAAACATCTGTGCCTGTGTGTCTGAGGGCTGCAATGCACAAGAGTGGGCAAATACTGGGTAAAGAGAGCTCAGTTTCTGGTGCTGCTGTGGTGGTGGTGATGAGATCCAGCCTCTGCAAAGTGTTGCTTTACTTTGGAGTGTCAGTGGCCATGGGGCCACCTGGATTCACCAGACTGGCTGCAGCAGCTGCTGTAGCCCTTTCCTCCTCCTCACCCTGTCTCTGCCCTCAGCAGAGGCAACAAAAAGGACCTTTAACAGCTCCTGAACCAGCTCTGCGTGCATGTGCCGAGCTGGACTTGGTCAGTGCTGACCACTTCAACTAGGCAGGTAGGTGCAAAGATTCTGTAGAAATTCTGCTCATTTATTCATTCCTGCTTGCTTACTAGTAAATTTTGGTTTTATGTTGGCTTAGTTTCACAAAGCCATGGGGGTGAAGAGGTTACATAAACTGGTTACATGGTAAATAGAGCTTGTTGTGAAGGAGGGGAGTTTGATTTTATTAATATTGAGTTTAATGAAGAGAAGAAGCAGAGCTGGGAGGAAATGTGTTTGTTAAGCATTCTCTATGCCAGGCCCTTCATTAAAAGCTTCTAATCTTTGAGGTTTACAGACTTTATCTTGGGGAGAAGACTTGTTATTTCTGATATCTCAAATCTACAAAATATAAGTGAAAGAATCGCCTGTCAAGGTCCATTTCAACTGCATTTCCCCCTGATAAAGATGAGTTTCTAGCCAGCTGAGGAAAAAACAATAATAAACCAATCCTTTGAGAAAAGAGGAGCCAGTGAGCTGTACAAGGATCAGTGTAATATCAGTCCCTGGAAAGATTCTTGGAGCAGCTCATTAAACAGCTTGTCAGTGTCTGTAACAATAGGATAAATACTTGCTGCACAACTAGTACTGTTTTATGTGGTCTGTTCTTGATAAATACATCTAATTTTGGTTTGACAGGGAGAGGTGGCTTATTGCTTAAACAAGTGCTTGGTGTGAATGATCTGAATTCAGCAGGATTCCTGATAGGAATTTGCCACAATGGTAATTCATCAGTTAAGAAGATACAGTTTTCCAATATTTTTAAGCAGGACATCAGGCTGAAAACATGTGTGGGGG
>VXBI01001822.1:215876-283118 GCA_013397375.1 Toxostoma redivivum | reverse complement strand
GGGTTGTCAGTGGCTTATTTTCAGACCCAAGGGGTTTTTATGACAGAACTCTTGGTCACTGCAGTAGTGAGTACATCTGGTGTCCCAGTGATAGCACTGCAGTCTGCCTGGGGAGTAGGCAGAAAGTGTTGGAAAATGGAGAAACTAAATATTGTAAATCAGGTAGAGCACTTTATGCAGAGAGAATACATCAAATGCATATATGTAAACTTACTGTATATGTAAATTAAGGATTGTGAACTACAATACTGAGTTGTAGCTGTGTGAAGCTGTTGCAGTTACTCTGGTTTCCTTTACACCTATTTTTACCCTTTTTAGCTTTCCATTTATACTCCTTTTACCCTTCCAACTTACCCTTTAAAGATGGGGCTGAAATGCAATGCCACACTTGCATGGAAATTGCAGATAGCATATAGAATAATGACTGCTTCAGTTAAGAGAAGTATTATGTTAAGTACATCTTGGAATGAGGCTCCCTGCCTTCACAGCTGGGATAAGAGGGTTATTTTCCTCTTTCTTAAATGCATGATCTATGAAGAAAGGGTAAAGGAATTGGGTATGTTCAGTGTGTGCTGGGGAAAGTGAGAGGCAATTATCTCCCAACCCAGAAAAGCCTCTTAGCAGTGAGGTAGGTATTAGGAGACACTCAATAACCATTTGTGAAGCAGTCAGATGTGCTGCTGAGGGAAGTCACAGAACTCCTTGTGAGAAGAATTTTCAGTCTGTTTTTGTCAGGGATGCTGTCAGCACGTTTAGCCTGTCTGCAGGAGGCAGGGTGTGCTGACAGGACCCCAGGGCATAACTTCTGCTCCTCAGCTTCTAAGAACTAAAACGTCACAAATGTCTTTCTTAAGCACACTAGTGAAATTAAATGAAGAATATAGGACAGTTATCAGCTGCCTGAAACTTAAAATTGCAATTTTAAGCAAATTTATTGTGTTGTATGGATTTACCATACCAGAACAGCTTCTCTTCCTGGCTTTTTTTTTTCCTGTGTTCAGCATCAACAGAATTGTTACAAGTGTTTGAATTTTGCCTTTCTCATGGAGCTTGCTTGGCAAGAAGCCACAAGAATCTCTTGCTTTTTCTGGACAGATTTTTTGCAGGAGGAGGTCCCACAGCCCCAGGGATTGTCTGGGCAGTGCTGGTGTCACTGTGCTGGGCAGGGTTTGCTTGGGAAGGCGTTTGCTGTGTCCTGGGCAGTCTCAGGGTGAGGGCTGGGACAGCTGAAGCAATACCTGCACATCCCTGTGGATGAAGCCAGAGTGCCCACAAAGGGACTGCTGCTGTCTTACTCCATCCTGGCTCTTTCCCATGCATCTCTCCTGTAGGAACTTGACTAATGATTTTACATCATAGATAAGATTTTTATATATGTGTTTAAAGTTTAAATAATTTGCTTGTTATTAGCCTGCATTGCAAATTTTTTTTGCCCATGAGAGAAGAAAATAAGATGCCAAAACAATAAATGAAGTTTTTGGGGAGAGCACAGGGGAAAATTAATGCTCATGATTTGAGTAGCTGTGTTTTGGAATTGCCTCCTTCTTCCTGTGTATGAGTCAGTCAATTGGTATGACCTCCTCCAAAAATCTTGATGACTTTTGCTGTGTGGCAATAAAAGTTACAATACCAATATTTGGTTTTTTTTCCTTGCAGAATTTGGTGTTCATTTAGCAGAACTGACTGTGGATCCTCAGGGAGCTCTGGCCATCCGGCAGGTGAGTTTGTCTGGAACAGGAGAAATAATTTTGATGTAAATTTCCTTGGTTTTTGAAATATTCTTCCATGTTTTCAGATGAAAAATTTGAAGCAGCTTTCTGTTACTGTTTCCCCAGTTTCTTTTACATTTCTCTAGAGTCTTTCTTTCAACATTATTCAGGTGTTACACTCTTACATTTTTCGAAATGTTTTTTTGGACTTAATAAACCTGGTGCTGAGGAAATACTGTACTAGAAATGGACACAGCTTAGAGGGTGGCTGGTAGACATCAGCAAGCAGAAGTGTGGCTTCTCTTTGCAGAAGCTTTTTCTGTAGGTGTTTTCCTCCTTGGAAAGGAAGTTTTGGTTCTGTATTTCTTTCATTGCTTTGTGACCTGCATCTTGTGCCTTTCTAGAGCTGCTACCTTGGGTCAGTGCTGTGCAGGCCATTGCTGCTCAGTGGATACCCAGCAGTTCTTTTTATTGCAGTAACTTTATGGTCCATTTCCTGGATTTTTTGCATTTTTGGCAAGTCCTGATGTCCCTCTAGAAGAAGCATGATGGGACAGGAGGCTGAGCAAATGGGTAAGGGGTGGTCCTTGCAATGGTTCCAGGGTATGTCCCTGATTTGATCTTTCTCCTGATACAGCTGGCATCCGTTATTCTGAAACAGTATGTGGAAACTCACTGGTGCTCTCAGTCTGAAAAGTTTAGACCTCCAGAGACCACAGAAAGGGTAAGACTTGGTTTCACATTATCTGGTTTGAAACACTTTATCCATCAAGCATATTAATTCTGTAGGCAGTCAAAGAAGTACCAGTGCCCTTGTGTATTTTGAGGATTAATGGCTTCAGTAAACTTTTTTTGACATTTTCCACTTCAAAAATCTGGTTTTGGTTGCTTAAAACGACACTGGACTTGAGAATCTTGGGCTGTTTCAACCACAATGCTCCTGCTATGCTCAGAGCAAGACTAAAAGAAAAGCTTCCTAAGTTTCACAAAAAATGATTCTGGCAGTCCTTTTTTGGAGATTTGCTAAATCTTTTGTTATACATCTTGGGGCTTAAAGGTTATTTTCCCATGAAAAATTTTAGATTAAAGCTGCTGGGTTTCATGTTCAGCAGGAGTATTTAAGAGCTGAGATGGCCAGAGATTCCAGCCCTTTCCACTCTGACTGTTGACTGGAGCATCCTTCATATCTAGAGTATGATTCATCCCATCCAGAGATAATTGCTTGAATTGTGCACCAGAAGTGGCTTTTATTTTTTCCTGTCCCTTCAGGGCTGGGTCACTGTTCTTGTTTACTGAAATCTTCCAAAGTAAGCAAACACAGTCCCTGACACTGGAGCTGGGATTTATCTCAGCTAACTCTGGATGTTTTCCATGTAGATCTGTACATCCTGTGTAGCTGCAGCTGTGAGCTATTTACTCTGTGCCTGTCTGATGCTGTGTGTGAGATGATGCCATGTTAAAACACACCATGCAGTTTTCCCTAAAAAGGTACAGGGTGTAGTGTGCAGGAGTGTTTTTGCCTCCTGGATGTTCATTCTGTAAACGAACAATATTGGATCAATATCAGGATACAGTCATAGGTCTAGATTTTTCTTATTAGATTATGCTATGGCTCTGGACCTACTCTAAATGCTGTTGTCATCTACAGGCCAAAGTTGCCATCAGGGAGCTGCTGCCCAACGGGCTGAGGGAGTCCATCAGCAAGGTGCGCTCCAGCGTGGCCTACGCCGTGTCAGCCATCGCCCACTGGGACTGGCCCGAGGCCTGGCCCGAGCTCTTCAACCTGCTCATGGAGATGCTGGTCAGCGGCGACGTCAACGCCGTGCACGGGGCCATGAGGGTGCTCACAGGTGTGTGCTGCCATGGCTGCTCGAGCAAGCTGTTCAGGCTTTTCCTTGTGCCAGTGTTCTGACACATTGCATCCAAACTGTAGAAATTGGAATTTTCTTCCTCTCTTCCCCTGGGCCTGGTGCCTGTGGCTGGCTATGGAATCATGTGCTCAGCAGGTGTCATGAGAGCTGGGGAAGGAGGTGCTATGCTGCAGGTTAGAGCTCAGCAGGGATTTGGATTGCAGCACCCTGTTTTCCAGATATGCAGTTTTTAGCGTGATATTTTTCTGCTTGCCTTTGAGGATTGCCTCAGGTAGATCAGATGACCCTAGTCTATGAAGTGCAAATCAGCTTTTCAATACACTTAGTATTTTCCAACTGTTCTATTGTTGCTGTTCCCTACAAATTGGATTTCTAACAAGAACTTATTTTTCCATTTTTTAGAATTTACCCGAGAAGTGACAGATATACAGATGCCACTTGTAGCTCCAGTTATTCTTCCAGAGATGTACAAAATTTTCACAATGGCAGAGGTATGATCTTCACAGTGAGATTGGTATTGGATGAAATTAGTGGGAATGTTTCTTGGAACAGAAAAACTCTAGATTTAGTGGTTAAGTCATACTGTAGTATGAGTTATACTTAAAGAATTTTCTTGATGATATTATAGTTGGTGGCAGTTAATGTTTCATGATGGCAGTTAATGTTGCCATGAGTTTGTCTTCTATTTTGTACCACAAAAGTGCAATTGCTGTTGCTTTTCAACAGAAAAGTTGAAGCCGATAATAAAATAAGAGAATAAAGCTAAAGCAAAAATGAAATACAATTAAAAGATAGTTAAAGGAAGTGTCTCATTAAGGAGAATGTTGTGTTCCTGATGTTTAACTTTTCTCTAGGTGTACGGGATTCGCACAAGGTCACGTGCAGTGGAGATATTTACCACGTGTGCCCACATGATCTGTAACATGGAGGAGTTGGAAAAGGCAAGAATTTAACTTGACATACAAGATACTTTGAATTCAAACTGAGTGAGGTTCTAAATAATTGTTAATATGGAAATGAAACACTGGAAAATTATGTACTGTGTCAGCTGGAATTCAGGGGAAGAGGCTGTAATTTAATACATGTAAAGTAGCTGACTCCCTGCTTTACATGCATGCCTTGATAGGGACTTGGTTTCCATAATTAAGGTAAATTTATGGTTTATCAACAGACATGCTTGTAAGAGTTCAGAAAAGAAGGGAATGAGCATAGAGAGGAGCTAGAGTATCATCCCTTTGTTTGGAAATCCTTGGCTTAGCTTCCAGCCTTCAGCTGAGCCGTGTGTCCCGATCACCTGCCAGGCCTTGGGCACCTGGGTGATGGGGGACCTTTGGGCAAGACTTTGGTTCCAGGCTTCTGGAGCTTCACCCCGTGCTTCAGGAGGCCTCTTGGCCTTGTGTTCCTGAAGGGGTGGGGGAAGCCAAACCCAGCCCGGTTTTGGAAGAGTAGCTGTTAAACAAACAAAGCAGCTTAGTATGTGAGTCTTCTGTCTGGCTCTAACTGAGCACATCTGCATTTTAAATGGCCTTTGACAAGTGGCTTTTCCAGCACTCCCAGACAATAAAGGCTCTTTTTAACTTTTTGGGGTGTGAGGATAGGGAAGGGTGACTCTCGATCTGGTGGCTGGTCACTGCTGAGTGGCTCCATGTGCTGTTTCCCTCCCTGTTTGCACAGGGAGCAATCCAGTGTAGACTTTTGGAAAGTTCTGGTAATTACACTGTATCTGTACTGCCATGACAAGGATATTTATGCACTGCATCATGCAGCTAGTACCAGTATCCAAGAGATAGTAGTAGCTCCTCACTCTTACTCTGGAGAAGGACTGAAAGTGTTCTTTACATTGAATACTAAACTTTTTCTATTGAAATTTTACTTTAAAAAAAGAAAATAAAAAGGCAATAGTTTTATAAATCACATTTCCTAATTGATTTAAACATAGGACTTCTCTGTCCTGGCTATGAAGTTATGAGGAATAATCTCAATAAAATTATTTTGGTCCTGTATTACTTGCTCTGGCAAGGACTGCTAATGGAGTGCTCTGACATCTGGAAAAATACTTGCTGCATTTTCCTAGGAGGAATCATCCTGCTAATCTTCAGGCCAGCTGTTGATACTCAACTTGTTTGGTTTGGGGGATGGAGGCTCTGCAGGGAGATAAATGCCAGCCAAAGGGTTTAGGGTAATTGTGTGATGGAGCTGCCTCAGGTTGGTTTTATAGCCTGGGGGTGCTGGGGTGCAGGGCAGGATTTAGCTCATCAAATTAAATGCCTTTCTGGGAGGGGGTGAGCACTGCTGCTGGGGCTCTCCAGACTGGATTGTCTGGATCTCTCTTGAGACACCACAGTGATGAGTTGGATGTGTTTTGTGGCAGCCTGTGCTGTGGGGTTCTGAAGAGTGGGACTCAGCTGAGCTTAGTTCCTAACATAAAGAGAGAGCCCAGGTGATATCTGAAACAGCTTTCATGTGACTTTGCAATATGCTGCAGTCGCCATGAGTTTATTTTCTATTTTGTACCAGAAAAGTGCAATTGCTGTTGCTTCTAGTGCTTTACCTGTCAGATGTGGAAGTTCTGTATCTGTTATTCAGCTGTGCTTGCATTGTCTGTAACCAGGGTGCTGCCAAGGTCCTGATTTTTCCTGTGGTGCAGCAGTTCACAGAAGCTTTTGTCCAGGCCCTGCAGATGCCTGATGGACCAACATCGGACAGCGGGTTTAAGATGGAGGTTTTAAAGGTGAGTCATTTAGGGCTGATTGAGTGGAGAAAGAATTGAATACCAACATATACTCAGATATGCTGGGAAACAAACTCAAGTGGTACATCTCCCAGTATTGCTCATGGTATGAACAGTGAAGGCTTTTGGCTCCCAGCACCATCAGCAGTAAAATAAATAATTCATCTGTACTGAAGATACCTATGATGAGATCCATGAGCATCTGTCTGTAAAATGATGCACAGGAGTCTGGTCTATAGGACCATCTGTCCTTGTCATTTGCTGATCTAATGTATCTTGGATATGTCTTGGACACCATAATCTGTAGTGAAATACCAGTCTTTTCTAAAGATGCTGCAGAACTCTGCTGCAGTGAAGTTGTAAAAGCTTATTAAGTGCAGGTGCTTTTCTGGAAGAGAGCCATTGAGTTTAAAAACTCCCTTAGCACTGCAGCAGCACTTCCTGCAGAGCTGGTTGGGCACAGCACTTAGAGACATTCCCACAGGGTTCATATGCAGTGGCACATGGAACAAGTCTGTTTGGATGCTCCTGTGGCCCTAGGCAGAATGTTGAGTTTGCACCAATCCTGAAGATCAGGTTCACATCCTTTGCCAGCACCTGCATAATTTCTTTTCCCTGGACATCAGCAGGTCTTTTCTGTAATGCTTCCTTCTAGCACCTGCCAGACTCATTCCCAAACCCACCTATCTGGGTTAGTCCTGACACCTACTCATCTCCAGCACTGATATTAGATTGCTGTTGTTTTTCTGGAAGGTGAATTACTATTTATTTGTTTCTGTTAATGTACCCAGTGCTGCAAACAAACAAACTGCACAGAGTGGTTTGTATTGGGTAAGCACAGACAAACTGACACCTGTGTGTCTGGGAGCAGCCCCCTCAGGCAGTTTGTGAGTGGCTGTTCTGTAACAACTGTAGCACAGCTAGAGGCGTGCCCCTGGGAGGAGAGGGGGGAGTGGGAGCTCTCTCACTCCTGGAGGGTCCCAAAGGGCTTTTGGCAAGTGTCAGTGGAAGGGCTCCCCTAAGTGAGGATGATGAGCTTCATGAAAGTCCAGGCACGATCCCCTGTGGAGCTGCTCCCAGAGCAGCCCCTGTGCTGGGCTGGCACAGCCACCGGTGTCTGCAGCCAAAACAGGAAGGGAATTGATCTGGGTGGGTGTTTGCTTCTCCAGCTACTCCCTGGGTGTGCAGTGCAAGTGTTGCTTACATGAGTAGAAGAGTGGAAAATGGGCAGTAGTCTGGTTTTACATGACATTAGAATTCTCTTTCTGGGACGAGATACTTCTAGGATAATTGTATCCAGACAGTGCTGCCCAGTGATGTGCTTTGGATTTGAGTAATTGCCTTACCACTGCATTATGGCATTATCTTCAGAGTGCCACATCTTGTGTTATCCCTTTGCTTCCCTGCAAAAGAGGAAACACCAAGAAAGGTGTCTTGGTCAGTGTTTGAGCAAGAGAGGGGATTGTGTGGTCAGGAGTGAGAGGCAACCTTGGTGACAGGAAAACTCTGGAGGATCTCAGTTATTCATGAAACAGCAGCCTGTGATTTGAGTGTGTTGATGGCTTTCCCAGTTTCACTTTTGACTGATACTCTTTTTGGTTCCAGGCTGTGACAGCACTTGTGAAAAACTACCCAAAGCACATGATTTCATCAATGCAGCAGATCCTGCCCATCGTCTGGAACACCCTTACAGAAAGTGCTGCTTTATATCCTTGCTAGTGAATGGGTTTAACTGGAACTGAATGACACAAACTCAGTCTCATACCCAGTAATGAGCTGACTGCTGGAGAAGCACAATCCAGGGAGTGCTCTGCCCTGCCAGACAAAACAGGATCTTTCTGTTACTTCTGGAGGCTCCATTGAGTTTCTTTTAGCTTAAAATGTGTGCTGGTTGATGCATGTGTCCTGTAGAACCGCCACGAGCTCTGCGTTGTTTCTGGTACTTTTTGGTAAAAATTGTCTTCTTAAAGAGATGCTGGTCACAGTGTAAAGACTTCAGGAGAAGGAGAACCAGCAGTACCCCTTGCTGCAGCAGAACTGATGGCTGATTGCACTTGCTGCAGAAGCTGATTTGCCATTTGAATTTTCAGTGCTGCACTGCACACCCACGTGTGTCAGTGTTCTGTGGGTGCATTGCCCAGTACTTGAAAACTAACAACTCAAATCTCTCCATATTGTTTTTCCAGACTCCTGTTAAAATACAGTGGAAGGTGTCCCTGCCCATGGCAGAGGGATTGGAACTACATGGTCTTTAAGATCCCTTTCTACCCAAACCATTTTATGAATCTCTGAAAATACAAGGAGCTGTTTGTTGGATCTTTGATGGTGTATTTCTCCCTCTCCTGTCCTGACTCCTGCTGGTACCTGAGCTGACAAAATGGGCTTTTGTTTGCAAAAGGGGAGAGTCTTGTTCTTCCTTTTCTTGTGTTTCCTCTGGTAATTGTTAGATCTTCAGTTTCACCATCCCCAAAAAAAAATTCCTCCCTTCTTACTCCCTGGTTAGTTTTCTGCCATTTCCCAGGGCTAGTGCTTGTGGAGAAGCTTGGTAGGGAGCTGAGCCAACCTGAGGTAGGATGTGGGAGTATGGGGTTGCTCCTCACTCTTGGGCAGCAGTGAGGTGTTGAATTAGCTCACATCCCCTGAAAAGAGTGAGTCTGGGGGTTTCTGTTCTTGCAAAGTTAACATAAATGAAGTTTTGGGTTACCTTGGTGCGTTTGATCTAAGTTAATCAAATAGTATGAAAGATGTGCTGAAGTGATATGTGAGTGGTCTGTGGGAAGTGGTCTTTGAACTTGGGCAATGCACAAAGCCAGGAGCTGCTGGGGTTGTTGTCTCTGTGAAGCACAGACTATGCAAAATCAGAGGGTTTTTAAAGAACAAAACCTTCCCAGGTTATCAGGGATTTTAAGACAGGAACAGATTAATTCCAAAATAGATGTTGTTCTTTAGAAAAAAGCATTTCCTTAACTCCATCCACTTATGTGAGAACAGAAGTAAATTACACAGAAGAGGTGGAGGATCCTGTGGATTCTGATGGTAAGAACTTGCACTTCTGCATTTGAAGAGGAATGGAGTTACCTAAATATTACTGTTAAAACAGTGACTGAAACACCGTGGGAGATGGTGCTGAAGGTGCATTTACCATGTTAGAATGGTGTCCATCACTTCTCTGAAAACTACTTGTGATTGTGATCACAATGCAGCCACACAGTTTAAGTTTTCTAGTGGCTCATAGTGAGTTTGGCAACAATTTTGAGTCAAAAATAGTGGGACAAAAGAAAATCAAATAGGTTTTAGGTTGAGCTTGATAAATTTTAATGAGGGATGTGTGGTGGGAAGAGAGCAGAAAGTGATGAGGTCAGAAATCCTCCTGGGGCTGCTGCTGCACTTGCTAGTCCAGTAGAATGAATAAATATCTCCTCAGACAAGCTAACAGTTTGTAATTCTTTTCACATCCATTTGTACCTTTTTGTATGTTGGCATATTCAGTCACGTTCTTTTTTGTTTTTTCCACTTTGTTCAGGTGAAGTTCTGGGCTTTGAAAATCTGGTGTTCAGCATATTTGAATTTGTTCATGCCTTGTTGGAAAACAACAAATTTAAGAGCACTGTGAAGAAGGCTCTGCCAGACCTGATCTATTACATCCTGCTTTACATGCAGATCACAGAGGAGCAGGTGAGCATGTTTGTATTGTGTAGGAAACAAAGGAAATGAGAGATTTTAACCAGCAAGTGTCATCCTGGGATGAGTTTCAGTGTGTGGAAGCTGCTGTAATCTAACAGGCTGTTCCACTCTGCTGTGGCAGCACTAAGAGGTTCCAAAATGGTACAAGGTGGGCAGTAAATCACAGATCACAGAAGGGTTTGGGTCAGAAAGGACTTTAAGGCCCATGCTGTTCCACCTCCTGCCCTGGGCAGGGACACCTTCCAATTATCCCAGGTTGCTCCAAGCCCCATCCAGCCAGGCCTTGGACACTTTCAGTGTTGGGACATTCATAACTTCTCTGGGCAGCATATCCAGTGTCTCAGCATCCATTTAGCAAGGAATTTCTTCTGTAATCTAAACATACCATCTGTCAGTTTAAAATTGTTGCCCCTTGTCCTGGGGCCCTGGTAAAAGGGCTTTCTTTTTAAGGCAATTATAAATGTCTTCCTGGAATCTTCTCCAGGCTGAATAACCTCAGCTCTTTCAGGCTTTCTTCCTTCATCCTTCCATGATGGATTGTACTGTGAAAATTAGGATTATCATGCTGAAAGGAATAAACAGCTTTCTGTGAGAGCAAAAATGTTGTGCTAGTAGGGTGAAATAATTTGTACTGAAATTCTGCATAGCTCCTGGTCTCTCAAGCGTGACAACCATCATCTTTTAGTTTAGGTAGACATGCATAAAAACAAGCACTCTGTTAAAAAATTTATCTGCTTCTCCCATTCCTCATCTAAAAATAAAGCTGTGTAGCATTGGTTCCAGGTCAGTCATTAGTTCTGTCAAACTCTGATCTCAAATGAGGGGCAGAGGAGCAAGATGAGCTCAGAACAAAGAGTTGCTTCTTTTCAAAGGTTTCTCCAATGGAATAGAAGAAAAATCAGTTGAGGATGAAGACTTCTTATGGCAGAGAAAATTTCTGAAAGTAGTTTTCCAAAACAGTTTGCAGGGACCAGAAAAGCTGCCTTTTACCCACGATGCCCTGAATTCTCAGCTGCCCTATCCTTTTTGACTCCTTTAGATAAAAGTTTGGACTGCGAATCCTCAGCAGTTTGTGGAGGATGAAGATGATGATACATTTTCCTACACAGTGAGAATTGCTGCTCAGGATCTGCTGCTGGTATGAAATGTATTCCACATTTAGATACTGAAATAGTAATAACAAGTATCAAACCTGCCTTCAGGGAGGGCATTTAGAGAGAAGGCCAACTTTTAAATGAGTGTTACCATTTCCTTGTGCACAGGCTGTGGCTGCTGATTTCCAGAATGAGAGTGCAACTGCTCTGGCTGCAGCAGCTACGAGGCATTTGCAGGAAGCTGAGCAGGCTAAAAACAGCGGCGCTGAGCACTGGTGAGGGGCTGGGATGGGGTCACTCCTCTGCAGCACTGCATGCACCACGATTTAATCACATTGCATTTGTGACAATGCTACTGATGGGCAAAGATGCAATTGGAGAGCTCTGATTAGAAGCAGAAGAAAGTACAGCAGTTCTTGAGCCAGATGGTGAAATCTTCATGTGGAGTACTTTGGGCAGTTCCTAGCACAAGCTATCTGTGCCAAGGCTCCCTCCCTTCAGAGCTTGATGTTCCTTAAAACATCTCATGGGAAATGATAATTACTTATACAAAATCAGAAGAGAAAACTGCAATACTTCGTGTTCAGTTAATTGGGATAAAAATTTCATGACTATATAAATATATGTAAAAAAATTATTTTTTTGGCTTGATGTCAAGAAGAGCGGTGCTGTATGTGTTCAATTTTAGAACTTCAGAGTTGCAGTTATTAATGTTATTTGGGTATAAAAGAAGAAAACTCTGCTGCAGGAGTACCTGGTTGCTGGTCCACAGTGATTCTCTCCTGGTTTTACAGTGCATTGGTTCAGTGTTTGTGTTTATTTTGAATGTTAGTGTCAGAGTAGCCCCTATGATAATAAGCAACAACAGAATGGCTGCAAAATCAGACATTAGGTCCCCAGTTGTGGGAAGTTGTAAAGTAGATTCTTGGCTTCACAAATAAAACAAGGAGAAGTGTATTTGCACATAGTTCTATATAATTATAATTAACAAAATGTTAATCCAAAATTATATGTTTTTAAACCTTTAATGTACTGGGTATCCAAATGCTTCTGCACATAAATTATGAAGGCATGGCTGGAACACAAGCTTCCATGGAAGAGGTTCTTTTTTATTATGAGAACAAAATTGGTACAAGTAACAACTATTGCACCAGTATTTTAGGAAGTGACTGAGAATACTGCCCATTCTGAGGGAGTTTCCAAGCCCCCATCTTGCAGTTTGCAAATGTTAATCTCTTTGAGGGCTTTCTAAAATTCTCTTTTGGGATCAAGGAAATAGTTGTGGTAGCTTAGACCAAAAAATTACTTGTGACTTCACTTCAGAATATGTATTTATTTCTTGAGTAATGATGGAGGAAAAAGTCTTAAGGCATCTGAACTATTTTGCAGGTGGAAAATACATGAAGCCTGTATGCTGGCCCTGGGCTCAGTCAAGTCTATAATTACAGACAGTGTGAAGAATGGGAGAATACACTTTGATATGCATGGCTTCCTGACAAATGTGGTCCTGGCAGATCTCAACCTTTCAGGTATGTGGGACCCTGCCTCCTGGGGAATACTGCTGGGTGCCAGATGCTGGGAGTCTCTGATGAATCAGTCAGGTTGATGTGTGTGAGGTATTGGCAAGTGCACTTGTGCACCTTGCTCATGTGGAAAAAATAAATCTTATGAGTTCCCATGTGCTCCTGGCTCCAGTGTAAGTCCTTTATATCTGGGTCTGTGCTTTCAGCTGGATCTCGTTGCTGGCTGGATGCATGAGCCTGTAGGGCTCGGGGAGCTGGGTGGAAAATTGCTGTTCTGATGTCTTGTGTCTGTTCCTGGGAAAGTCACCAGCAGTGTTTACCCGCCTTCAGAATTCCTTCTGCACCATGTCATGCCATTTGTTTTATGCTGAGGTTGACACTAGTTGTAGCACATGAATTCAAATAATGCTCCTGGCTAAATGGGATTCTGTTATTGGGAACTCAGCAGGACTTTGCTCTCTGTGTTACCGTACATCAGTGTGCAAGAAAACCAGAGGAATTGTTGAAAGTCAGACCTCAAAAGTCCTCGCAAATTAAAATTTTAGAAGTTAAAGGCAATGTGAGCATCACTGATGAGTCCACATTGAGTTGTGAGTGTAGAAAAAAACTGATTCCTGGGTTCTTTTTTCATCAAAGAAACTTATCTAGCCCATTACAAAGAAGGGTTTTTTCTTTTCTTTGTGTTAATGTTGGGTGAAGAACTAGTGTGCAAAGCGAAAGTGCATGGTGTGCAATCCATGTAAGAAACCAACCTCGGCAATTTACGTATATTTGCATATATTTACATTCATTTACATGTGTGCCATTGGGTTGTAAATGAGCTGCTGTGCTCTAGAAAGGCTCCAGGAGTCTGTGTTGATGGCTCTCCAAGGATATCCATTTAATGGTCAGTAATGGTACAGACAAAGAAATGTTGTGTTTTATGATACTGACTTAAAAAACAAAGCTCTTCTCTTGCTGTACATCTTGCACAGAGTGTTTTATGTCCTCATCTTAAAATTAGTACTTGCAGGAGCATAAATAATGGCAGTAAAGATGCTGAGGAACAGAGAGCATCATCACTTTGAGGCCAGCCTAGATAGGTAAGGAGGAGATTCGTAGTTTGAAAAGGCAGCAGGATTAATTGTGATAAAGACATATCATACCTTGGTGAGTGCAAGCAGGTGAGTGGATAATGAATGTCCACTGCTTCTGTGGTGCTGGTGAACTACAGAATTCTGTTCTGTAACTGCAGGGTGATGGCTGCAAACTAGTAATGTAATCTGAAAAATCCCTGGGTATGAGCTCTGTTATTCCAATGCTTCTCCCTAAGATGCTGCTGTTTTCATCAGCTGGGGACAGAATATTAAACTAGATAAATGGGAATTAGTGGAAAAGCCTCTGTTCTCTTCCTTTGCTTTTGTTCAGTGATGAACAAATTCAATTGTAAATAGTTAAAGGGAGGAGGCTTTTCTAATAAGTGAGAAATTACTCTTTGAAATAACTGAAAAAATAAACCGGATTCTGCCCATGAAGAAAAATTCTTTGTATGCTGGCACATAAAAAGTCTTGTGTGTCACATTTCAGTGTTTTCCTGTTGGGATGACAAGATTTTAAACTCCTAAAGCTTATTTTGAAACCACTGAGGTTTTTTGTTTTGCTGCAGTGTCTCCTTTCCTCCTGGGCCGGGCCCTGTGGGCTGCCAGCCGTTTCACCGTGGCCATGTCTCCAGAGCTCATCCAGCAGTTCCTGCAAGCCACTGTCAGTGGATTGCATGAAACCCAGCCCCCCTCTGTCCGGATCTCTGCAGTCAGAGCCATCTGGGGGTAAGCAAGCCCTGGGCTGCTCCACAGCCCCAGGGACAGGGGTATCAATCACACTGATAAACTCGGTTGTTAAAACAGTGTTTCTGTTTGGGCTGTGGGAAGTTTTGCTTTGAATGAAATAGACGTCAGCTTAAAAAGCATAAGCAAACAGATTAGAAATAGAATAACTCTAGTGAGGAATATGAAATTGAGGTTCAAGGTTGGCTACAGTAAAGTGTTGTGATGGATATGGTCACAGGGAGGAGCAGCACTAGGGTTGGAAAGCACAAGGATGAAACCAGATTATTCCTGTTTGGTCATAAATGTGACTGACATCATACAGGCCTATGGAGCCAATCACAGCAATAAAGAGCGTTTGGGGTTTGATTTTCTTACCCCATTTTTGTCAGAAGGAAGCTCTGTACTCATTCCAAAGTAAAAAAGGAACATTTGTTTTAAATTAAAAAAAAGTCACAAAAAATCTGCTAAAACCTAACTGTTTACCACTTCCAAATGACATTTTGTCTCTTATTTGCACTGAAATGGTAATGAATAAATAAAGTCAGAGATTTATGACTTAGTTATCCCTGAAATTGTTTTATGACCCCCCCAGCTCTCTTGTAGAACATGGTAATGAAACACTTTGTAAGCAATGTCTGTCCTGGACTTTTTTCCTTTTCTCCATCGATGGGCAGTTCTTAGGAGAGATCTGTCACTGAGGGGCAGTAGAAGCTCTAACATCCCTCAGTTCAACTCTGCTTTGTGTGGAATGTGGAGGGAAGATTTCTGGTGAGAGCTTTCCTCCTCCCTCCTGCTGAGCTGCTGGGAAGTCAAGCAGTAGTGGACTGAAGGAGAGAAGTCCTAGAGACGTGAACTTAAGGAATAAGAATGGGCACGAACAATCCCTTATGTATTATTTAGAATGCAATATATTTAAGTTACTTCAATATATTAGGAATGTATTTTTGTGTCACAAATCTCTCATCTAGATACTGTGACCAGCTGAAGATCTCTGAGAGCACCCATGTGTTGCAGCCTTTCCTTCCCAGCATTCTTGATGGACTGATCCATTTGGCAACTCAGTTCAGCTCCGAGGTGCTGAACCTGGTGATGGAGACGCTGTGCATCGTGTGCACGGTGGACCCGGCCTTTACAGCCAGCATGGAGAACAAGATCTGCCCCTTCACCATTGCAATATTCCTCAAGTACAGCAACGGTATGCATTCCACTTACATTCCCAGAGCACAGCTGGTTTTGCTGTTGAATCCTGAAAACTTAATCCGTGGTCATTGAATGAACATTGATTCCTGTGGTAGAGGGGAAACTTGCTGCTTTGCCCAGTCAAAATAGTGGTGGCAAAGATTGAGATGTGTGTGTGTGTTTTAGTAAATGGTGCTTTCTCTCTCCAGATCCTGTTGTTGCTTCTCTTGCCCAGGATATTTTTAAGGAGCTAGCTCAAATAGAAGCCTGCCAAGGTCCAATGCAGATGAGGCTGATCCCAACCCTTGTCAGCATCATGCAGGCCCCAGCTGACAAGATCCCAGCGGGGCTGTGTGCAGTAAGTGCTGCAGTGGGGCAGGGCCTGGGCTGGAGACGTTCCCTGTTCTGTGACACCTGGGGTAGCTGCCCTGCAAAGGGCACGAAGGCTGCTGTGGACATGCTGTGGAGCAATGGCTTCAGTCACTGGGGGAAGTTTCTCTGTGGAGAGGAGGCAAACTGCAGGTGCAGGAGGATGCTTCCAAAAGTTTGCTATAAACTGCTCCTCTAGCCTTCTTCCAGTCTCCACAGTATCAGTCATCCTCAGTCATTTTGCTGTGACATTGCCATCTTTCAGCAGGACCAGTCTCTTCTCCCAGCAGACTACACAGCTTTTCCTTGTACTTCTTCCTAAGGCTTTTTCTGATTTATTCATCACATATGTATGAATTGGAGATAAATTATACAGGTGCTCTAATAAAAGATGAAGTTTTGACTGTAGAATGGTTGTATGGAATTAAACCCATAAACATCCACATCAATATGCATTTAATCTGTTAATTGGTATGACTGTAATAATTGCTTATGAGTAATTAAAATAAATTTAAATCAATATAACCAAAATGGAACCAGTTAGTTAGAACAGTTATCTGGCTGTTCAGATTAGCATGAATCTGTTTGCCATGTTTGAGTGGTGACACTGCTCTTAATGTAGGAATTGTCTTGGGAATTTCTACAGCTCACACCAGTGATGCTTAGGTGTGTGACTCCAGGGTCCTCACATTTAAAAAATATTCTAGACTGTGAGTTCAGGGTGTGGTTGCAGCAGTGGCCACATCCCTGCAGTTTCACACCTTTGATGTTTGTAGCAGGGGTGGGTAGTGCTGACTTGAAGTTCTGTGGCTGCTGCTGTGACAGTTTGTGCTTTCCTTTCAGACTTCTATTGATATACTGACCACAGTTGTGAGGAATACAAAACCCCCTCTGTCCCAGCTCCTCATCTGCCAGGCATTCCCTGCAGTGGCACAGTGCAGCCTGAACACAGATGACAATGCTACTATGCAGGTACCCCTGTGGGGAGGGGGAGGCAGGTGACACTGTGGGAGGGAGGGAGGATTGCAGGGCTGTACCAGTCCAAGAGACATGGCACAGCCTTTGAGGAAGCCCAGGCTGTGCTTGCCAGTTGCTGTATCAGCAGCCACCCTGGGCCTCTGCCACCTCCAGTTTACCATGAAAGTACTGTTGTTCAGGGCCTGCAGTGACTTTCCCTGATCACTGCTGGATGTGGAGAAGAACTACAGTGAGAAAGGCAGCAGCCTGGATGGTTTTTCTATTTTAGTGCACTGGAGGATGTTAAAAAAACCAACCAACCAAAGCCAAATAACCATACAACCAAGCCAACCTGTAATGCTTTTCTGCTCCCATAATATTTATGGTACCTGGTAATGGCAGGGGCTATCTTCAGGAACATTCACAGGCACAGGACAGCAAAAGCCCTCCTAGCCCTCCTCCTCTAGCAGCTTTCTGCTGTACTTATTGATGAGGGAAGGGGAAAGCAAACCTCTTTCTGATTGAGCCAGGTGTGGAATGGAGGGAAAGCAGGGAATCATCTCCAGCATCAGTATTGCCTGAGCTGTGCTTGCTGGCAGGCTTGGCTATGGCCTAATGTCTTTGGGGTATCTAGCAAGAAGGAAAAAGCATCAGAGGCTAGAAATGCAGGGAGCCTTTCATTCCAGCTCGTAGCTGGCATATGAATAACAAGGATGGTTTCATTCCTTATGTAAGGAGTTCCATAGTGGCAGCTACTCTTTGCCATGTGAATGCAGACCATGGGAATATGGTCATTGTCTAAACAACAGACCAGTGAGAATAGGTTGGAGACCAGCAGGGAGAGATTGCAGACCTGCACATTGGTTGCTTTGCTGGATCTTTGTGCTAAGAAGAATTCAAAAGGACTGCAGCTTAGCTGCCGAGCTGTGTTTTGTTCACATCACACTTCTCTGTCTTCATCTCTCACTTGTTAAAAACTCTTAATTTCTTTAGGTGCCAAAATTGGCATAAAACTGCAGCTACTTGAGGTTGTTGTTATTGTGTTTATTAGTTACCTTGATTGCTGCTCATTGGGCAGTGAGGAGTAGTGTATTTGATAATGACCTGGAGTCTGTAGAACTTACCTGTAAATCTTTTACAGGTGCCACCAGTTTTCCCCTTGTTTTCATCGTGGGTCAGGGTGGTTGTGGGGTGCTGAGGGGATGTCTCCCCGTGGCTGCCCGTCCCTTAGCCACTGCTTGTCTCTGCAGAACGGCGGCGAGTGCCTGCGCGCGTACGTGTCGGTGGCCCTGGAGCAGATCGCGCAGTGGCACGACGAGCAGGGCCACAACGGGCTCTGGTACGTGATGCAGGTGGTGAGCCAGCTCCTGGACCCACGCACCTCCGAGTTCACCGCTGCCTTTGTGGGCAGGCTGGTCTCCACTTTAATTTCAAAAGCTGGGAGTGAGCTGGGAGAGAATCTGGACCAGATCCTGAGAGCCATCCTGAGTAAAATGCAGCAAGCGGAGACACTCAGTGTGATGCAGGTGAGCAGGCTGGGCACCCAGGAGAGTGAGGAGAAGACAAGAAACTGTCATCATTTTCTTTCATTTTGTGCCTGTTTATTTATGGTTCATGCAATTGGAGGGTCTGTGTATCCTCTTGTCTTGAAGTAGTCAGGAAAATGCTTATTCTGATCAGAGAATCATGGAGTCTCCTGAGTTAGAAGGGACCTAAAAAGAATCATTAAGTCCAACTCTTGGCCCTGCACAGGACACCCCAACAATCCCACTCTGTCCTAACACACCTGGGAGCCTTGGGGATGTGACCATTGCCTGGGAAACCTGTGCAGTGCCTGACCACCCTCTGAAAGAAGAACTTTTTCCTAATACCAATCTAACCCTCCTGTGACACAGCTCCATGCTGTTCCTCAGGTCCCAAATCTTTTGCAGGTTACAGGGTAAGCAAGATTCTCCTGGATAAGCTGTAATGCACTTTTAGGAGTTCCTCGTGCCCTTGTACTTGCAAGCCTTCTTTGGAGGGATAGGAGTTGCCTCAATAGGAATGTTATGGCAAAGGCAGCATGTGTTTTTGAGTGGATTTATTCTGTATTCCAAGGATAAATGCCTGGGACTTGAGACAAGATGAGCTTTTAGTGGATGGGTGGCATAGTTGGCCTGAGTGAGGTGAGAGACCAGACAAAGAGCTTCACCATCTCTTCTAGCCTTGACCTACTTGTAGTGACATAGTTTTCTGGAGTGATTTTTTCCCAGTGGTCTCCATTCTCTTTGCTGTCTTTTTGGTCTGTGCCCTCAATGTAAAACAGCTTGTGCTGACTGCCCTGGTTCCTCGGTAGCAGCTGGGGGAAGATGTTTTACTGGCTCTGCTGAGCAAGATCCTATCTCTGCCCCCAGTGCAGCACTCAGCTGAGCTTCACTCTGCTCTACTAACCATTTTATCTTATTTCTCTCATTTTTGATTGTGCATTTTTCAAGCCAGCATATGGTGCCACAATGGCCATTTCAATGTCAGCAGATCTCACCTGCTTTAGGATTTTTTACCCCTGGATATACTGATGATAACTGTTTGGAATGGCTCTCACTTTGTAGGTTTTGGATTTAAAAGATATGGAAGTTCAAATCTGAAGCAGTCCCATGCAGCCCTTGTAGCCAAGCATTTTGCAGTGCTGGATCTCTTCCCTGTGTTAGCCTGGAAGATGGGCCTCTGGAGATAGGCAGCTTTTCCCTGAGGAAGGCTACAGAGATGCCCTCAGACTGGGAGACTGACATTTAGACATACACAGTGAATGAGTTCTGCCCCTGGTCTTTAGGAGTCAGATTGTAAAACTGCGTGTTGTAACAAAACCTTTTCAAAAGTGCAGTTCCTTCCTTAAAATCATGTTCAAAATGCATTCAGAATTGGGAAGGTGCTGCTGAGTGATGATGTGATGGTGTTTATTGCCTGCATTTGTAGCACAGTGTTTTGCAGCTAGTTGTAGTTGCCCTTCCCCTTCGGGGTTGGTGAGCACAGCCTTTACTCCTGCAAGGAACTTCAGCTTCCTTCAGCAAGCACAGCTTCACTCCAGCTCCTTAAATATTTGATAAAACATTTCCAGCTATTAAATGACATACAGCTGACATTGCCTTTCTCTTCCTACAGTCCCTGATCATGGTGTTTGCTCACTTGGTCCACTCACAACTGGAGCCACTGCTGGAATTCCTGTGTAGCCTGCCTGGCCCTACAGGCAAGCCTGCCTTGGAGTTTGTGATGGCCGAGTGGATGAGCCGGCAGCACCTCTTCTATGGGCAGTATGAAGGCAAAGTCAGGTGGGACCCACAGATACTCCCCTGTTAGCTGCCCTCAACCCACTGCCATTGAGTGCTGGCTGTAGGGAAGGGGAGCTGGCTCTGATGGGAGCAATGTGTGCCAGCACTGGGCAGAATTGCTGCTCTTCGCTGTCACTTCTGCTCAGGAGAGCTGTGGTAACTGGAGCAAGCTCTGATCTTCCTCATCAGTGCTCCTGCTGCCTTGTGTTCCTGTGCTGGAACAGAGACAGAGGGGGAAGGGGGTGTCTCCTGCAAATATGGGGCTGCTTTTGGAATTGAACTTCTGTGAATGTGATGAGAAGAGCTCCCACACGTGGAATTGCCTTTGTAGACTGGTGTAGAGCTCTGGGGTGTTGTAGCGGGTTTCCTAAGAGAATTTGGTGATTTCTCGTTGATTTATTTATCTATTAAAAGTCAATCAAGAAATCAATTGCAACAGTATTCTCTCCCTTTTGCTGTAGGAGCATGTTTTTGTTCTGGTGGAGGCTGAGTGCTGTATTCCAAAGCATGGCATGCATTCATTTAAATTTTGTCCAGGTGCTGTATTAGATTTTTCTGGAATTGTGAAGCCTCACAGACCACTCTTAGGGGTCTCATCAGCTGTTAACTCACTTGTTAGTGTGTGTTATTATGTCATTGTTATGGGCAGTCAAATAGCCTGTGGAATAAATAATGAAAAAAGGTTCAAAATGGAAGTTAGTGAATAATCTTGAAGGACAAGCAGCAGATTTGGGGATGCAGTGCTCTTTTTGGTCATACTTTGTTGATTTCATCCCTAAGCCTGGTGGTTTATCCCCATTTTGACAGTGCAGGCCTGTCTGCAGGGTCTCTTGAGGCTTATGGCACAGGGAAAAGCCAAGGCTGTACAAAGAGTACAAGGTTAAAAGTGGTTGTTTAGAGCTGTGCTGTCCAAGATGAAAAATGTGAAAACAGGGCTCCACACTGTATTAAACACTTGGATTTGGTTGACTGTGGTCACATTTACCATGCATTAGTAAAGACTTGGTGTTTCTGTGTCCTGAGGAAAAGCAGGGCCTGCTCTGAAGAGCCTCTTGTTCAGGGTTAGTAGAAGGACTCTGAAGGCAGCTGACATCTCCTGTGTGCACAGTCCCCATTCACTGGGGGCAGGTTGAAGAAGTGGCTGTTGGGTCTTGATGAAATGATGGGAAAACTTGGGGCAGCTTGGGGCAGCAGGTAAGACCTGAGTCCAAACCAGCAGAAGTCAGAGCCGTAGTAGTGTGGGACGGAGAGAGGGTGAGAAGTGAAAACACAAGAAAAGTTCAGTTCCACAGAACTCCAGAACTTCAGTTTGAGATTTGTGGAGCCAGGAGAGAGAGAGGTTTGGGAGTGCCAAGCACAGATTGTCAACCTTGACCTGTAGTCAGCATCATCTTCAATGTGCTTGAAAACAGCATTGAACTGGAGAAGGTTTCAAGTGTGGAGTAGAAATGTGAGCATCAGAGATGGAAAGAACATGTAAAGGAGAGGAGCAAGCTGGAAGGTGTGAGTGTAGCAGAGCCATGAAGGACTGAAGGACCAGAAGTGAATGAGCATTGAGACTGGAGAAAGGGGGCAGATCATCACTGCAAATCACACAAATTACTGCTTTCTTCTTAATTTCACCTTCGTGGGCACCAGGTTTAACCTGGTGGCCCTTCTGACCTGGAGAAACCTTTAATGTATGTATGGGTGGATGTCTGTACTATTGGTGGTGCTAAATCCAAAGCTTGACCAGTTCCCAGCTTGCTGTGCAGGTCAGGAGCTGAGTCCAGTTTCGATGCTGGCATAAAGCAGGAGACATGGGCAAATTCTGCCATGCTTGTTCGTGGCAAAGATGTAGAAGAAAGAGCATGAGTGTCTGCTCTGGGATGTGTTCCCTGTTAGAAAGGGGCTGTGAAAGCCAGACAGTTTGGGGAAATTCCAATCTCTAACTTTCCTATTCTCTGCTCCCAGCTCTGTAGCACTGTGCAAGCTCCTGCAGTATGGCATCAACACAGATGACAAGAGACTTCAGGACATTAGGGTGAAGGGTGAAGAAATATTTAATATGGATGAGGGAATTCGGACACGATCCAAGTCAGCCAAAAGTAAGTAATCCTTTTGCTGGGTTTAACAGGGTTTTTTTTTCTGTAAGTAGATGCTATGAAAGGCCTTAAATAGGTCTGGCAGGTCACACAGAGCTGTGGGAGATAGTTTCTGCAGAAGGTGCATTTGGTTTTTAGAGCTAATTCATACATGATGTACTTAATATATCTATTTACCTGTATCTATTTACCTTAATTCTGCCAAAGAATTTGGAGGACTCCTGTTGTCTGATTTAATATAACTGGATGAGGTAATTATGGGATGGGGAGTTCTTCACTGTTGTTTTGCATCATGAGACAGAATTGATACTTCTGGATAGCTTCTCTGAGAGGAAAGTGTCTTTAGCATATGCAGAGATTTAAAACAAAGGGGTGTCTTTTTCAAGGAGACACACAAAAAGCAATGATTCAACAAGTTAGAGATTTCTTTTAAGGAAAGCTTGACCAGTCTCCTGCATAAGATGTGTCTTATTTTTAATAGGTTGAACCCGAAGTCTTTGACTGTTGCTGTTGAGGTTGCTGTTGAGATTAATCTTTTAAATCAGAGAGAGCAGAGCTCTGGGCAGTTTTTCCTGAGGACTGAGCTCCTGAGGCCACTTGGGGGCTGCTGTCCTCAGCCATCAGTCAGACCTTGGTTGTGCCACTTGCTGTGCTAGAGCTTGTGTGTGACCAGTGGTGCAATGGGATGTGGAGGATGTGTAGATCCAAACTGGGATCCTGTCCAGACAGGTGCTCCTTGAGCCTTCAGTTGCCATGGGCTTGGGATCTGCAGTGGTGCAGTGAAGGACAGGTGACAGTTAAGGAGATGAATAGGGGCAAGCAGTAGGGATTTTAAGAGGTGAGTGCTGGTTACAAATCACTTCTACTTGATTATTCTTGGCTTAAAAAAACCAAACCAATGAAGTTCAGACAGAAAAATGGCAACTGCCAGCATTTGAGTTAAACAAAGATTAATATTAGCATCAGTAAGAGCTAAAACCAATGCTCCCATATTATTTATTTGATAGGATCTTTACTTTTGTAATGAAGGGCAAATAAACTGTCTAGCTGTCCCTGTGGAATAGCTAAGCCCTGCAGGAACACTAGTAAGGGAAAGTGGGAGCTTACAGTACCTCAGAGGGGACACAGCCAGAGCCTGGGAGTACTGCACTGCTCATTTATGTGAAAGCATTGGTGCATGTGCAAACAGACTTCAGGAAATAAAGGTTGACTCCAGATGACTCCATTAAGCAGCCTGCAGGAGCAGAGTCACACATTCATTCAGCTGGGAATATTTTCTCCCTGCCTCCTCTTCACTCAGAATTGCAAGGTTGACATTGCATTGAGATCTTTGGGAATGTAGCTCTGAGGGTATATGGAAAGAAGATTTGGAGGTTTTATGTCAGTTGTTTTTCCCTCCCAATCTCCCTAACAGAAAAAACCCATCCCAACAAAAAAGGGCCTGTTTTATAACTTTTAATTAAAAGAAACTTGAATATGTGTATTTTTTCTCTTACAGATCCTGAGCGCTGGACAAACATTCCTTTGTTAGTAAAAATCTTAAAATTAATCATAAATGAACTTTCTAATGCTATGGAAGCAAATGCATCTAGACAGACTACTGCAGATTGGAGCCAAGGTAAAATACCTTGCTGGGTTTGCTTTTTCTCTTTGCATGGCTTAAATGTACTTGATCTTCTCTTGAGAAGTATTTATGGTATAGGAACTTTGTGACAGTAAATCATGTACCTGTAACTACAAAGGCTCGAATAGTGATCCAGAGGATAAGCTCATAGAATCACAGAATCCCAGGCTGGTTTGGGTTGGAAAGGACTTTAAAGTTCCTGTTCCACACTCTGCCATGGGCAGGTACACCTTCCACTATCCCAGGCTGCTCCAAGCCCTGTCCAATCTGGCCTTGGACCCTTCCAGGGATCCAGGGGCAGCCACAGCTGCTCTGGGCACCCTGTGCCAGGGCCTCACCACCCTCCCAGGGAAGAATTCCTTCCCAATATCTCATCTAACCCTGCACTCTGCTAGTGGGAAGCCATGTCAAAAATGGCTTTTGTCAATATCCCTCTCCAGCTCTTGTTTTGTTGTACAGTTCATCATTAGCACAACATCTCTTCCTTCACTGTGCTGTATTTAAGTGCTACCAATCTCTTCCAGGTAAAAATAAATAAAATGGGAGAATGAGATCCGTCAGTCTTGTGTATCCTTAGACCTGAAAATTCTTTTGGGCTAGTTTGGAAGGTGGGATCTGACCATGTGTGAATAAAATTACCCTTTCATGACTATTCGGTTTGCCTTTCTTCCTACTTCAAGTATCTGTTCTTGTTGTTGCCCTTTGCTTGGCTCCAGTTCTGGAATCATTCCAAAAGGATAAGGAGGATTGTAGGTCTTTCTGTTCATCCACCTACACAGGGATGTATTTGCCTACAAACTCCAGTACTCTATAGAGTGATCACAGACTGGACCTCTTGGATTTGGATAATTTCTAGTATTTTTTTTTCCAAAACAGATGATTCAAATGATATGTGGGAGGATCAGGAAGAAGACGAGGATGAAGATGAAGGCTTAGCAGGACAGTTCTTATCAGATATTCTTTCCACAAACAAGTATGGTGAGTAACAGCTTGAAAGTCCTTCTTCAAAGCAATAATCAAGTAGGTGACATCCTAGTCAAATTTTCCTTCCCTTGCCAGCAGCAAAACAAAGGCTGCAGGCACAGGGAAAGAATTCTGCTCTGGTATTGTGAATAAGGACCCTCTGGAGAAGCTGTGGCTTTGAGCAACATGGTGATTAAATTGCTGCATTATAAATAACATCACCTGGGAGTTCACATGCTGCACAGGATTCACACCTTGGAGGTTCCTGCAGGTATTTCTTCTAAAGAGAAAATTGCTGCTCAAAGGTGTAGGTGTGACCTCAGTGTCATAGGGATGGGTGAGCACCTTGAGGAATGAGTGCTGCATACAGAGATGAGTGGGTGCATCGTTTCTCAGTCTCATGTTGCCTCAGAAGGGAGAATTTTACAGGGGAAACAGTGAGGGACACTGCTCACATTAGCTCAGAACTGGCAAAGTATCACCCTCACAAGGTATTAAGGCAGAAGATCCCGGTGCATGGAATTCCCAGACTTCCTGTGAGTGTCCCATGTCTGCTTGGCTCACCTGCGTGTTCCTCAGGCCTCCACTGATCCTGGTTCTGGGCTTCAGTGGTTTCTGTCACATGACCTAAAGGAGCAAATATTCTGGATGCAATTTTCTTTTTCCCAGCAGTGCTGAAACTATTTACTTCTGGATCCTTGGGTTTCAGTAGCTTAATCGAAAACTTCTTGAGATAGTCTGCTCTTTTTGATGTTAAAACCTGCTGATTTGCCTCTGACAGATGAAGATTACTATGAAGATGATGAGGAGGATGATCCAGATGCATTAAAGGACCCTCTTTACCAAATAGATCTCCAGGTGATGTTCTAGAATTAGGGGTTTTGCCAGATTCCAATCATTCTCTATAAACTTTAATTTTTTAAATGTTGTACTTCAACGAATATGTAAGCACTGGAAACACCAGTTATTGATTGTCATCCAGAAGGCATTCTGTCAATTGAAATTACTTTGGAAAGGGCCAATTGTCCTAAGCATTTCTGGAGCTGTTTTTCCTTATCATTAATATCTATAATGTGGACATATGAATGAACAAAACTCTTTGAACAGAGGGAGATGAGACTTTTCTACCTGTGAGCTTCACAGCTACTGGCAGAAGTCATGAGTAGACTGGAGAGTGAACATGACAGAGTTTCATACTCCACTTGGAGGTGCTCCCACCCAGTCAGCCCCTGTGTTACCCTTTGCTCCTGCTTTTCCCACCACCTGCAGCTGTTGATGGGCTCTTCCCTCTGCTCCCACCCTTTTTCCTCTGCTCCAGCCCTTCCCTCTGATCCAACTCCTCCTCCTCCACCACTCCTTTCAGTCCCGGGGTCTCACTTGGTGCATGTTGGGATATGTCTGCTGAGGCGTGGGAGCAGCAGGATTTCCCAGAAGGGTGGGTGGTGCTGACAGGGTGTTTCTGTCCCTCCCAGGCCTATCTCACCGACTTCCTGTGCCAGTTTGCACAGCAGCCCTGCTATGCCATGTTCTCTGACCACCTCAATGACAACGAGAAGCGAGTGCTGCAGGCCATCGGGATATAGACCCATTCCAGAGACCACACCTGCCAGATCTGAACAATAGGTTATTTTTTGCTAATTCCACGTTTTATGATTGGACATAAAACATTTTCCAGTGCCTGCCTGCCTTGTTCCAGGTAGACAATGGCCTCGTTGTTTTGAGCCTCATCTTAACACGCATCTGCTAAGGGAAGAAATCCTGAGAAAGCAGCAAGGACATTGCACATTGGTCTCACCACAGGAGCACTTTCATTTTCCACAGTAACTTTCCAGGAAGTTCTTAAAGATAAAAAATAATGTGTCCTTAATATTTTTAAAAGGAAACTGTCTCTACCTGTGAAGAGGCACTTTTAGTTTCCCACAGCACAGTTGGACAGAGAAAGGAACCGGGTCACTTACGGATTGCTTGAGAAGTGGGAAGGCTGTTCCTCTTGGCTGTTGTTTCTCCTTACATGACACAGAGTAAATCTCTTGATCCTACAACATGACTTGTTTTATGGAACCACAGACTCTTTTCAGAGCTGCCTGGATGGGATGGAGCCAGTTCACAGGAGTTTGGAGGGGAAGCTGAGACAATAACCTGAGTGCATATCTTCTTTCCTGGTGTGGTGTGAACGGGGCTGTGTCGCTCACATCTCCCATGGGAGCAGTTCTTCACTAACACTTGTGTGTGCACATGCTCAGAGGAAGCCACCACTTAAATTTCTGTTCCTGTGGCATGTGGCTATGAAAGACTGGTTTTCTGAAACACAAGGAGCCACAGTTTTTAGGGGAAAAAAAATCCTGATTGTACTTAACATATTTGCTCCATGACAGCCACTCTGACTCCTTTGCTTTTTTCACACTCCTGTGTGTATTTTTATAGAGTGGCAAAATAACATTTGCGAGTTGATTTCCCCATGAGAACAGTGTGATGTATCTCACAACACCTCTCTGCCTTTGGTTCCCTTTTGGGGAAAATGAAATAAAACTAAAAAAATGTACATTGGTATCCTTCTTATAAAACAGATTTAAAAGGAAATTGTGTTTGTTTCCTGAAGTCACTTTTTAAAGACATATTTAGGACACGTTCTGTATGTGCTGCCAGAGGATGTTTGGGTGTTTTATGGGAGTCACCTGGACAGAAAGGGAGTCCTGTGCTGTATGTATCTGCTGCTTAAAACAATAGACATTACAGTTTCCTTTTAAGAAAGGCACTTGCTGTTCCTTTGTGGAATAATTTTTTTTCCTTTTTTTTTTTCCTTCTTTCTTTTTTTTTTTTTTTTTTTTCCAAAACCCCCCTAAACTTGAACCCTTTTTTTTTTTTTTTGTACCAAAACCTCCATAACCTGGAGTCCTTATGTATCTCACTGGTCTCATGTTGTGCCATATGAGAATGGGCAGAGCCAAGGGGGAACCCTCCATCCCCTGCAGGCTCCTCTGAGCCATTCTCAATTTTCTGTGTACCTCTAACTCTATGAGAAACAGAGTTTGAAGCCTGATTTTTATGTATCTAATAAGGTACAAGCTCTTCCCATGCCATTGAGTCTCAGTGTCTTTCTTTCCTAGGGATTCTCTGGTCTATAAGAATATCTAATAAATGGGGTGCCCTGACCCTGCTGTCATACAGTCCAGTAGCAGTTTTGTTCTGAGGCTTTGCCTCTCAGCTTTCATTGAAAGGGCCAACAGGTCAAACTGAACAGTGCAGTTTTGAAAACCCACCAAGAAGCTGATGGCTGCAGTGGTGTGTCCACATGGCTATTCCAGAAGGGTTGGGAGTGCAGAGGAGCTGGTCCCCGCTCTGGGAAGAGGCAGGACTGGCTTTTTTTGCCGTGTGCATCAGCAGCAAAGGCTCAAACCCAGCCATCCAAACTTGGAGGAAAGTGGATGCCAAATATCTGGAAGCATCAAGATGTGTTCAAGGTGTCTGGAGTAAACAGCACGTTGAAGACTGGTTAGCCTGGGCTCAGGTGCTAGTGGGGTTCATGTGTGCTCCAGGGGGAGCTGGAGCTGCTGTCCTGTGCCTCAGGCGGGGCTTTAGCCAGCTCGGAGGGTGGATTTAAACAAGACCATGAAAAATGGGGCTGACATTAGTACTGACACTACTGAAACATTTAAGGGTGCCTGTCATTGTAAGTTCCAAAAGATGGATGGGTCAGTGCCATGTTCCTGCTGGAGCTCATCTGTGTTTTGGGTAAAAATGGCTTTGATTTGCAGTTATCAATGTTTTTTCAAGGTGTGTGAGAAGGACAGGATTGGGGGGGATAAGTGGCACTGTCTCATGTGTAAAGATTCACTTACCTGAGTTTCCCACAGCACAGATGGACAGAAAAAAGGCACTGTGTCCCTTATGGATTGCTTGAGGAGTGGGATGGTTGTTCCTCTTGGCTGAACTGGTGCTCTGCACTCTCCCTCCTCCATCCTCGGCTCGGATGCAGCCTGAGCTGGCCAGGCACGGTGTGGCAGCTGAAGCTTGGGACCAGCCCGAGGGGCAGGACTGGCACAGGGATCGTGTCATTGTGCAGGAACTATTGCCACCGTGTGCAGGGTGGTCTTGACAAGAAATACTCGGACTCAAGCAATCCCTAGGAAGAGGCTGGATAGGGTCTGAGAGGGTGCACGAAGGAGATAGTTTGAGGGACCTCAGCCAAGTCCTGCTGGTGCTCATGACTTTGTTCCTTTTCTCCTTAACCAGTCGTCCTTCCTAATAAAATTCTGAAGGCTCCATAATGTGTCTATACAAGGATTGTGCTAAATAAACTTCCGACCAGTAGCACAGCACTTGCTCAGGATGGAAACTGCTGCACTCTGTGAAGCAGTGTCTGAGGTCTGGTTTTGAGGTGCAGCACCACTTGTGCAGTCTGCTGTTGCGAAAAAACTAAATAGTCCTAGAGGTGACTGACACTATGTTAGAAAACATAAACTAAGGAAACGCGAAGGGTGGGCTGTGGGCGACTGCACATGCCACTGCTGCGTTGGTGCCTGGCACCCATAACCTGCTCAGGACTCGTCAGTGGGAATGAACTGGCCGTGTTTGCTCGCTCTGAGTGTTCTCCAGGGAACAGCACGAAGCTCCGACCCCACGGACCGTGCAGCTCGGACCCTGCAATGAGACTTTATCCATATTCATAAGTATTGTTCTTTTTTGGGAGTGGGTTTTTTTGAATTAACAAATTAACAAATAAGCTTTTGTAATGTAGAATACCGCTCGGCTTCCCCGTTTTTACCCGGGCAGCGCCGCTACCTGTTCGATCCCCGCCGGTCTCGAACGCGGCACCCAGAGCTCTGCAGTGGCGTTCGGGTCCCCCTCCCCTGTAGCGGTGCATGCTGGGGGCTGTAGTCCAGGGGTTGGCAGCTGCCAGGCCGGCGCGATGCACGCCGGGAGTTGTGGTCTGACGCCGCGGCCGCAGGCGCGCCGGAAAGCAGGCGCGCGGGGCGCGTCGGGAGTTGTAGTCCAGGGGGGCAGACGTGGGCCATGGCGGCAGCCGCAGCCCCGGCGGGCGGCGCGGGCCGCTCGAAGGTGGCTCCGAGCGTGGACTTCGACCACAGCTGCTCGGACAGCGTCGAGTACCTCACCCTCAATTTCGGGCCCTTCGAGACCGTGCACCGCTGGCGCCGCCTCCCACCCTGCGACGAGTTCGTGGGGGCCCGGTGAGCTGGGGAGCGGACGAGATGGTGGGAGGGGGGCTCCCGGCGCCGCTGACCTGTCCGTGCCGCCCGCAGGCGCAGCAAACACACCGTGGTGGCTTACCGGGATGCGATCTACGTGTTCGGCGGGGACAACGGGTAAGGGGAGCCGGGAACGTGGGGAGCAGGGCCGGGATCGAGGGGATATGGGTGTGAGGGAAGGGGGGTATGAGGGGATATGGCTGTGAGGGAAGATGAGTGTGAGGGGAGGGGGTTGTGAGGGAATATGGATGTGAGGGGAGGGGGTGTGAGGGGAGCTGGGCTGAGAATCCTTGGCCATCCCTGTGCGACCACCGGCCCGGCTCAGCCGCCTCTCCCGTTCCTCCCCCAGGAAGACGATGCTGAACGATCTGCTGCGCTTCGACGTGAAGGACTGCTCGTGGTGCAGGTGAGCAGCGCGGCCCCTCGCCGGGCGCTGCCAGGGCCGGGACACGCCGCGGCTTCCCTCAGCACTTGGGGCTGCGTGTAAAAGTTTGTGGCACTACCCGAGTACCCAAGAGGAAGTGTCACCTCCGCGCAGCTGCTGCCTGCCAGCCTGCTGTGTGCTGGGCCATCGGGGTTATCGATCCTGCCCGAGGGGAGGCCGGGCGGCACAGCGAGGGAGAGGATCACCTCTGTTCCTGCAGTCTGTGGGAGGGCAGAAGGACCGGGTATGCTGCACCCCTCGGGCCAAGGAAGGTGCCAGGGGGTCTCACACCTTTCTTGGCTCCTTTGCTCTGCACTGGGCAATCTGGCTTACCTGTGTTTCACTTTCCAGCTCTCCCAAATAGATTTCAGCAGCAGCATGTTTGTAACCATTTATACTATATTGCTGTTCCATAAAATCTTAGTGGGATCAACTATCCAAAACTAGTGAAACACTCAGGAAAAAAAGATTAACTTCTAATAGTTGTTTCTTTTCTGAGTCTGCGCAGTAGCTCTGAGTGCCCAAAGCTCGACTAGGGTGTTTGACTGCTGCTGTTATAACCTGTGCAGGGCTTTCACGACGGGGACACCACCAGCACCACGGTACCACCACTCTGCTGTGGTCTACGGGAGCAGCATGTTCGTGTTTGGTAAGGCAGCAGCAGGTTGTGCTGGGAGTGCTCAATGTCATGTTGTATACTGGTTTGAAAAAAGAATGAGAGATCTTTAGGAAGTGTCAAAGATCTCATTCAGCAGCAAATCTGGTATTTTTCATGGCTGACTGTGATTGCAGCTTTACTTTGGAAATACTTCGCTGTTTTGTTTAAACTAAAGATGACTTGAAGCTCATTGCCAAAGTGTTTGTTTTAGGAGAAGGAGTGGAGAAGGAGTCTTCTTCTGTAGTAGTCTATTAGCCAAACACTTTATGGAATCTAAAGTTTCTCCTAATGCAATGCCTGGGAGTGTGTGTGCTCCATTGCCTGGGAGTCTAATGGAATTCTTTTTGTCCAGGTGGTTACACTGGAGATATCTATTCCAATTCTAACCTGAAGAATAAAAATGACCTCTTTGAGTATAAGTTTGCAACTGGGCAGTGGACAGAGTGGAAGACTGAGGGAAGGTAAGAGCTGGTGTCATTGCCTCATGCTTTGGGGAGTGAGGGTAGCCTGGCATAATTTCTCATGGCACAGTCAGACCTAATTACAGTGCTGATGTTAGGGCTGCCGCATGATTTCTGCTCTGCTTTCTCAATTAAAGTTTTCTGGTTCTACAGGAGTTTCTTTGGAAGGCCTCCATTCCAGAGTGCTATATATAGAAATTTGTCTAAAATCCACTCTTCATGTTTCAGGTCCATGACAGAAAGGATGAGAGCAAAGGGAGTTGGGTTTATTTCTGAATTGTTTCAGTTTCAAGGATAGCTTGGAAATTGTTGATCCCTCATGAACACGGGCTCCTGAGATTCATTGTTCCAAGGAAAATCAAAATCACTACTAACACATTGCTTCCTAAAGTTGACTCTGTGCACATTTCAGAATGCCATTTCTGACAGTGATTGTGATCCAGCTACTTAGTGTTTTTCACAAGGGTCTAGATAAGGGGGAATGGCCTCATTCTGGCAAAGCAAGGATAGATGGGGTATTGAGAAGGAATTTTGGCAGTGAGGGTGGGGAGGCCCTGGCACAGGTTGCCCAGAGCAGCTGTGGCTGCTCCATCCCTGGCAGTGTCCAAGGCCAGGTTGGACAGGGCTTGGAGCAACCTGGGCTGGTGGAAGGTGTCCCTGTCCATGGCAGGGAGTGGGACTGGATGTGCTCTAAAGTCCCTTTCTACCCCAAACATTTCTGTGTTTACCACTCCCCAGTAAGGGTCATGTGGTGTCTTTACCTGCAGTCCTTTACCCAGCTGAAGTTTCTGAAATGCTGGTTTCAGTGGAGAGAGGGAAGGGAACATTTTTTATTGTGATTTGTGGAGAGGGATGAGGAGGGTCCCATCCATTCTTGTGTTACTGTTACTCACCTCTGATGAGCACATTATATTTCAGAACAGAGACCATATTAGTAATTTCTCTTTCTGGTTAATTCTGGTAGCATGGGACATTTTGGAGAGTAATTCTTAACTCAGTTTACAAACTCATATTTTGCTTGTTGTTCTCCAAAGTTACAGTGTTCATGCTGCACAATGACCTCAGACAAGCCAACAGATGCCTTGTGGCATCACAGGTTTGTTCAACCTGGCTGATTTAGTTAAAATAACAGAGATTGTGGAAGAGAAATCATAGGTTTGATCTGTCATTGTGGGCACTACATCTTGAGAGCAACTCTGATCCCAAATGAATATCCTGAGCTCTGTCCTGGTCTCATTTCTGTGTTTCACTGCTTAGTCTGTGGGAATACATGTGATGTTCATAGCAAGAGTTGATTGCCACTTTGCTCTACCAGTGGTGCTATGAATTTTCCCATTATTTAACTACTTTACACAGAATACTCCAAGAGTATTTGAGTCCTGGCAAGGAATTAGTTGGGATTTTTTTTTTTCCTGTCTGCATTAAGATAGTTTCTCTCCACTGAAGGCAGCAGAGCACAAAACTAATACATTCCTTTAGAGGCTCACTCAGTATGTGGAGGGTGCATGGCAGAAGCAATTTTGTGTAGAGGATTTTCTTCTTCCATCTGCATTTTAGCTCTTAGATCCTTCTGCAGCCCCTCTGCAGCTGCAGAGGAAAAATTGTTGTCTGCATTTTCTTCCTTGCAGGTTGCCAGTGGCCAGGTCAGCTCACGGCGCGACAGTGTACAGTGACAAGCTGTGGATCTTTGCTGGATACGACGGCAACGCGCGGTATGGGGCAGTATCACCCTCTCCTTGAATGCTTTTGTGAAATTCCAGCCCCTTAGTTTCCACCTTTGTAGAGACATTTCCATATTCCAAGAGATTTAAACTCTCAACTGGAGTGCTGAGCATTGCACTTCACTGCTTCACAATTCACTGCTTCATGTTCAAATAAGCATGTGCTTAAAGCCTAAAGATCTGGTTACTTGGAGTGGTTGGGGATGTGTAATTTGACAATGTGCTTGGTTGTAAGGCTGCAGAATGATCTTTGGAATTTGGCAAATGCTTATTTCTTGTAAGGTCCCTGGCACAGGCCGGCTGATGTTGCTGAAGACTTAGAGAGCAAAGCCTGAATTTGCTATGTAATCATTTGACAGAACTAAGAGCAAAGCAACATGTCAGTTTTCTTCTCAGAAATCTGTGGAAATATGTCATATTTAGGTTAAAGGGAGGTGGGATTTTGTATGGGGAAAGACTGGAAAGGAGTGGTGCTGAGATGTTACAGAGAGCTTGGTGCTTTGTCTCACAGTAGCTCCTTGCATTTTCTGTTGGTCTGTCAGGGAACAGTCAATTCTGGACATGCCATTTTTTTCTGTTATGATGAACTTGAATAATTTATGTTGATGTACAATATTTGCATCATGAGAGCACACAGAGATTGTTACAAATGAGGAGGTGGGTTGCCTCCTCTTCTGAGGAGAATCTTCAGAAAAGTGTCCAGCTCCACAAAGTCTCCAGGAGAACTGGTGATAATCGGGAAAACAGATGGGATGTCTTTGTTATTTCTGGAGGAGGAATTGGTGTAAGATAAGATGCATGACTCTGTGGCATTGTTCAGTGTGATCTTAGGGAGTCCCCCAGGGCCTTGGGTAGCTGTAAGGAAGGAGTGGGTGAGAGGAGCTGTCTAATTTTTATGTTAAATATGCCTAATCACGTTTAAAAAATGTCTTTTTATGGAACTTGAGCCTCCAGGCAGATTTGAACAAGGGAAACATCTGTAGTTACTGTGAGTAACTCGTTCTGGGAACAGCACAGTCAGAGATGTGTCAGGTTACCTGCTTCCTCCTCCTTTCTGTATTTAAGGAAGGATTCAGCCATATAAATAATTGTTGGGGTCAGTCTCAGTAGTTAACAGGGATGAGCAGAAGGAGCAGGGTAATAAGGGGTATTTTGTAAACATCCTGAAGATTAAATTGTTCAAATCCTTAAGCTCCAGACTGCGTTGCTGGATGTAGCTGTTAACTGCAGTGTACTTGTAACTAGAAAGATGCTGAAGCAAGATGGGGAGGGGCTGTAAAATTTAGGTATAGGACAAAGGGATTCTAATAATTGTTTTTCTGTCAGTAGAAGTAGGAGACTCTTCCTGTGCAGAAGGAATGCTGATGAAATAGGATTTCTGTCCTTTCAACACTACTGACAAAAAATGAACTGTTTCAAATCAAGCATTTTTTGTGTTATGGCACAGATTAAATGACATGTGGACAATAGGCCTGCAGGACAGAGAGCTGACCTGCTGGGAAGAGGTAAGAAGCTTTAATTTCAATTAACACATAAGATTATATTTTTTTGTTTTAATGCACAATTATTTAAAATTTCCCATGATGGACTGCACTGCTCTTTCTCCAGAATGTGTTTTTGACCCACAGTGAAAAGAAATAGTTCCCATTTGATTTGGTTTGAGTGTTTGGAAAACCAAGTGTTTATGAAAGGGTGATTTTTTTTGCTTGTGAATCTGTGAACTGGACTTGGACTTCCCATGGGGGATTTGCTGTGCCTCCTGTGGAAGGGACTGCATTCCCACTCTGACCACTTCATTCCCACTCAAACCACTGACACAGACTGGATGCTTTGCTGGCCAGCTGACCAAAGTCCTGATCCTTACAGTACTGGGACCTTTAAAAACATAGCCCCCCAACCTTCTTATCAGGGGAAATCAGACATGTAAGCACAGCAGGAGTTGATTACCTGTCACCAGCTTTACAGGGCCCATGCCATGTGCACACCCTGGCTGCACCTGTATCCCGTGGCCCTGCAGCATCCTCAGCATGTTGAGTTGTGCACTGTAACAATACATTTCTGATTTTGAACTTAATTACCTTTCAGATTGAACAAAGTGGTGAAATTCCTCCTTCCTGCTGTAATTTTCCCGTGGCGGTTTGCAAAGATAAGATGTTTGTTTTCTCTGGCCAGAGTGGAGCAAAGATTACCAATAATCTCTTCCAGTTTGAATTCAAGGAAAAGATGTAAGTGTAGACATCGTGCAAAATCCACCTAATCCTTGACTGCCTGAGTTGTGAAATGTAATTCTTCAGCGTATCGAGGGACAATGCCGTGTCTCTCAGTGACAAAGGGTAGAGTCAGAAAATGTAAAAGAATTGTAAAAAAAAATAGCCTGTTTGGTGTTTCCTGCCGCAGCTGGACACGGATCCCCACGGAGCACCTGCTGCGGGGCTCGCCGCCCCCTCCGCAGCGGCGATACGGGCACACCATGGTGGCCTTCGACCGGCACCTCTACGTGTTCGGCGGGGCTGCGGACAACACGCTGCCCAACGAGCTGCACTGCTACGACGTGGACTCCCAGACCTGGGAGGTCATCCAGCCCAGCCCAGACAGTGAGGTAAAACCTTCTGCTTGTGGTTTTTCCTTTATGCTCCATCTTTTCTGACTCGTTTTTGCCGTGGACGCTTTTTGACAAGAATGTTGACTTTTAGCTAAATAGTAACAACTCCTTCCTACTGATGGTTAATCAGCTCAAATATTGTGGGTAGCAGTCCTTAAAATTAGTCAGTGTTGACACATCTGAAACTTCACTTAACACATTTTAAAGCAATGCCATGAAACACTTTGATATGCATTATGAGTCAATCATTTGATTGGTCAAAAGCTGAACAATGAATTCAGTGTGTACCAGTGGTTCTTTGGTTGGCTGTGTGATCCTTTTGAAGCAGAATTCAAAACTGGACAAGGTTTGATTTTTCACAGTAATGCCCATGTGCATAAAATTTTATAAATTCTGGTTATACATAAAGGTGTGGCTGACAAGTAGTAACATGGAGGCTCAGAAAGGGCTGTTTTAACATACTGAATTAATAGGAGATAGACATTTTAAAATGTCTGTTTTTACATGGACATCAAAAGGCTGTAGACCACTAAATGCCAAGGAAACACTCCAAAGGAGACAATATTTTTTTAAAAAAAGAAAGATGAACATATTATTCTGTTTGTTTTGCTACTTGCTACTCATGCAAGGCAGCATTTGTGTGATAAAATGTCGTTTTTTTCTGATAGCATGGTCACAGATCCTATCTGGGATCAGCTTGTGTTCCAGGTGGAAGTGCCAAGGGCTCACCTGGTTTCAGTGTATATTCCAGGTCATGTAAGTGAGGATCATTTCATCCCAGAATGCACAAGCAGTTGTTCCCTGAAGCCCATACCAGTGTGTGTAGTTTCTGGCTTGGAACAACAGCATTCATTGTGTTTATTAATGTGAATAGATTTTACCTTAAGCCATGTTAAGGTACTGCAGATGTCACAGTGGGTTTAGGATGTGAGCTGCTCTGCAGGAGGAGATGCTCCATGTGTGTGTGCTGTGCAACTGCACAGCCTGAGGTTACACCTCAGACAGCTGAGTGTTGCAAGAATTGGGATCAGGTGCAGAGTTACAGATTTAGCCAGCACAGGTGAGACAGGGCTCACCCCCCAAGAGCTGTGTGGTCTCTCTGGTGTGTTTATGTGTTTGCAGACATGTCACAGTATTGGAGCTGGAGAATCCCACACACACTGCTCGAAATTAACCGTGCACATGGGCCTCATTGGGAACTGTTACCTGACCAGAGTATTTCACAGCAGCCTATTTAATGCTTTACAAGGCTGATTTATTGTCACATGAAATTAGTAAAGCTGCTTCTTCAACTTTCTACACCCATAGTTGCCTTCAGGACTGTAAATCCTGTTCTGTTCCTGCCAGTGTTACTGTTCCATGTGTGTCTTCAGCAGGCATTTGTTCTTTGGCACACAATTGCTTATGGCTTCCAGGAGCAGAACTGCTCTTGGCAGTGTTGTAAACCAGCATTATTTCCTGAGTTATCCCCTGTTAAATTTCATTTCAGATTTCAAAGCTCTTTACTTTGCCTGTCTGTAATCCAGGCAGAGGTCTGTTAGTTGCTTGTGTTGTAGTTTGCAGTTTCTTTCTCTGGTACAGCATCTAGAGGCTGATTTGGTAGAAATGGGAGGTGAAAGATAAAACAAGATCCAGCCACTTCACGTTGAAACTAGAAATATCCAGACTGAAAAAGAAAGGAAAACAAATGTTTATAAATTGTAAAAAATGAGAGTAATTATTTATTGGAACATTTTACCAGTTTTTTTTTTTTTTTTGTAAAGTCTTCATTACACCTAAACCAGAATTTGATATCTTCTAAAAAGAAAGTTTTCCTCCAAGAAAGTCTTAATCTCAGTACCTCTTCACAGAAGTTTGGTAGCTTGGTTTAAGTCAGATTAAGGTCCCAAAAGTACTATTATGGTTATTGGATTTTTGAATGCACACCACATGCCAAAGAGAAGCAAATGGTTGGTCACTGGATTTTTGTCAGCTGTTGTCAGATTTCAATATATGGTCTTTTGTAACACATTCTTTGGATTTGGCTGGAATTTGGCTTGTTTTTCAAACTGTCTCATCCTCTCTGATGAATTGTATGTTTACATTGCTCTTTAAATTTGCAACTGATATATACTAAAACAATTTTAAAGGAAATAACATTTACTATTATTACAGCTGTAAATAAATTACAGACAGCCTCATACCCTGACCTTCGTGGTTATGCTGCCATGTGTTTGGATGTCATTGTTGATGGATTTACCTTCCTGTTTCAATTCTGTGTTCTCCAGTGAATGCCAGATGGAAAAATCTCATCCTTAGTGTAGAGCACAATTGCAAAGGATGTCTCTGTTGCATCCCCTGTCACTTACCATAACCAGAGCTGATATTGCAACAAGCATTTGTTATTGTGGCTTTGCTTCTGTATGTGGTGATTCAACCCAGAGAACCCCCCCTGTGCTGGGCTGATCCCCCAGCGTGGGCAGCAGGGCAGGGGGGATTCTGCCCCCTGTGCCCCACTGAGGTGAGACCTCACCTGCAGAGCTGCCCCAGCCCTGGGCTTCCAGCACAGGAAGGACCTGGAGCTGCTGGAGCGAGTCCAGAGGAGGCCACGGAGCTGCTCCAAGGCCTGGAGCCCCTCTGCTCTGGAGCCAGGCTGGGAGAGCTGGGGGTGTTCAGCCTGGAGAAGTGAAGGCTCTGAGGGGACCTGAGAGCCCCTTCCAGAGCCTAAAGGGGCTCCAGGAGAGCTGGAGAGGGACTTTGGACAAAGGCCTAGAGGGACAGGACAAGGAGGGAATGGATTTCTGTTGCCAGAGGGCAGTGTTGGACGGGATATTGGTAAGAAATTCTTCCTTGTGAGGGTGGGGAGGCCCTGGCACAGGGTGCCCAGAGCAGCTGTGGCTGCTCCATCCCTGGAAGTGTCCAGGGCCAGGTTGGAGGGAGCTTGGAGTAACCTGGGCTAGTGGAAGGTGTCCCTGTCATGCAGGGATTGGAACAAGATGTGCTTTAAGGTTCCTTCCCACCAAAACCATCCTGTGATTCCATGATTTATCCTAAGCTGTAGGTTTCTACATCATGATCTTCAACTTTCTATCTTCTGCTTCAATCCATGACAGTCTCTTTCTGTATTAATGGCTCCAGACGAGGAAGTGGTGTTTACAGAGGTGATCTTCTGCTTTTCATCATTGTTAAGCTGCAGTAGATCCATTTATGTTGACAATGTAGTTATGACAATCTCAATAAATAAACTGCAGACAAAATATTTTTGGCTTTCTGACATTAGTGTGGTGTTGAAGATTTCATGAGATGTTTTGAGAGTCCAGTATTGGTGAATGAGGAACATGGGGACCAGAATGTCTCAACAGCTGTTTGTGCTCCTGAGCTCTATTAACCTTTTTATCCTCCTGAATATTTTCTTGAGCACCCAGCTCTCCTTCCTTGCACTGGAACAGAGTTCCTGTGGCCAAATCCTTGGTCCTGGGAGGGCTGAGCATTGTTCCCTGTACAGGTGGCACCAAAATGTCACAATTTTCAGCGTTGTCATCTCCACATGGGGGCTTGTGCTGGCCTGAATTCTACTGTTCTGATTCAGTAAAACAAACACTCTGCAACTCTCAGCTACACAGCGTTTTGATGAACTGAAAAACAGAACCTTTTCTGTTCCAGGCTGTCATCCCATGTTTTACATTTCTCTCTTTAAATGTGTGGTCTGTGTATTTAGAAAGTAAAGTTTTTGATTGCTTAAGTTAGCAGTCACTGCCGAGCTCTGGTCCTTGTCTGATACCAACCAATAGAGAAGAAAAATCATCATTACAGCATTCCATGGAGGTTGTTGGAGTTGAATATGATGTGACTGGGAAATATATCTTACTTGGTTAAATGTTTAGATGGTTCATGTTTGCCCTCTGGCACCAGTTGTTTCAAAGCTCTAAGGCTTTTTGATTGAAAAAAAAGTGGTTGTTAAATTCAATGGCAGCTTTTAAAAACTAAATACTGGAGAATTTTGAGAATTATTTTAATTAAAAATAAAACTAAAATATTGTTTATTAAAAAGAAATAGATGTGGAAAATTACCTGAATAAGTCTAAAGCAGGTGGGCTGCATTTGAACTCTGCTAGAGCAGTTCTTTTAGTTTGGTTTTGGTTGCAGTTAGTTGTGAGAGAGAGGTTACAGTACAGCTAAACCCAGCCTGCCTAGCTGTGTGGGAATGGGTCTTGGCAAGCAGACTTCTTACTTTGGGGTGGGGTTGGAGCTCCAGTTGATGAAGGTGACAGATGTATTTTTAACCCATTATAATATGGTTGATTATTTCAGTTAGTACATCTTATTTAGTTAATGAGATTGCTGCTAAGAACAAGCAGAGGCTGGAGGAAACAGATGATATTTGACTGTAATCTCATCCTCCTTCAGAGAGGTGTGGAACGGGGTCCAAGCAGGAATGTACTGACAGATCAGTGTTACTCCCTAAGCCATCACAGGATTTATTAGAACCAACTCTGAAGCTTCCTTGATAAAGTATCCATGAAACATGCTGGATACAGAAGGCATCTGTATTTCTGGTTTATCCAGAGAAATCCAGAGGGCTTGTTAAACTGGCACAGGCAAATGTGCCTTTTAAGGTGAGCAAGTCTGGGGTTTGTACATCTGAGAAAAATGCCACGTCCTAGTTCCTGACTGGGGGATTTTCTCCTTAAAAGCTGTAGTTTGAGGAAAAGAACAAGTCATGGAAAGTGTGGTGAGTAAGAGGCTAAATGAGGCTGTTGTGTGATACTGTGGTGAGAAGGGTGAGTTGGTGGGAATGAGAACTGCCAGTCAGCATGGTTTCCTGGAAAATCTGCCTCTCCAGATAAACATAATCTTATTTCATGTTTGACTTTACTTGAGTGGTGTCTATAAATATGTACAAGAAGCAAAGATTTCTTATACCAGAGGGCTTCTTAGTCTGTAGGCAAAGATTTAATGAGATTTACTGCCTGGAAGATGAAAAGCCTGATCAAACTAGGGGAAAAAAAAGAAGTTTCTCTCACCACTTGAAGCCTTTCTGTGAGCTCTCAGTGAGATATGTTGATGTGTTCACACACCTTTGAGTAGCCTCAGAAGAAATGAGTAAAAATGCTGTGGTCTGTCCTCTGCAGGAGGGTCACGGTGGCTTTGGCTTGCAGTGACTCTTCAAAAATCACCCGATGCTGCAGCTCTGAGGTGGGGTATGTTGCAGGGATGGTGTGATCCCTCAGCCCTATAAATAGCTGCAGTGTGGGGGGCTTCACTTTCTGTGGAGCTGGGAAGATGGAGACAGGAGCTGTGGCTCTGAGGTGCCAGCTCTGCCAGCAGCTCCAGCCTTGGGCTCCTGTTCAGCCCTGGGCATTCCTGGGGCCTTGGCCAGATGGTTCAGCCCTTCAAGCTGTGGGGGAGGCAGGCAGTCACAGGCCTGGGGCTCAGTCCTGCTGAGGTAGATGATCATTCACCTTTCAAGATCCTGACAGCATTTGGAATAAGCTGAGTTTGCACATTTGCAGAATCTGCTTATTTCTAGAAGTGTGGGGGGGGGTTGTGGAAGATGACATTGGGTTTAATTTTGTAAATTCTACATTTGTAGCTGCCATGATATGTAGAGCTGTGTAGGTACCATTCAGATTAGAAGGTGCAGTGAATGGGCATTCTTAAATGTGACGAGACAACGTGGTCTAGACCTGCTAGAAAACAATCCCGAGCTACAGCAAATGTCAGTCTTAGGATGCAAGTGTGTGTATGTGTGTGAGAGAGTGAGTTGTGTGGCTGTGGGGTGTGGGTGTGTGACCCCAAACTACATCCCTTTGATCAGAGCTCCCAATGCCAAGGTTGTGAGTTCAATCCCCAGACAGGCCTGTAAGAGTCTGACAGAGAGACAGAGCCTTCAGCCAGCTCTTAAAATGCTGTTTATTGCATAGATGAGGTTCCAGCAGCTGAGGGTCGTGGGTGAGCCCAGAGCTGCTGGCTGTAGGCAAGCTGTGTGTCTTGAAGCCCCTTTAGTTCTGGTTCCAATACATTATATACTTTTCATTACAGAGCATCTTAATATATGGCTACCAATCAGCATCATACACAATACCTTTTACATTTACATATAACCTGTCCAAACTGCTAAAATTACCATGTTATGTTAGTGACCAGCCAATTATCAGAGTTAGTAGTTGCTTATTAAAGTTTGGGACTTATTCTGCAGTAGAAATTTCTGAGATCTTTTCTCTACTTGAAACATTGGCTTTCTTCTTTGACTGTGAAAATCTTTTTGTTTGGTAAAAACATCTTTTGTTTGAGGTGGATTTATCCTTTGCTCTAAGCCATAAAAGCTGCTTCCAACTCATTCTTTGCCTTCTACTTATCTAGTCAGACTGGCTCAGCAATTCTTTTCTTTTATATCAAAACTTGCTTTCATTCCTATAGAATCTTCTGTATATCTGCAAAACTCCTCTATTAAATTCTCATCCTTCCCAGCACAGGCCAGTCACTTAAGAGCTGGACTCAATCCCTGTGTGTTCCTTCCAATTCAGATATTCTGTGATTTTTCCCTTTTCACTCTTGATGTGTTAATAGCAGATCCTTTTTTATTTGGCAGATGAGTAGGCTTTTATTTATTACTTTGCCTTTTTTGTCCTTTTCTTTCCCCAGCTACCCAGTGGTAGACTCTTCCATGCTGCAGCAGTTATCTCAGATGCTATGTACATCTTTGGTGGCACAGTGGACAATAACATCAGAAGTGGAGAGATGTACAGGTTCCAGGTAATTTGCTGATAAACATACTTCCACACCAATTCCCCATGAGTCCTGTCTGTGAAGTGTCTGGTTTAGTTCACCCATGAGCTCCACAGCTTCTAGTCCATGGCCTTCCCACAGGCAGCCTCTGTATTTCAGGTTCAGCTTTCAAAGGTCAATGTGTGTATCTAAAATCTTTTGAGAAACATTATTTGGACAGACATTTTGGTAAGGTCAAGCCCTGTAGTGCCTTCTGGAGTCCTACAGAGATCATGACAATTCTGACAAATCATTGGAAAGTGTAGCAGATGGATTTGCTGTGTTATTTCATTAAATTTGGCTGTTCTCTTCATGTAGTGTCCTGTTCAGGGCTCTGGGGCAGAGTGTTTTGTATTGCAGTTTTATCTCCACACAGCTCTCCCGCTCCCATCCCACAGAACTATGGGAATTGAAAAATTTTAATTCATGTTACTCACACTAGATTAAATCCCACATACACTCAAGTTTATTTTTATTGCATGGCACCCTCAGATAAGTCCTGAGAGCAGGTGAGACTCCCAGCCTCCAAATCCTCCTATCTGGAAGTTGTGAAGTTGTGATGAGACAAAATTCTTCCATGTTATGCTGTGTGCTCTGTCCTTACCCTCACCGTGGGAGAAAGCCCTTACATGTGTTTGGTTTGCTTGTGACATTCTACTTTATGTGCTACACTGAGGCTGAGTTAATAAGAAATTCCAGTGATAGTAGATGTAACCTTGGCACTTTTAGTTATAGAATCATAGAATCAGGAATATCCTGAGCTGGAAGGAACCTACAAGCATTATTGAGTCCAGCCCCTGACCCTGCCCAGACATCCTGTGCATCCCTGAGAGCATTATCCAAATGCTCCTGGAGCTCTGGCAAGGCCATGCCCATTCCCTGGAGAGTATGTTCAGCACTCTCTAGGGGAAGAACCTTTCCCTGACACCCAGCCTAACCCTGCTGTGACACAGCTCCAGCCCTTCCTTGGGTCCTGTTCCTGCTCAAGCAGAGCAAGCAGAGATTGAAGCTGTCCCTCCACTGCCCCTTGTGAGGAAGCTGCAGACCCTGAGGAGATCTGACCTCAGGCTCCTCTGCTTCAGTGTGATTTGAGATTTGAAGTTTATATAGCCACTGAAATTAATTCTGTCTTCTGTGGGGTTTTATTTTTTCAGTTTTCTTGTTACCCCAAATGCACTCTCCATGAAGATTATGGAAGGCTGTGGGAAAACAGACAGTTCAGTGACTTGGAGTTTGTTTTGGGAGAGGTGAGTAGAATTTATTGGAGAGGTGCCAATGGGGGTGTTACTGTATGTGTGGTGTGTTTGCTGGGAAAAAGCAAACTGTGCAGTGGTTGTGCCAGAAACCCTGGGAATGAATCACTGTTGAACTGTCTGCCTGGTTTAGTAAGTTTCACTAATCCAGATAAATATTTAAAGCTGTAATGGAGAAAAAACTTTTAAACTGAGAAGATCTGTGGGTCACTGACTTAACCTGAATTTATCAAAGCACGTTATATAAAGTTGCAATATTAAAATTTACCAACTACCTCTGTACTCCCAGGTCCCAGTTGCCTTCTAGGAAGGCAAGTCAGTGTTTTGCAAACCCATTATCATTTCAAGAGCCATTTTTAATTATTGAAATAAAAGAGAATGAATAAAAGCAGTACAGGGGAATGGTTCTCTAGTAATGAAAACAGATAAAAAATTAACAGAGAACACGTTTTCTGAAGATAAACATGAGAAATTTGAACTTACCTGCATTCCTTTTGCAAAAAGAAAAAGTTTGAAGCTTTGCAAAGCTCAGAGAACAGATCCTCAACAATAGGTGAAATAAATAATGGCAAACAATAGCAAAAACCATACTGTTAGTTTGAAAAGAGAAAATTAAACAGAAAATCAGATGCAAAAATAAAAAACACTGTATGTGATACAGTGAGTGGTTCTTTCCCAAAATGGTGTTTGCCATTAACCTTTGGGGAAATAGGTGTTGAATTTCATCTGTATGTGCAGAGCAGATGTAAGGCTGCCTTTGACTCTAACTTGAAATGTATTGTAACCTGGGGTTCAACCCACGTTTCTGTGACTTCTGCAATCTGCCAGGACCATGTGATTTGGGGATAAAAGTTGAATGTGATTTCTACCTTTGCCTTTGGCAGAAGGAGGAGCGAGTGCGAGGGCACACTGCCATCGTCACCGCCCGCTGCAAGTGGCTGAAAAAGAAAATCATGCATGCCAGGGAGAGGGTGAAACAGGTGAGTATTTTGGAAAAGTAGACTTGTAGCAGGGTAAGGCTTATTCTGGCCAGGTCTGGGAGTAAGGTTGTCAGGAGAAAAGTAGTATCTGCTGAGACAGCTGGGAGCAGTGTCTGAAGCTAAGGTGCTCTTGAGCAAGTAAAATAAAGAGGATCATTAGTATTAATGAAGGCTACTGGATGTGTTTTGGGAGTGTAACATGGAGGAGCCAGAGTTAATCCAGTTATCTGGATTTGACAGCGTGGTTCTTGGAAGCTCTCATAGCTGTCTGAGGTCTAATCTTGTGGAATGCCCCAGAGAGGTGTGTGTACCCTTCCCTGCAGGGAGGGTAAGAGCTGTGTCATGGCCCACAAGATCAGACAGATTAGAGGGAAGAAAGGCAATGCTAAGGGTTTCAGCTGTCTCTGTTTCCTTAACCTTTGTATTTTTTGACTTTTTCCAGAGGTGGAAGTCTGCTGCTTCTGATCATTGTCTATTAATTTTGACTACTTCCAGCTTTTCAGCAGCAAACATTTAATGGCTTTTGGGGAGGTAATAGCACACAATCTGCAGTAAGATGTGGATGCCTCACTGCCCCCCAGTTAATTTGCCACTGGAAAGGCTGTGGGAAAAGGCTGTCCAAGTGAAACTTGAAGTAACAGAGTGCTTTAAAATACTTCTGTGCAGCACTTTGTGCTTTGCCTTTGCAAGGCAAGGCTTGTGGAATCTACTCCCATCTGTCCCTCCTTCACAGAGTGAGGCTGTCTCTGCTGTGGGCAGAAATGTGAGTTCAGTGCAGTTCATTCCTCCCTTGCTCTGATGTCCTGCTTTCTGTTCCGTATCCAGGAGCTTACTTGTGTTCTGATCCTGTGTGTCCCAGGATATGGAGCAGTAAGTTTAAGACATAGGAATTCCTTGTTATCTTGAAGATGATCCTGAAGCTAGAGATCCTGGGTCTTGAAGAATGTGGAGTAAGGAGAAAAATCTTCTGGTTTGGTGGTAACTTGTGTGAACTGGCACAGGCTTGTGCCATGTTTGGGTGGTTTTTCTGTTTCATTAGAAATCAAATCAAGACATTGAAGAGGAGGGACACAGCCCATGCCAGAAGGATGGCATTGGTGGGAATGTCAAGCTGTGCCGACTGCAGCCGCTGCTGGAAGTGCCCATCCGAGAGGCCGAGGCCCAGCCCTTCGAGGTGCTCATGCAGTTCCTGTACACAGATAAGATAAAGTATCCCCGCAAAGGTAGGGCAGGGGAAATGACACTGGCATTAGGGAGGGGAGGGGAGGGGGGAAAACGTGTTTGGAAACAGCAGGATCCAGCATTTGCAGGTGAGCAGTCCTGTACTGAGCACTTAATTACGAACCTGAGATTAAACAAAAAGCAGATTTTTAGTAGAGCATACTAACTATGCCTTTTTTTTTCATAATTCTTTTCAAATATCAAGGAAGAACAAGTTCTTGATCATTCTAAAAGGTGTAAAAAACCCCAAACAAACAAAAATATTAAGGTATTTTGAACATCACAGCATCCTCTTGGAAAGACCATGTATCTTATCCTGGCTTGGCTTATTTCCTTTTTCTGGTATTATTTTGATCTATTTTAAACTGAGCCCACAGAGAAAGGTGTGCAAGCCAGTATTTACTACCTGTTAAAAATCCAATCTGAAGGAATGCCTCAAGAAAGGAAAAATCCATTTGACGCATTCATTGAAGTTCTCTAGGTTAAAAACACTTGTGGGTGGGGAAGTAATAGCCAGAGAACTTGCAGCTCCCTGGATTCCCAAGGAATCCAGCTCCTGGCTGTGTGAGTGGTGAGGGCAGTGGGGCAATGGGAGTGAGTCTGGTTATGACTGGATACAACGAGGAACTCCAGCTGCTGGAGAAGCTGCAGCCATGGGGCACGGTGAAGTACAGTGAGGTACAGCTGTCCTAGCATTGAACTTTGCTTCAGCTTCACTCCAAGTTCGTCCCTTTCTGCAAAGATAATTCTCAGGAGAAAAAGTGGTACGTGTCCATTTGTGCCAAAGCATTTCCCTGTCTGAGAATGATCCCACTGACTGGAGATGAGGGAACTGCTCCCTGGATTCTGCTGACATTGCCACATCCCTCTCCCCACCGTTCACTGATCCTCTGTGCCCTCACCTTAGGACAGGCTCAGGCCAAGGGAAGGCTTGGACCCCTGAGCTCTTCCCATTGTTACAGGCTTCCCAGGCAGCCTGCCCCTCTTTCCCAGCCCATGAGAGGTTCTCCCTGGTGCTCCCTCTTCTGCTGGGATCTTCCATGGGCCCTGCCCTGCTCATTTGTATTCCTAGTTGCTCCTCTCAGTTCAGAGAGCAGCACCCTGGGGAGCCATCAAGAGGCTGAGCTAATGGAATTGGGCATGCTCATCAAATGGGATTTTTCAATTAGACACAGGGAAGGCACGTGACATGCAAAAGGGCTTTTCTCTATTAAAGAACAGTTAGAGCAGATGGGCAGAGATCTCCTGTGAGGAAAGTGAAGGCCATGGGGGATTATTCCTTGAGTTGGTGTCCCAGTAGCCCCATTGCAGTGGCCTACAAGGGCCCCTCTGCTCCTCTCACTTCAGCCCTTGTAGACCAGATATGGGTCTGTGTAGGCTGAAGCACAGAGTGCAAGCACAGACTACCTTTGGGGTACTGTCGGAATCAGGGAGCTGATTGTTCATGCTCTGTAAAACCCAAAGACTCCAGCAGGGCTGTGGGCAGCTGGGCACTGTGAGAAATTGGGCTGCAAGCTCCTGGACTTGTCAGGGATTTTAGAGACTTCACTTTCTTTGGAGGGTTTAAAAAATTGTGATCCAGATTTTCACAAAATCTTTGTGTAGAAAATACTTTGGGTTGGCTTTTGCATGCTTCAAATTTGAACTTCCTCTTCTAGTATTGATTCAGATTTTATCTAGCCAGGAATGGAATTTTTTTCTCTATAAAAATACTCCAGCCACTGCCTGTTCTACTATTCTGATTGCTCTGGTTGATATAAAAAATGCTTTTAGAAGAGTTCCTCTCAGTGTTCTGTGAGCTCTCCAGCAGTTTTCCCTCTTGCAATTTCAGGTCATGTGCAGGATGTGTTACTCATTATGGATGTGTACAAGCTGGCCTTAAACTTCAAGCTCTCTCGGCTGGAACAGCTCTGCCTTCAGTATATTGAAGCATCTGTAGATCTGCAGAACGTGCTCATTGTGTGTGAGAATGCTAACAAGCTTCAGCTGGATCAGCTAAAGGTAATCACATTCTGAATAAAAGTTACTGATAGGAAAATTTTAAAAATAAAATTTATGTAATTAACATTTGGCCAAAGGTGCTAACTTCTGCAGATTCGTCATTCCTTTAATTACAGTTGCTTGAGTATATTTAGCATGGGTTGTCCTGCAGTGGCTTGTGATATTATGTAGGCTTTTTTCAATACGTGCTCAATATTTTTGCATATCTGCTTTGTAGAATGTCAAGGGCAGAGTGACTTTGGCTCTTCATCAGTTCACTCTTGCTGCAGCAAGATGGAACCAGTGCATTTCCCAGTCTTGCTGTGTTATATATACTGATGATGCAAATAGGTTCTTTCCTTTTCTAGATGGAAAAACTAAACTATTCTCAGGCCTTTGTGCTGAAAAACAAAATGTGCCAGTGATTCTGTGTCTCTGTGATGGGTGAGAGGCTATTGAGTGTTTGGTGGCAGTCAGGGTAGAGTTGACCCCTGTCTGCAGCCCAGGAAGTGCTGATCCCAGCACAGTGCCCAGAGCCAGAACCTGCAGGGAAGCAGCTCCTGCCCCCAGTCCCAGAGCCAGAGCAGGACCATGCAGTACCTGCTGATGATATTCAGCCTGAGCACACCAGTAATCACATTGCTGGTGGCTGCAAGCACAGCGAGGCTGGAGAAATCAGCATGCACCAGCATTTCCTCAGGCTGTGTGCTCACTGCACGTGGGAGAGGAAAACCTCCAGGAGGAAGCAGCAGGGCCAGTAGCAGGAGTGTAAATGCTGACATGGCCTTTGGTGCATAGCAGCCATGTTGCCATCAGCTGCCCAGAAGCTCAAGCATTGGTGGATCAGGTGCCCCCACCTGCCTGGTTACCTCCACAGTGCCAGAGGCTCTTATACACAGCTCCAGCCAGCAGGATCACCCTGAGCTGGCATCCTCTCTGCTCATCAGTCATCATGGGTGGGTCCTCTGTAGGAAGCTGCTTTCTGGCATCCCAGTCATGATTTAAAACATTTCACAGGTGAGTCCTGACAGATAACCTTTGGATCCCAGTTGAAATAAACTGTCAGAAACTGATGGTAGTAATGATTCTTTGGGTGAACTTGTATCCACCTTATGGTGATCTGGTGTAGATTGCATTTATTGCTTATAAAAGTGTCCTGAGGGGAAGTCTTGGTTCATACTGGGAAGTGAAGTGCCCTTTTTTTTGTCTCTTAACTGTTTAGCATTAGGGCTGGTTCATTTTTCACCTTTTCACCACACTGATTTTTGTACAAGGTTTATCATACAAGAGCCTTCCAGAGCTCTTGAACTATTTGCTGTATTTATAGAAAAGGTTCAGGCAAAACCCACACAAGGAATCCTGTAAACTCTTTGGACCCTTGATGGAGAGTGTCAAGAGTTAAGATCTCTTCACCCTTTTAATTAACTTTTGCTGTCTAATTATATTAAGTTATTTTGAGATAGCAACCAATCTTCATTATCTCCATGAAGTTTTCAGTATCTCCTGAGATTCCTGTTTTAGAAAGCTTTGAGCGCCTCGATGGGCATTTAATCTCCTCCTTGTAATATTTCTAGTCCAATTTTTTTAGATGCTTAGAATTATCCTGAATTTCCTGTTCAAGTAGGAGCCCAAATGGTCATTTAGGAAGGATAAGGATATCACTGTTGGATAGTTCCAGCTGCAGGATTCATGTGGAGGATCAAAGGAAAGGATGGCAGATGGCATATGTAACATTTGTGGGATGCTGTAAGATGACTTCAAACAATAAAACAGAAATTTCTTAATTAATATTGGTGTATTTTTAAGGAACATTGCCTGAACTTTGTGGTGAAGGAATCCCATTTTAATCAAGTCATAATGATGAAGGAGTTTGAGCATCTTTCTTCATCCCTCATTGTGGAGATTGTCCGGAGAAAGCAGCAGCCTCCTGTCCGAACACACTCTGACCAGCCACTTGACATTGGTAACCTTCCTGCTTTATGGAGTAATTCCTTGTGCTGCTTTGGCTTTGCTAATGGTTTCTTTAGCCTGGGGAGATGTCTGGGAAGCAGCCCTGTGCAGCCCACCAGTTCCCAGCTGGGATAACTGCTCAGGCTCTCTCCCAGTTCTTTTCCCAGTGAGTTTCAATCAGAACGGTGTCCCATCAAAGTACGTGGGAAATACACTTGTGTTCTTGCAATAAACCATCCTGATCCTGTTCACAGTGATGAGAGAAGGAGCAGAAGGGTGTAAAGAATGATCCAAAAAAGGCAGTGGATAGTCACTATAAGTGGCTGAAGGGTGACAGAGCTGAGCAGGGAAACAGCCTGCTTGAATGTCTTCACCAAGGAGGAGCAGGAGGAAGGAGGATCTTGTGAATAAGGCACTGCTCTGTGTTCATGTGTGAAAGGTACAGAAGATAGGGAGCAGAAGAGAAAGATGTGATTTACAGATTTATTGTGGAATTCAAGGGCTGATTTGGGACTACTCTTACTCAAATGTTTTAACATCCTGACACACACCATAAGGAATGTAATAATGAAATTTTCTAAGGCCATAAAGTTCAGAGGCATTGGCAGTGTTGGTGTGGAGTGCTGCACAAAAATAATTGGGAACTGAAGAGAAAGAGAAGGAAACTAGTCCTGGAAGGTCAAGTAGAAAGGCTTTGGCTGGCATTTGTTCCAGGGGGTAGAGGTTCACTGGCTGGGAAGGTGGCACAGCCAGTTCTGTATCCAGAGCTGGAATGATGTGAGAGACCCAAACATTAAAAGCTAAAAGATGAACTTTGAAAATTTGAGTGAGTTTGGAGCAGACTTGGATGTGCTCTATTTGATTAAAATATTGTATAAAAGAAGTCTTTGTTGCTGATTTGGGAAAGATTTTTCATTAAGACACAAAATTTGATATTCCTTGTGGCTGGAAATAGGAGGAAAGGGAGGGGAAAAATCAGATTTTACATCTGTAGAGAGCACCTATTGGTGTGGCCACAGCTGGAGTTTGCTATCAGTGGCAGAAAGCAGAGCTGACAGGTTTGGTTCTGGGAGGGGCAGTAGGGAATGAGCTGTAGTGGGGAAAGATGAAGCTCATTTTGCTCCGAGATTATGAGGAAGGACTTGATTCAAATTCACACTGAGAGGCACAAAGCAAAGAGGGGCTGGAACTCTGGCTTGGCCATGTATTAGTTTGATAGTACCTGGTCACCTGAAACTGTCATGCCTTTATTTCATTATGCTTAATTTCAGGAACATCTTTAATTCAGGACATGAAGGCTTACCTGGAAGGAGCTGGGACTGAATTCTGTGACATCATCCTGCTCCTAGATGGGCACCCACGGCCAGCCCACAAAGCCATCCTGGCAGCTCGCTCCAGGTGAGCCCTGTTCCTGTACCAAGAGTAGTGTGTGTGAAGGAGAGTGCAAGGCTGGGCAGTCTGTGCTCAGCTGGCTTGGTTTGGAAGACAGGGAAGAACAAAAATCTGCATGAAGTGTTAAGATGCAGCTTTGCTCAATGAGTGTAATAAGCCTTTAAGCAGTAGTGATTAAATTTTTTTTCCATTTGATACCCAGTAGGGAAAGATAGGAAGAAATTAGAACTGCAGAGATTCTGTAGAGGGTGTGTGAGAAGCTGCAGTGCAAGACAAAGCATCTGTAAAATCACAGGAAGGGAAAAAGAGTGGAAAACATAAGGTGGTTTCAGTGAAGTGGAAAGCAACAGATGTCCACTGAGGTCAGAAGGAGCCTTCTGACAGTGAACAATTTCTATTGAATCATGTGGAACTTGAATTTCTTTCTCACTTTCTGATATTTGAGACTGATTATGAATAAGCATAACAAAAAATGGTGCATGACAGAGACTAGAGTGTTCTCATGCTTTGTGCAGAGAAAGGAGTTCACCCTGCTGATGGTGAGACTGTTCTCCCTCCTCAGGGCATGGATGAAGTGGATTTGTCCTGCACTTGTGTGTTCTGTGGACCTGCACTCTATGCTCCACCAAACATTAAGTGTTCACATATAATTTTCAAATACCATCACAATTTTTTCCAGACCTAGTAACAGTATTCAGTATTACTTACCGTGGTATTTTACCAGCAGCATTTCACAGTTCTTAAAGCAGCCCTGATGATTGACAGCCTGTAGATACCAAGGAAATTCATAATGCTTTAAGCTCTCTGCTAGGTCTTATGCAAATTAGAGAAAAAAATCAAAGCACCATGTGTCCTAATTTTCAAGAAACAGACAAATTTCTGATAGTTCTGATGGTAATTAGGGGGATTATATTTGGAGTTTTCACTGGCTGACATACATGAAAAAATTCATCAGCAGTGTTTTTGCCCAGGTTGTCACCTGAATTTGTTGTTTTGGAAGCTGCAGTTCCGAACAGCAGCCTTTCAATAACACTGGGTTAAACCATCTGTCTGCAGAATGTGTTATATCAATTTTATTTCCCTTTCCAGTTACTTTGAAGCCATGTTCCGTTCCTTCATGCCAGAAGATGGACAAGTGAACATTTCTATAGGTGAAATGGTTCCCAGCAAGCAAGCATTCGAGTCCATGCTTAGATACATCTATTATGGAGAAGTGAACATGCCTCCTGAGGACTCCCTGTATCCTTAGATTCCAAGGAATTGGAGGATCTATCTTGAGTACATGTCCAGCAGGTCACCTTCCTTTTGCTTTGGGTTGCCTGGCACAGACTGGGAGGATGGTCTGTCGAGGGGGTGTCTTGATTTGAAAGACAGGTATTGGTTAAGAAAGGCAGGAGCCTTTCTTGAAATGGAGAATGTAAACCCCTTCTCTCCAAATTATTATAATTTTGAAATTAAGGAGCTCTCAGGCAAAGATATGGAAATAGGAATAATATTTTTTTACTAGGAAAAATTGAAATACAATATTACAAAAAACAAACCCAAAACACTGACAGAGTCAGAATACAGCCCGTCAGTCAGTCAGGGTGTTGGTAGCAGTGCCATTCAATGGTGGCTGCATCCTCCTGCAGTGACAGATGTCACTGCTGCAGCAGTGCTCCTGGAGAAGGGTTTGGTTTTCCTCTGAAGGTCCAGGGATGATGTAGAAGGGTTTGGTTTTCCTCTGGAATCCAGTGGGAAAAGGCTGCTCTGATGTTCCAAATCTCAGTTTTTATCTAGTCATGCACTGGGACTCCATGGCCATGAACAGGAGATATCTGCTGGAGGGAGGATGGGCTGTGGGAAAGATAAAGAACATTGCCCCAGCTGGTTTCAACATACGGTGATAGAATACAAACTTTTGGTCACATCCTGCTTTGCAAGCCAAGACAGGGGGCTACCAGCAGGCTCTGCACTTCCACTCCTCACAGGGTTTTGTTTGCTGTCAGCAAATTGCTCTCACCTTGGCTTTCTGGTGTATTCCTCAATAGGATGAACAGATACCTCTTTGCAGCACCTTACTACTACGGCTTCTCCAACAACAGACTCCAGGCCTACTGTAAGCAGAATCTGGAAATGAATGTCACAGTGGAGAATGTTCTCCAGGTAACTGTCCCCAGGCACTTCAGTTAGTCACTTAGAGGAAAGCCAAGGGGTCTGGTCAAGTGGGTACCCCCAGTGCCAGGTCACTGAGACTGCCCAGACTCTTCTGGTGGCAGTGGCCCTATGTGATGTGTGGGAGCCCAGCCTTCAGCAGCAGAGTTCCTTACCTGGTACTGTGTCACTTCTGTTCCTGTGCTATAGGGTTCACCAGGTAATGCTCACCTTGCTCCTCCTGAGCTCTCATTCCCCCATTACAGAAGTGTGTTTCTAAAGTTCTTTTTAAGATGACCACGTTCTCAGCACTCAGCTGTAAACCCTTTTTGGCAGACATTTGTTCCAGGGCAAATGGTGGTCTGCAGGTGACAGACATTAGTCTTGTTTCATCAGTAATGCTGACAGGATCTGGCAGTGGAATTTGAGCTAACAAAAGATACTGTGTGGTAAGAAAGCCAATGCCAACTCTCAGGCAGGCACCCTGAACCTCTGCAGCACAAGCAGAAGCAATTCCTGCTGATCAGCTCTTGAGGACTCCATTCATTTTAAATCCAAGGCTTATTTTTGAATAGTTTAGAAAATACTCAGTTTGTAATGCAAAATGGAGATGTTCCCTAGCTAAGAGGAGTTACCTGATCTGGATCAGGACTGTTTGTGCATCTGAGCTGTGCAGAATGGAAGTCACATTTTTGCTCCTGCTCTAGATTTTAGAAGCAGCTGACAAGACCCAGGCCCTGGACATGAAGAGGCACTGCCTGCACATCATCGTTCACCAGTTCACCAAGGTTGGTTGCATCTTTTCTTTGGCTTTTGGGAGCTGCTGTCCTCTGTCACTGCCTTGGTTAAAGACACATTCATATAGAAATCAGTTTAATTCTTCCTCCTGTGAGACAGCTGAGAGCTGGCTGCATGTTACTGACACTTGCTGACAGGACTGCTAGGCACACTTCTCACACCAAAGTAAATTAAAAACTAGAACAAGCTAGTCTAGAAATGTGAAGCCCTTCCAAGCAGAAGTTACCTTAAATTGCTTCCATTTCCAGTTGTTCCAACTGTTAATTTTGTGCCATGCCCTTCTTGGGTTGGTGTGTGTATAGCAGGGTAAGTTTGTTGTGTATTGAGGGCATAAATCACTAGCAGTTATCAGTGTGCTCCTCATACTTACCTTGAAGTATTCTCTGTCATACATGCTTTATTGTCATGTGCTCTAAAACAAATGACCATGTCCTGGCTGGGTTCTCTGTGATTTCCATGTTCAACAGTTGGACTCCATGGTCTTAGAGGTCCTTTCCAACCTTAAAAATTCTGTGGTTCTGTTTTGATGGGATTATGCATTAGTGGCAGGAAAGGTCAAGAGCCTGATGTGCTGATACTCCTGTCCTCACTTGAGAGAATAAGGATATTGTAATTTAATTGTTCCTAAGAGATGTGATCCCTCCATGAGAGTTCCCCAGCATGTCATCAGTTCATTGCTCAGCTCATTAGCATTGCTGAAATAGGTAGATAAATCATAGGATTTGGGATTTCTGGATGCTACACACATACTGATAATAATTCCCTAGTTAATATTCAAGTAACTCACTCTCCTTTGTATATTTAAACTCACAATCCTCTTGAGGAAGAACAGCACTGCTATGTCCCATTAGTGTCTGGAGAGGAGACAGGATGGTGTTCAGGCTCTTCATTAAATGCCAGAGTTGCTGGACCATGATGCATTTTGCATTCAGAAATAACTGAAATTGCATAAAAAGCATTGAGAGTCGAGCCAGCATCCAGAATCACTCCCAGAGGACACTCCACAGTGTGAGGTTGCAGCCCCTGCCTTCATCCTGTTTGTTTTCTTCTGGCCCCATTAGTCCTGTGGAGCAGCCCAGTTCAGCAGGGATGGGGAATGGCCCCACTGCAGGGCACAGGACATTCCTGGGGTTGGGGTCAGTGCCTTGCAGCCACTGAGGGCTGAAATATCACAGTGTCACTTCCCCAGTGGGGGCCAAAGGAAGACAGGAAGACAAGGAGGTGTGATTCTCCTCAGAACATACAGGGGGAAATGGACATTGCAACACTGGGAGGCAGCCATGGGAGCTGGAGGGCGTTCCTCAGCTGTACTTCCTCACCAGGATGTGGGGAAATGTTTTTTATTTAAACTGTTGACTGGTAGAACAGTGTTCATCAAAACGTGGCTGGAAGACTGTCAAGCAGATGTGCACGGAGAAATCTCAATTATGCAATGTTTTCCCTTGGCCTGAGGGGCCTCAGTGTGTGATTCTTGGCCTGGGCTGGGTGACTCAGCGTGGCTGGGCACGGACACTCTGCTCTGCTCCTGGCCAGCCAAGGGCTCTGAGGGGGGTTTGTTCTCAGGCACAAACCTGCTGGGTCACCGAAGCTCAGGCAGGCTGGGGCCCTGGCTCTGGGATCTCCTGTTCTTCCTGGCTGTTCTGGATTTGGACTGTTAAGGAGTTTTCTCCACAGCAGGAACCTTACTGAAGAGCTGTTTCCCAGAGGTTCACTGCTTTGGGCAATGTGTTTTCAGGCTCTTGTGTGTCAGTGTTGTGCAAAAACCCTAATAAACCTGCTGTTGTGACGTTTGTAGTGACACCCTGATCTGTTCAGTGCATGCTTGGGGTGGGGCAGGATCCCACCGGTGCTAAGGGGGGTCTCTCTCCCTCCCAGTCCTGGCAGCTCCTTAGGCTGGGGATATTGCTACAAGCATGTCCTGAGCTCTTTCTGAAAGCATGCTCAGCCATTTCCTTCCTGGCCTTCAAAGGTTGCTCAGGACATCTTTATTCTTTATCCCAGTGCAGCTCCCTAGAGCAAGGTGATAATGTCAGTTCAGGTAAGGAGAGTAGGTGAGTGCTTGGGCATGGTCTGCCTGGAGGCTGGCTGTGTGTTAGTGCCTCTAGACAGAGGATTGCTGGCTCCTTACCATGAGGTTGAAGAGAAGGAAGGAATGTGTAGAGCTCCTTTTTGCTAGCAGTTTAGCTTCTGAACAGTCCAAAAGCATAAAGTTTGTTGTAGATTCTAATCTATCTAATGTGGGTGGAGGTTTTTGTTGGCAAATGCTCCAGTGACTTGATTTGACTGCAGGAAGAATGCCAGCAGAACCAGCATGGACGTTGAGAAGAGCTTTTCCTCAGGATCACAGGAGCAAAGGGATCAGGCCCTGAGTCACATTTTCAGTGCAAAACCACAGCTCTCAGAGCTCAGGCTGTGCTGGTGTCCAGCATTGCTCTTAGGAGAGTGCTCAGTCAGTGTCTTGTAGCAGTAGGGCTGTCAGTACCAGCAGAGGCAGCTCTGGGGGCAGATTCCTGTTGATCTCTACTCCCAGCAGTCTGAATTTGGTTCTAAGCCCCAGCTGGAGCCCCGTGGTCTGTTCCCTGCAGCCCAGCCCCACAGCTGGGCTCTCACACCATCTATGCCCAGCCAGACTTGCTGTGGGGTGCCAAGGGTAAAAGGGTAAATCACGAGCTGTGATTTGGGGAGGGTTTTAATTTCTTCCTGTTTTTTTTTCTGTTTTGTTTTCCTTGAAGGTCTCCAAGTTGCCAAATCTCCGCTCGCTCAGTCAGCTCCTCCTCCTTGACATCATAGATTCCTTAGCTACTCACATCTCAGACAAGCAGTGTGCAGAGCTGAGTGCAGACATATGACATGCCTTGGGTAATCCACCTTCTCATTTGTTCCTGAAAAACACTGGCACTTTAGAGCTGGCTCTGGTTTACTGTTACGTATGGAGTAGCTCTGTGTCTGCACACTACAGCAGCCCTGGAGGAGCAGGGACCACTGAGGTGCTCTCTTTGGATTTGCTGGGTTTGTACCTTTGCAGTATTTGGACTTTGTTACATTTGTTACCCAAATGTAGACTTGAAATCATTGCAGGCATGAATTAATCCCACATGGTTTGGGGAGTTACTAAGTTCATAATCAAGCCCATTATTACTTTCATACTGTAAAATCAAGCAGTCATGAGTAAGAGTCACTAATGCTTTGAAATACACTATTTAAAGAATACTATTTAAATAGAGCTTCAGCTGACCCAGCCCAAGGGCTGTAAGGGGAAGTCAGAACGAAACTGGGAACAAGAACACATGGTGTTCACAGGGAGACTGGCCCTTGGGCCAGAGTGTAGTGACTTTTCAGAGACTCCATGGTGTGGATTAACAGATAAGCCCCTGTGCAACTGCCTGGATTGGTGAGCTGTGGGAATCCAGACCTATGCTCTGCAGCAGGTCAGACTGAAAGATTACAGCAGTCCTCTCTGACCATCAAATCCATTAATCCTGTCTTGCTAAGCCTTTCTAAATCTATTTATTAATAAAGAATTAACATCTTTTCCTGGCATTTCATGATTGACTTGGGTTTCATTTTGGAAAAAAATTAAGCAAAAAACGTTCTGAGCTTGATGAAGGTCACATTGTTAAAAATAAGTGTGTTACATCTTGTTACTAATTTTATATTGAAGTGTCTGTGAGTTCTTGCCTTTGCAGGAAGGTGAATGACGGCAGAGTGCCCTTCCCAGCCCGTGCAGGAGCAGCTGCTGTTCCCTCCCCTTGCAGCTCCAGCTCTGTGCTGGATGTGTCCCACTCTGCAGAGTGGAGAGGAGAGGAGCTTCACCTCTCCTCACAGCTGGTGGTGTTGGTAAAGAACTGTCCCAGCCCTGCCCAGAGCCCCTGGGGCTGCCTCGGGAGGAAGTGACAAGCTGGGAATTAAAATCTTGTCCTGCTCCAGCTGCAGGGGCTGCTCTCTTCTTGTCTGAAGTTGGAGTGGTGCAGGATCCCTGTCGAGACATGCAGCTCCCAGCCCTCACATTCCCACCCTTGCAGCCATGATTTTCATTCAGTGAAGTGTTCCTGGAGCAGCAGTTGTGAGCTTGTCAGCATCCCACAGCCTGACACACATGCTCTGCTGTGCCGGGGTATTGCAGTCTGTGCAATGGAGAACTTGTCACGTATTTCATCCAAGAGAAGTGCTCTAGGGACCACCCTCTGTCTTCCTGGTGGCTTGCTCATGTGAGTCAGACCAGAGGTGACAGGTGCTTTTGAGAGCCAAGGGCACCTTTTTAACCAGAGGGATTGTTTCCAGATGCCTTATAGATAGTGGAGGTCATGATAATTGTAACTGACAGGCTCTGTGTTTCCTGGGAAACCAGAAAGGTTCTACACTGGAACTTGTAACAACACTACAGTCTACTTCCAGTAATGCTGATCCACTAGAGGACACCCATTGCCCAGGGAAACCTCATTCTCTCAGGCTGAACAGGTTGGTTTCAACCATGCCATAACCAGCCCTCTTTAAATCCTGAGCCCACTTGTGATGAAATGCACAAGCTCTGCACCTTCTGAGCAGGCACTGTGGGGTCTTGGCTTTGGGGGGGGTTTGGGCTCAGTTGCAGCTGTAGGGACCACAATGGTGGGGCAAAGATTTAGTGTGAAAACTTGTAGCCCGTTGAGATTTGCTTCTGGGCTGCTGTTGCACAGAGTGCCAGGACACCTCTCTGAGAGGACATCCCCAAGGTTCCCAGCAGATCACAGGATGGAAGGTATTGTAGGGGCCACACAGACTGTGGGGTACACATGAGTTTCCCAGGGCAGTTAGGAGTTCTTGTTATCACCACCTTGTCACCATTATGGCCAGCAGGCTCCCAGGTTACTGCAGCCTTGGGCAGTTTTGTACTGGACTTTCTGCAGTCAAATCCCTGCATTAGATAAGGAAAAGGAACATTATGGCTGTTCAGCCTTGCCTTATTCCTACAGTCTCTGCCACATGCAGGCCCCACTGGCTCTTTAAAGCCCTTGGAACTGCTGGTGGGAGAGCAGGAGCACCCCTTTCCTCTAACCCATTGTGAGCACCAGCATGGTGACAAAAAGCAAGGTGGAGAAGCAATCCCCAACTCCTCTGGAGCAGCAGTTCAGGGCACCAGAGCCAGGAAGTCCCAGCTTTGCCACATTGCAGCAGGGCTGGCAGTGGGGAAGGGAGTGGAGTCTGAGGTAGCCCTTGGCTCACTGAGAACAGGAAGAACACAAAGAAAAAATCACACATTTTAATAAGGAAATGTGCAGTGAGAGGGAGGCACTAAGGTCCTGCCAGCAGGAGCACCGGCGGAGGGAGCAGAGCCCAGGCTGCCTCAGGCCTCAGCCCCCCCCAAGCCCAGGATCTTCTTGACGTAGTTCTGGACATTGACGTGGAGCTGGGGAGCCGTAGCAGAGAAGATCTCCATGGCCAGGGCCCGGCTGGCCTCGGAGCCGCCCCACATGGCTCGGTACAGGGGCAGCGTGTACTTCTGCTTGCCCTGCGGGGACAGCACAGTTACGGCCCAGACTCCGCCCGGCCCCAAGGGTGACGCCCCCCATTCCCCCCGTCCCCAGCACCTCCAGCCTCGCTCTGCTCTTAGCGAGGCACAGAGCACACGGCAAAGGGACAGACTGGGGAATGTGGCCGTGGGCAGCCCTTGGCACTGCAGCACCTGGAGAGGGGGGAACACCTGGACCTTGGAGAAGGAGCAGACCCTGAGAAGTTCATGAAGTTCAACAAGTGCAGGGGTCAGGACAGGATGGATGGATGGATGGATGGATGGATGGATGGATGGATGGATGGATGGATGGATGGATGGAGGGATGGAGAGCAGCCCTTCAGAGAAGGACTTGGGTGACAAATTGGGTGTGACCTGGCCATGTGCTCTCCCAGCCCAGAAACCCAACTGTGTCCTAGGCTCATCCCCAGCAGCGTGGGCAGCAGGTGAGGGGGAAATTCTGCCCTAAGACCCAAGCACTGGAGCATCCAGCTCTGGAGTCTCCAGCAGAAGACACACATTGACAGAGCAAGTCCAGAGGAGTCCATGGAGCTGCTCTGAGGGCTGGAGCACTTCTGCTTTGGGGCCAGGCTGGGAGAGATGGGTGTGTTCACCTGGAGAAGGCTCCAGGGAGACCTTAGAGCCCCTTCCAGAGCCAAGAGAGCTGGAGAGGGATTTTGGAGTGACAGGACAATGGGGAATGGCTTCCCACTGCCAGAGGGCAGAGTTAGATGGGATATTGAAAAGAAATTCTTCCCTGTGAGGGTGGGCAGGCCCTGGCACATCCCTAGAAGTGTCCAAGGCCAGGCTGGATGGGGCTTGGAGCAACCTGGGCTAGAGGAAGGTGTCCCTGCCCATGGCACAGGGTGGAATAAGATGAGCTTTAAGGTTGCTTCCAACCCATACCATCCTGTGGGACTATTAAAAGCAAGAGCCAACCCCTGTCTCTCTGGCACTGAAGGCCCTGTGCCCCATGCCCTTCTCTCCCCACTGGCATGCTTCTGGGCACTGCCACCACTGCCCAGGGACAAACCTGGCTGTGCAGGAAGTCCTTGACTTTACTGTACTCAGCCTCCAGGTTGTTCTTGAGGACAATCTGGCACCAGCGCAGTCGCAGCTCAGCGTTCTGGGCCTTGGAGATTTTGGGGTACATCTTGCTCAGCCTTTTCACATTGCCTGTGAGAGGGGAATGGTCACCATCCCCCACAGGGCTCAGGTAAGCCCTGGCCCCTGCCCAGGTGACCCCCACCCAGCTCTGGAGCACCCCAGGCACTTGCCACCTCTGTGCAGGACAGTGCCCATGTTGGGCCTTTCAGGCTGGGCAGCCCTGCAGGGCCATGTGCTGGTGGCTTGGGGTGCCAGCACAAAGTGGAGGGAGATTCCTCAGTGAAGAGGGCAAGGAAAGTTGTGGTGACATGGGAACATGACAGCCCAGCAGAGCCAGCCTGGGGACAGCAGGACTGCACATGTTCCCATAAATCCAGGGACATGCTTTCCCTGGCTCTCCATCCCCCACCACACTGACTGAGGCTTCCCTGGAACCAGGACCCAGTTGGGAGGGGCTGATGGTCACCTGTGTGTCCTCCCGATGTGCCCTCACATCCCTGGCCAACTGGCTGGACTTGGGCACATCACCCTTTGTCCCCTCTGGGCACCAGAGCCCTGGGAGTGCCCTGACACTCACCTTCGGGCAGGGGGGATTTCTGCAGGACCTGATCCAGGAAATAGACCAGCTGGTATGTCCTCCAGCCCGTGATGTCCACAGCTTCGATTGCCTCCATGTTCAAGCCATCAGCTGCCCAGAGCTCTGCCAGCTCATCCGCTGGCCTCATCAGCTGCTGCCCCGGTGACAGGTCAGGCAGGTAGGGCGGCCAGCCCGGCGTGTTCAGCCAGCGGTCAAATTCAAACCCTGCAGCGAGGCAGGAGGGAGAGCTGGGAATAGATCCCCGAGCCCCACACCAGGTGCTGTTGCCCAGACCCCCCCACTGCTTTCTCCCAGTGCCACCAAACCTGCACAAGGACAGTGAGCACCACAAACTGCTGGGGTGAGGCCATCAGACACATGGGCTCAGGGTGTGCTTGTGGGTATCAGTCCCAACACTACCAGCAGGATGAGCTGGCTCCAGCACAGAAAGCTTCTGCCAAGCCTGGATCTCCAGCAAGGCTGGGCCAAGCCCAGAGTGCTGGCTGGGCCTGATCACCAGACTCACCAGGCTGAGTCATGGACACCCCATGAAACAGCACCCAAATGCAGAGCAGGGAATGGGTTTGAATGGAAAAAAATCAGGCTGAGGTGGCACGTGCCCAAGCCTGGGCCTGATCCCAGCTGGCCAGTGCCATCTGTGCCTCCAGCATGTCCAGTGAAACACACAAACCAACGTGCAAAGGGACATGGCGGCTCTGACACCCATGGGTGTGGGGCTGTGAAGTGGCAGCCCCATTCCCTGGCCAGGATGGTGCTGCAATGACCTGGGATGGAGTCCACGCCTTTCTCCTTCAGCTCCGGGAAGTATTCTAGGAAGAACCCAAGGGTGTCATCTGCAGTGATGCTCTGGAACTTGAACCGGTTCACGTAGGCCTGTAGGAATGGATAAGGCTGATGCCACTCTCACCCCAGCAGTGCTGCCCAGCCCTCTGTGTGCTTCACCTCATGGGGGAACACATTCCAGCCCCTGTTCCCTACAGGGGCTGCCCAGTCCTCTACATCCCCAGGGATACCCCTCAGCATTCCCAGCACCTGCTGCTAGCACAAGCCTAAGCTCTGCCTTCAACTTATTCCCCTATTCACATTCCTGTTTCCCACCTTTTCCTCTCCCCAGCCACCCTCTCAGCCTGTCCTTCCCAGGATCCTGCTGTGCCCTGGCCTCTTGCCATGGCATTTTGGATGACTTTGCAGCTCACACCCACCTGGAGGAAGGCATCAAACTTGCTCTGGTCACCCACAAGATGGGCCAAGTAGCTAACGAAGCAGTACCCCTTCTCATAGGGTGTTTCATTGTATGTGTCATCTGGATTGACACCTAGAAAAAGGTAAAACCCTCAGAAATCCTCTGTTCACCTGCAAAACAGCACAGCTCTCACGTGCACCAAGATTCCCCCATCTGTGCTGGGCACAGCCTATCCCATCACTCCTGCAGCCATCGTCTTTCCTGGGTCTCATCACCCATGCTGGTGTGATTGCCAACCATGGAACAGCCTGGCTCCCTCCAGCCCACCTGTCACTGTCCCACTCCTCCAGAGCCCAGGGACATCCCACACACCTGGCTCGATCACCACCCGCAGCTTGTTGAGGGGATGGTCCTCCCCCGTGGCGTCCATGTGCTGGCGCAGGAGGGCCCTTCCCGTGGCAGCCTCCAGGCAGGTGTAGGGCAAACCTGGGCAGAGACAAGCAGAGGTGTTTGGGGAGCCCGGCCTGATGGTCGCGCACTGCGGGCACAGCGGGCACTGCGACGGGACAGGAACAGCATCAGTGCCTGAGCTGGGAGAGCAGGAAACCAAAACCAAAACATGGGCAGCTGGGATGGCAGAACTGCAGGGAGGCACGGGGCAACCCAGCCCTAGGCAGCAAGAGATTTTTGAGCCACTTAAATTCGTGTGGGTACAGGAAATTGTGCTGGGAGAACACAAGCTTCTGGACAGAACTGTGTGTGCAGGGGGGAGGTCAGGACAGCTGGTATCAGCTCCACATGGGAGCTGCAGGAGGATGAGGAAGGTGAGGCAAGGACACAGTGCCCACATTCCTGGCAGGGGTTGCGGGGAACTGTCCATCTCAGAGCAAAGGCTACTGGAAATAATGAACTGATTTGGTCTGGAAGGGACACTACAGATCATCTTGTTCCACCCTCTGCCATGGACAGGGACACCTTCCACTAGACCAAGTGGCTTCAAGTCCCATCCAACCTGGCCTTGGACACTTCCAGGGATGGGGGGGTAGCCACAGCTTCTCTGGGCCACCTGTGCCAGTGCCTCCCCAAACTCACAATACCTAATCTAAACCTACTCTTTTTCAGTATACAGAACCCCACAGGGCCTTGCAGCTGCTGCCCTTCACCTCTTCTGAGATGCAGCACAGGCTCCATCCCCACTGGCACTCAGAGGGACATGCTGAGCTGTGGGACACAGCCCCCAGACCCACCCAGGGCTCAGTGCCCCACAGCCAGGCACAGCCACGCACCGTAGACCTCGGTGGAGATGCGCCTCTGGGCGTACATAGTGAAGCCCTCGTTCAGCCAGAACTCGCCCCACGTGGCATTGGTGACCAAGTTGCCAAACCAGCTGTGGGAGATCTCGTGGATGATGACGTCCACCAAGGAGCGGTCCCCAGCCAGCAGGCACGGCGTGACAAAGGTGAGGCAGGGGTTCTCCATGCCACCAAAGGGGAAGGAGGGTGGCATGAACAGGATGTCGTACCTGCCAGGGAAGACTGGGCTCAGACCCCACTCCTGAAGACGGGGCTGGGGACAGAAGGAAATTCTCTCCCTGTCCCTGAGGAGCCAGATCCTTCAGGAACCTTCCAGCCATACCTGCCCCAAACATAAGGTCCGAAGAGTTTCTCTCCAACCACCAGGAACTCCTCAATCACCCCATCGTACTCCTTCTTGGCAGCCTCAATCAGGCAGGGCTCAGCCCAGACACGGCTCCTGGCCAGGTGCAGAAAAGAGGAAGTTTAACCATTAGGGGACTTTCACCTTGTTGCTTCACCAGGCAGAAATTGCACGTTTATTTCAAAGAAAAAATCCTGCTGATAAAGGCATCTAAAGAGGCCAATAGTGCAAATTGCTGTGATTTCTTTCCTTGTCTGAATGTCAAAGGGCTTTTATATGGCTGCAGTAGCAGTCAAGAACTCAAGAAAGCACCAGCAAGTGAGGAAATGTGGGATCCTCCACGCATGGGGACCCACTGCCCTCACAAGCAGAGTGACACAAGCAGAGCCAGGAACCCTCCTGAAGGTGAGGGGACACAGCATCAAGGCTCCTTCTCACTCTCCAGTTCGAGAAGGACCCTCATCCCGTGAGCCCACAATCTGGTGACACAGACAGGGACTGACTGGCCATGTTTATGGCCAGTGTCTCTGCTCTCTAGAGCCCTGTGGAGCATGGAGAGGCAGGAGGTGGCTGTCACAGGAGCTTCACTGTGCAGCTCCCACAGCTCTGGAGCCCTCTTGAGCCCCTTACCTTGGGCCAACATCAGCAGACACAATGTCCCCAACAACCAGAGCGATCAAGTAGGAGGGGATTGGCTGGGACATCTTGAATACAAAAGTGTTGTCCTTCTGCTTCTCCCAGGTTGTGGCACTCATCACAGCCGTGAAGCCCTCAGGGACCTGAACACATAGATAAAACCATCCATTAGATCCACGGCATACACAATGGGAGGCCAGTTAAGCCAGTTGGGAGACCACAATGTCTGATGGCAAATGTGTCCCAGCCTGAAGGTGCCGGGGCCATGGGCGCTGCAGGCTTTGGGGAGCAGAGCAGGAACATCCCTAGCTCCCACTTGGGATCCCAGCTGCATCCCTGCAACACTAGGATACCTGGAGCTGCCCCAGGTGCTCCTGGAGCTACCAGGAGATAAGGAAATGCTGGAGCTGCAGGTGTGGAGGAGCAGAGGATGCAGATCCCTGGCTCCCCTTCCAGTTCTTGCACAACAACTCATTTTTCCTGTTCCCAAGCCATGCCAGTGTAGAACCCATGACCAATCCACCAGGCTGGGCTGAGCCCAGGGAGACTGATCCAGTGTCCCCTATCCCAAACAGGGGGTGAGCCCTGTGGTGCACAGGGAATATGGTTTCCTGGCTCCAGAGCAGAGGTGCTCCAGCCCTTGGATCATATCCATGGCTTCCCTTGGACTTTCTTCCCCAGCAAACTTTGCACTCATGCAGGGTTTTGCCCCTGGTGGGTGTGAGGGAACGGCCAGGGCAGCTCCTGGGGCTCCGCTTACCTTCACAGTGGCTGANCTGCCATAGCTGGCGAAGGGCCGGCTCTCCACGGGCAGCTCCTGCCCGGCCGCGTCCCCGGGCCCGCCCGGCGGCGGCAGGAGCGCGGCGCGGCTCACGGACAGTGCAGGGTGCGCGTCCAGCCGCAGCTCCGCGCCCCCCGCGCCGTCCCGCTCGCAGCGCAGCTCCAGCCGCGCCCGCCCCCGCAGCCGCCCCGCGCCCGCGGCCGCGAAGGACACGCTCAGCTCCAGGTGCAGGTGCCGCAGCGACCACGGGCCCGCGCTGCTCGCCGAGGCCCTGTCCCGCACCGGGGACACGTCCGGCACCGGGGNGGTTTCCTGGCTCCAGAGCAGAGGTGCTCCAGCCCTTGGATCATATCCATGGCTTCCCTTGGACTTTCTTCCCCAGCAAACTTTGCACTCATGCAGGGTTTTGCCCCTGGTGGGTGTGAGGGAACGGCCAGGGCAGCTCCTGGGGCTCCGCTTACCTTCACAGTGGCTGAATAGGTGAACTTGACTGAGGGGGTGTCGAAGCAAGGGAAGAAGGACCTGTTGAGGACAGCCTGGCCCTGTGTGTACATGTAGGGCTTCTGCTTCCCCGCCGTCTGCTCAGGAGACAGCCAGCACACCTGGGGAGGCACCAAGACCCCAGTGAGGGGGGCTCGACCATAGCAGCTCCTTACGGAGGGAGCTGGGAAGGGGCTCCTCACCCGGGGGTGCTTTGCCCACCCCAGGCCTGGTGTCCCCTAGACCACCCCCCAGTTCCCCCGGGTCTGGCGGCCCCCAGTCCACAAGCAGTCCTCTTGGTCTTTGTGGGCCTGGGTGTCCCACCAGGCTCGGCGCCCCTTCCATCCACCCGGTCACCCGCCGGGCTCGGTACTTCCTCGCCCCACCCTGCTCCCTCCCATCCCAGTGTCCCCCTGCTCATCCCGGTCCCGGTGGCCCCCGGTGTCCTCCCACTCCCCCCCGGGCCCGGTGTCCCGCGGTGTCCCCGCGCTCACCCCGGGCCCCTCGCCCGCCTCGTAGTCGATGAGGAGGGTGAGCAGCTGCCCGGCACGGGGGGCCTGGGGCAGGGCGATGTGCAGGGCGCTGCCATAGCTGGCGAAGGGCCGGCTCTCCACGGGCAGCTCCTGCCCGGCCGCGTCCCCGGGCCCGCCCGGCGGCGGCAGGAGCGCGGCGCGGCTCACGGACAGTGCAGGGTGCGCGTCCAGCCGCAGCTCCGCGCCCCCCGCGCCGTCCCGCTCGCAGCGCAGCTCCAGCCGCGCCCGCCCCCGCAGCCGCCCCGCGCCCGCGGCCGCGAAGGACACGCTCAGCTCCAGGTGCAGGTGCCGCAGCGACCACGGGCCCGCGCTGCTCGCCGAGGCCCTGTCCCGCACCGGGGACACGTCCGGCACC